>LNAC01000839.1:379654-404443 GCA_002007465.1 Ailurus styani | reverse complement strand
GAGCCCGATGCGGGCCTCGATCCCAGGACCCTGGGATCATGACCTGAGCCGAAAGCAGAGGCTTTAACCCACTGAGCCACCCAGGCGCCCTTCTATTACCTTTCTTGACTTTGCTGTATCCTTCATGAAATGCTCCTCCTTTTGATTTTGGGACACCAGTGGTATCAGGATGTTTCACCTTTAAGTAACAGAATTTCTCTAGTTGTAAGTCCGGTGCTGGGTGTTTCCAGGATTGATTCAGAGATGCAACAACACTATTGAGAACCCAGGCTCTTGGTCTCTTTACCCTCTACCATTCTCACTGTGTCACAGATGTTTATCTTCAGGGTTGTAAGATAGCAAGCATTGTGTTTTCATTATCCGAAAGTAGAAAGGCAGTGCTGGGGTTTCTCCTGGGTAGGTATTTCTTTATAGGGAGGAGAGTCTGCTTAAAGTTCCCCAGAGCATTTCCCTTTCATCTCCTTGGCCACACCCACACCAATCACCAGCAAAAGGAAATGTGATTGCTATGATTGATTTAAACTAACCATGAGTCACTCCCCAGGGCCTGGAGGAAGCTCTCACCTTCCTTGAGTTCATTATTTTGGAAGAAATTAGGTATCTGTTAAGCCAGAAAGAAGATAGGAAAGGCTATTTGGTTCATAATCACTAGTGTCTGCCTTTCCATTCTCACTTGGTCTCTGTTCCTTCTCAGTGTTTTTCATTGTCTTCTCTTGATTGATGTGCCCCTTAAATGCTGGGCATCCTAAAGTTCCATCTTTGATTCTTTAAAAAATTATTCCTCTTTTCCACTTTAAAATACCACTGGTGTTATAATATTTTCTTTTTTTTTAAATAGATTTTATTTATTTATTTGACAGAGAGAGACACAGCGAGAGACGAACACAAGCATGGGGAGTGGGAGAGGGAGAAGTAGGCTTCCCGCAGAGCAGGGAGCCAGGAAGCCCAATGCAGGGCTCCACCCCAAGCAGGGAGCCCAATACAGGGCTCCACACCAGGACCCCAGGATCAGGACCCCAGGATCAGGACCCCAGGACCTGAGCTGAAGGCAGACGCTTAACTACTGAGCCACCCAGGTCCCCCTCTATTATAATATTTTCTAAAGCTTTATTTCAGCTAAGACTTTCTTCCTAAGCTCCAATTCAGAATATCCAGCTCCCTCCTGGACATCTTCAACCACACTCAGTTCAATTAAATATTGTTTTACTAGGTTTTGGGGAGTCAAATAAACCTTTGCCCTATGTGATCTTACATTATAGTTGGGGAGTTAGCCAGAGAAATGAGTTGTTATAATATATATAGTAATTAGGAATGCAGTCTTAGCAAGCGATAAAATTTACCAAGTATAGAAGTAACATGGATGAATGGGTGATTAGTAGGGTGGTAGGCATGTTCTGGTGGATCTCCTTTATCCCTTCAAATGTACTCTTCCTATATTCTATATTCTACACTGTGATTAGAAGCCCAACTGAGCACACCTTTGTTCAATCTAGAAACCAGGGCAACCTAAAATCCTTCCAAATCCTTAGATACAGTTGGTCGGCATGTTGTACGCATTCTACCTTTTTATTTTTTTTTTATTTTTTTTTTTAAGATTTTATTTATTTATTTATTTCACAGAGGGAGAGAGATCACAAGTAGTCTGAGAGGCAGACAGAGAGAGAGGAGGAAGCAGGCTCCCCACTGAGCAGGGAGCCCAATGTGGGCCTCGATCCCAGGACCCTGAGATCATGACCTGAGCCGAAGGCAGAGGCTTTAACCCACTGAGCCACCCAGGCGCCCACATTCTACCTTTTTACTACTTAAATTTGCTCATTTGTCTTTTTATATCCTAGTTATACATTAGGTCCCTGTAATTTCTCACTTCATTGAATTATTTACTTAGTAAAAGCCAATTGAATAGCAATGTGTTATAGGGCTTTGTATTAGGGGGGGGAAAGTTGTAGAAAAACCCCAAAAGTGGAACTCTCAGGGATGTTACAACCCTCTGGGTGAGGCACAAACACACAGATGGTTATGTAGGAGTGATAAGTGATAAAGTGGAGATACGGGAGGAAATACGGGAACTCAAGGTTAAGGGAACCTAATCCAAGCTGACACTCAGATTTGCCCAACTAGAGGCTGAGTCTCAAAGTTGTAGTAAGCTCCGTGCAGAGAGGGAAGAGTGGAATATACCCACACCATTTCCTTTATACATACCAAAGAAATATCACTTCAGAGACATTACTTTGGGTGACTGTACTTAATATTGCTGTTGCTCAAGAAGAGTTTTTTTTAACTGATCATCGTTCATTTAGAAGATTACTGGTAGTAGTATATCATACAGTTGATCCTTCACGATTCACCAATTCTGTACTTTCATATTTGCGCTCACTAAAATTTATTTGTATCCCTGAAATCAGTATTTGGGATGCTTTCCTGGTCATTTGCAGACATATACAGAGGCAAAGCAGCAAAAAAAATATGAATCCCATGTTCCCAGCTGGGGTTCAACAAGGCAGTGCTTAGACTTCTTATTTTAACTCTCATACAAGCCTTTGTGATCTATTAGCGCATTTTTGTATTTTTTTGCATTTGTATGCGTTTTGTTGGTGATTTCACTGCTTAAAGAAACGTTTCAACTGAGGGCTGAATTGTTCCTAGACACAAGCAGGCTGTGATGTGCCTTATGGAGAGAATCCATGTATTAGATAAGCTTCACTCAGGCATGAGTTACAGTGCTATTGGCTATGAGTTCAATGTTAAATTGAATGAGGTGTCTTGAAACTGAAACACACATAAAACAAGGTTATGTGTTGATGAGTTGATTTAACCCTGCCATTTCCCTTAGGGGCAGTGGTTCAATATTCGCTAATTCAGCATCCATGACAACTTTATAGAACATAACTATGGCAAATAATGAGAGTCAACTATTTTGTGGGTAAATTTGACTTTTGGAAATAGCCAAAGTCACTTATGGCCAGGAGGGATGGGTTAGATGAGGATGGTTAAGCTGGACAATATAGAGGTATGATTATTAAAGTCTTTGTCAGTCTCTTAAAACATATTCTGCCCTTGTGATAAACAAATAGCTTACTCACCACCCTAAATATTCTAATATATTCCCCTTAGCAGACATGCCTAGGTTGAGAATTAGTGTACAAATTTTATTTTACCACCAGCCAGGGTGATGTTTTATAGTGAAAACTGTGTTTAATAGTGAAAACTACAGCTTTTTAAAAGTTTACTACAATAAATTTTATTTAAAATAAAAGATACAATAAAATTTTATTATGGTGCCTGCTGAGACTTTCCTCTCCCTCTAGTCAAGAATAATTTGTATTGGGACACCTGGGTGGCTCAGTTGGTTAAGCAGCTGCCTTTGGCTCAGGTCAGGATCCGAGTGTCCTGGGATGGAGTCCGGCATTGGGCTCCTTGCTTGGCAGGGAGCCTAGTTCTCTCCTGCCTCTGCCTGCCACTCCACCTGCTTGTGCTCTCTCTCTCTGATAAATAAATAAATAAATAAATAAATAAATAAATAAAATCTTCAAAAAAAGAAAAAATAACTTGTATAAGGCAAGGGTTGGCAAACATTTTGTCAAAGGCCAGACAGTAAATTTTTAGGTTTTGTGGGCCATGGTCTCTGCCACAACCCCTCAACTCTGCCACTGTATTGTGAAAGTGGCAACAGATACTAGGTCCTATTGTATATATTTGTGTTGTAAACTCCTGATCCTGTTTTATCCTTCATGGCATGTAACACGTAGTGCCTCAATAAATGTTGAGGCAAACTTACTGATTTAACTTAGATACAAAAAGTCTATATTTTAAAATATTTAAAAGTCAAACGTTAAAAACCATCCATTTAAAATTAAATTATTCTTGGGGCACCTGGGTGGCTCAATCAGTTAAGCCAGCAGCTCTTGATTTCAGCTCAGGGCATGATCTCAGGGTCCTGGGATCGCGCCTGAAGCCCAGTGTGGGGTTCCCCCATCAGAGGCGAGTCTGCTTGGGTTTCTCTCCTACCCCTCTCTCCACTCCCAGTCTGTCTCCCCCTCAAATAAATAAATAAATCTTTAACAAAATGATAACATTAAATTCTTTTTTTAAAAAGATTTTATTTATTTATTTGACAGAGAGATAGAGCCAGAGAGTACAAGCAGAGGAAATGGCAGTGGGAGAGGGAGAAGCAGGCTCCCCACAGAGCAGGGAACCTGATGCAGGACTCGATCCCAGGACCTTGGGATCATGAGCTGAACCGAAGGCAGATGCTTAACCAACTGAGCCACCCAGGTGCCCCACATTAAATTATTCTTGAATCCTATTTTTTTTTCTCTTATCTTTAAATGTCCTTCTTTAAGCAATTACACTAGTTTGGGCTTGTTGTATTTGTAATCAGGCAGTCGATGGCCTAAATTTATAGTAGTTGGTGATTCCTATAGAACATGTTGGCTTATTTAATACATTTCCTCATACTTAACATTTCGTAGTTTGTAACAAAGTCTTTGAATCATAGTTAAATTACAGTAGCAGTGGCTTAATTATTATGACTTTATTGATGCAATGTGTTATAAAGATATTTGATCGTTTGGGTTAGGTACTGATTTAAATTCAAGGAAATCAATTTAGAGTTATAAACAGTTGGAGAGCTAAACAAACTTGCTAGATAATCAGTTTATTGCAGTTTTGACTAAGATTCTAACAGTTCAGTGAAATAGCAACCTGTGTTGTTCTTTCCTGCCTCACTTCTGTGCTATAGACGTTTTTTCCCCCTGTATTACTTGTCTTATTCTGAGGAACTGTTGGCTTCACTGTGGCCATGGACTGCTCCCCTTTCTCTAGCCACCCAAGTAAGTTTTCCAATGGATTCTGATGCCTTCTCTGACTACTTATGAAAGGAGAAACTTTAGAAAAGAATAAAGTGAAAATCACATACTTCCTCATTTCCTAGTGTTGCTTTTACTTTCAACACTGTGAAAGTATGTATACTAAGTGAACATGCATAAATGGAGCCATTCCCACTATACTTTAAATATAAAGTATCATTTCAAAAAGATACAAGTATCTTTTTTTAAGATTTTATTTATTTGAGAGAGACAGAGAGAGAAAGCATGTGAGAGAGTGAGAGGGAGAGAGAGAACAGGAACAAGGGGAGGGGCAGAAGGAGAAGCAGGTTCCCCGCTGGGCAGTGAACCCCATGCAGGGCTCCATTCCAGGACCCTGGGATCATGACTTGAGCCAAAGGCAGACACTTAACCGACTAGCTACCCAGGCGCCCCACAAGAATTTTTTCCCTAAAGATAAAAAAATAGAATACTATCTCTCAATGTTATTGAGGTAAAATTGACAAAATTATAAGATATTTAAAGGGCATACTGTGAAAATTTGATCTAGGTATGCATTGTGAAAGGATTCCTCCCCTCTAGTTAATTCACATCCATCACCTCACATATTTACCTTTTTTTAAAGGTAGTAAATGCTTCACAAATTTGCATGTCATCCTTGAACAGGGGCCTTGCTAGTCTTTCAGTGTTATTCTAATTATAGTGTATGTGTTACTGAAATGAGCACTGGGATACTATTTTATAAGTAAAAATGGACTTTTCTTTACAGTGCATCTGTCAAGATTTTATTTCCCATAAATATACATGTGAGAGATGTGTATGTGTGATATTTAAGTCCTGAAAAATGGATCATAGCACTGGTGATTTGTAGAAACCTCTATAACTACACTGGCTAATACAGTGGCCACTAGCCAAATGAAAGCTAAGGACCTGAAATGTGGCTATCCGAATTGAGATGTTGTATAAGTGTAAAATTCATACTGGATTCTGAAGACTTAGTGCCAAAATAAGAGTGTAGAAAATTATTATTATTGATAGGATTTAGAAAGAAAGAGGGGTACGGGGAGGGTTTTCAATTTTTTTTAAATTTATTTTATTTTATTTTATTTTATTTTATTATTATTTTTTTTTAGAGAGAGAGATCACAAGTAGGCTGAGAGGTAAGCAGAGAGAGAGGAGGAAGCAGGCTCCTTGCTGAATAGGGAGCCCGATGCGGGCCTCGATCCCAGGACCCTGAGATCATGACCTGAGCTAAAGGCAGAGGCGTTAACCCACTGAGCCACCCAGGCGTCCAATTTGTTTTTTTTTTTTTTAAGATTTTATTTATTTATTTGATAAAGAGAGAGAGATTACAAGTAGGCAGAGAGGCAGGCAGAGGCGGGGGGGGGGGGGGGNCAGGCAGAGGCGGGGGGGGGGGGGGGTGGGGAAGCAAGCTCCCGGCTGAACAGAGAGCCCGATGCAGGGCTCGACGCTAGGACCCTGAGATCATGACCTGAGCTGAAGGCAGAGGCTTTAACCCACTGAGCCACCCAGGCGCCCCTGGAGGGTTTTCAATTTGGACCAAGAACGTAAAGCCCAATGGAAAAGAACATAAAATGTATGTGATACAGCAAAAAGACTGGTCAAGAGTTAGATGCTTAATCGACTGAGCCACTCAGGTGCTCCAGAAATTATTTTTTAAAAAACAAAATATTTCTGATTCTTGGTGTCTTCAGATAACACTAGTAATTTTTATAAACTTCTTAAATTAATTTCATGTTATCGTATTTTTTGAAGGCATATACTTTTATTTTATTTTATTTTATTTTTTATTATTATTATTTTTTTATTTATTTCACAGCGGGAGAGAGATCACAAGGAGGCAGAGAGGCAGGCAGAGAGAGAGAGAGGGGGAAGCAGGCTCCCCGCCAAGCAGAGAGCCCGATGTGGGCCTCGATCCCAGGACCCTGAGATCATGACCTGGGCCGAAAGCAGAGGCTTTAACCCACTGAGCCACCCAGGCGCCCGAAGGCATATACTTTTAAATTTTATTTATTTATTTATTTATCGAGAGGGGAGGGGTAGAGGGAGAGATAGAATCTTAAGCAGGCCCCACACCCAGTGAGGAGCTTGATGTGGGGCTCCATCCCATGACCCTGAGATCATGACCTGAGCCCAAATTAAGAGTGAGCCACCCATAGGCCTGTTTGTTTATTTTAAAATTTTATTTTTTTAATTTTTTTAAAGATTTTATTTATTTATTTGACACAGAGAGAGAGAGATCAGATCACAAGTAGGCAGAGAGGCAGACAGAGAGAGAGGAGGAAGCAGGCTCCCTGCTGAGCAGAGAGCCCGATGCGGGCCTCGATCCCAGGACCCTGAGATCATGACCTGAGCCGAAAGCAGAGGCTTTAACCCACTGAGCCACCCAGGCGCCCTAAAATTTTATTTTTAAGTAATCTCTACACCCAATGTGGGACTCAAACTCATAATTCCAACATCAAGAGTTGCATGCTCCATGACTGAACCAGCCAGGTGCCCCTGTGCTTTTAAATTTTGTTGTAAATCTTTTCTTTTGTAAAGGCCATTAAATCAATAAAATTAAATGTGTGTCTTCTATTATAGTGCTTTCTGTAGGAAAAGTATTATAAAATCAAGCAATGACACAGTATTAAAGCTGGAAAAAGTAAAGTTTTTTCAAAGACCTAACGAATTAGCCCTTTTTGAAGAACATGAAGGAGCAGTCATTAAGTTGAAAAAATGATATTCAAAACTCTCAACAGTCTGACCATAACTTTTTTTGTGAGTTTCCTAATGTGAGCCTTCCTAAATCCTATGCTGTAATCTGACCAGTCTTTTTGCTGTATCACATACATTTTATGCTCTTTTCCATTGGGCTTTTCGTTCTTGGTCCAAATTGAAAACCCTCCCCATGCCCCTCTTTCCTTCTAAATCCTACCAATCTTTCAAGACCCTGCTCATATTTTTCTTTTATAAAACTTCCCTATACAAGCCCAAGATGAGCATATAATTAACATTTGTATATGTTTTATTTCTATAAAGCCCTTTCACATATTTTCTCATTCTTTGTCAGTCTGAGATAGATGATATCTATTTCATAGAATAAGGGAACTGAGTCTCAGAGAAGTAGTCATTTTTCCAGAACTTCATATAAATACTAAATAGTGAAGCTAAGAATATTAGAACCAATTCCTCTCATTCCAAGTTTCCTGTTCTTTTCTCTGTGGCTTAATGGTCCCTCAAATCCTGTAACAATTACATAACACACTTATGTAAAGCTATTAATTATTTACCCTATTTGTATCAAATTATTTAACTTGATTGTTAGCTATAGGTTTGAAGGAATATATACAGATTGTACGCGGGGAGGGGGAATAAAGGGAATAAAATGTATTATTAGTTTCATCTGTATAATACCCAGTGCTCATTACATCACATGCCATCCTTAATGTCCCTCACCTAATTACCCGATCCCCCCACTCCTCTCTCCTCCAGCAACCTACGATTTGTTCATAGGTTTGTTTCCTACGATTAAGAGTCTCTTATGGTTTGTCTCCCTCTCTGATTTTGTCTTGTTTCATGTTTCCCTCCCTTCCCTTATGATCCTCTGTCTTGTTCCTCAAATTTCTCGTGTCAACGAGATCCTATAATTGTCTTTCTCTGACTGGTTTATTTTGCTAATCATAATACCCTCCTAGTTCCATCCATGTCCTTGCAAATGGCAGGATTTCATTTTTTGATAGCTGCATAGTATTCCATCGTATATATATACCCCATCTTCTTTATCCATTCATCTGTCGATGGACATCTAGGTTCGTTCCATAGTTTGGCTATTGCAAACATTGCTGCTGTAAACATTGGGGGTTCACGTGCCCTTCTGGATCACTACATTTATATCTTTGGGGTAAATACACAGTAATGCAATTGCTCGGTCATAGGGTAGCTCTATTTTCAACTTGTTGAGGAACCTCCATACTGTTTTCTAGAGTGGCTGCATCAGCTTGCACTCCCACCAACGGTGTAGGAGGGTTCCCCTTTCTCCACATCCTCGTCAATATCTCTTATTTCCTGACTTGTTAATTTTAGCCATTCTGACTAGTGTGAGGTGGTATCTCATTGTGGTTTTGACTTGTATTTCCCTGATGCCAAGTGATGTTGAGCATTTTTTCACGTGTCTGTTGGCCATTTGGATGTTTTCTTTGGAGAAATATCTGTTCTTGTCTTTTCCCATTTCTTTATTGGATTATATGTCCTTTGGGTGTTGAGTTTGATAAGTTCTTTATAGATTTTGGATACTAGCCCTTTATCTGATAAGACATTTGCAAATATCTTCGCCCATTTTGTCACAAGGGAAAACAAAGTTCTTTATATATTTTGGATAATAGTCCTTTATCAGATATATCTTTTTTTCTTCTCCTAAGATTTTACTTAAATTCAGGTTAGTTAACATATATTGCAGTATCTGTTACAAGAGTAGAATCTAGTGATGCATCATTTACATATAAAACCCAGTGGGTTGGTCGTTGGGTGTCTGCCTTCAGCTCAGGTCATGATCCCAGAGTCCTGGGATGGAGCCCCGAATCAAGCTCCCTGCTCAGCGGGAAGCCTGCTTCTCCCTCTCCCACTCCACCTGCTTGCATTCCCTCTCTCGCTGTGTCTGTCTGACAAATAAATAAACAAAATCTTAAAAAAACAAAAACAAACCCAGTGCTCATCCCAACAAGTGCCCTCCTTCATGCCCATCACCCATTTAGGCCATCCCCCTACCCACCTCCCTTCCAGCAACCTTCAGTTTGTTCTCTGTAGTTAAGAGTCTCTTGTTTGCCTCGCTCTCTGTTTTTATGTTATTTCATTTTTCCTTCCCTTCCCCTATGTTAATCTGTTTTGTTTCTTAAATTCCCATATGAGCGAAATCATATGGTATTTGTCTTTCTCTGATTGACTTACTTCGCTTAGCATAATACCCTCTAGTTCCATCCATGTCTTTGCAAATTTAGATCTTTTGAAATATTTTCTCCTAGTCTGTGGCCTGTTTTCTCATTTTCTTGACAATGTCCTTCTCAGCAGAAAATTATAATTTTAATGCAGTCCAGCTTATCAATTCTCTCTTTCATGAACTGTTCATTTGGTATTATATAAAAATCATTGCCAAACCCAAGGTCATCTATATTTTTTTCATATTTCTAGGAGTTTTATAGTTTTGCACTTTACACTCAGGTCTGTGATCCATTTTGAGTTAATTCTTGTGAATTGTTTAAGGTCTGTGTCTAGATTCCTTTCTTTGCAACTGGATGTCCTGTTGTTCCAGCACCATTTATTGAAAAGACTGTTTTTTTCTCCATTGTATTGCCTTTGCTATTTTGTCAAAGATCAGTTTACTATATTTATATGTGTCTATTTCTGGGTTCTCTATTCTGTTCTACTGGCCTATTTGCCTATTCTTTCAGCAGTACCTCACTGTCTTGATTACTGTGTTTGAAATAGTCAATGTTTTTGAGATTTGCATTTGAAACACAATGAATGCTACCTATGTGAAAGTTTAATGATTTTAAACTTTACCAGAGTTAGGATGAATAAGTAGCAAATATAAATGGGGGTATTTGGAAAGAGCCATTTATTCTTAGTTAGACAGCTGTTGTGTGTGGATGTATATGCTTGTAAATAAGGACATTTTGTTATCCCTATGGTATGGTAATATTTTTTTCTAGAAAAAAGTTCTTCTAGTTATTTGATGAGATGAGATCATTGTCATCACAGCAGTAGATAACACTTTCACAGTCCTCATTATATGCCAGTCACGTTTAAGTGTTTCACACATTTATCTCATTTAATCCTCACAACAGCCCTCTGAAGTAGATATTAACGCTAATCTCACTTGACAGATGAGGAAACTGAAGCACAGAAAAGTTAAGTCCAAGGCCACACAGCTAGTAAGTGGTGTTGTCAGGACTCTAACCCAGGCAGTCTGGCTCCAAAATCTGTGCTTTTAACCACTACTCTATCAATATCCCCTGGTGCCGCCCTAGCAAATTTTATAACCACTATTCAGCTATCTTAAGCACCTGTGAGAACAAGGTGTAAAAGAGCCTCAGTTTGTAAGAAGTACTGAGCATGGAAGTCATAACTTACTAAAATTAATTACTTGATGAGACATTTCTGGACTAAATGTACCCATTTAAGAATTAAATATTGACAGAAAAAGTTTCCAACAGGAGCATTGGTAAAATATTAGAAGTCATCTGTCTTTAAGTATTTAAGTGATGATCTGAATTTCAATAGTGATTTCTTCTGAGACTCTGGAAGGCATGGTCTTTTTTCATACTAATGAATTATAAACTGAGAAGTGATTTGTGAATTAGAGGAAAGAAACTGTTTTATTGTCTATTAATAAAACCATAGTAGAAGGTGAAGATGGCATCAGTTGAATGACTACTTATGTACTTTTAAGATTTTAGTGTGTGAGGTAAAGTGCTATTTTTAACTCTCATGATCTAAACATATATAATATTTTAAACTGTGATAACACCATCAAAAAGGACTCATACTTCTATAAAATAATTTATAATTACTATGAAGCATATCACAAATAAGGAAGCTTTGTTAAAGTTTTTGAAAAAAAATATGTCATTAGAATTTTTTTTTTAAAGATTTTATTTATTTATTTGACAGAGAGAAAGAGATCACAAGTAGGCAGAGAGTCAGGCAGAGAGAGAGGAGGAAGCAGGCTCCCCGCTGAGCAGGGAGCCCGATGTGGGCCTCGATCCCAGGACCCTGAAATCATGACCTGAGCTGAAGGCAGAGGCTTTAACCCACTGAGCCACCCAGGTGCCCTGTCATTAAAATTTTTACTTAATTCTGGCCCATGTCTCCCTAAGACAGAGTGACACACTTCCTCCACATATATTATTGGGCACAAAAATTGAACTGTGTTTAAAAAAAAAAAACTTTGATTAAAAAAATAATAGCACACTTAAGTTTTCTGTTTTGGTTGAAAAAATTAAAATCTCTTAAAATACATTGTAACTTACCTTCAGTTAGAGATGAATCACTCCTACCCCAGCATGAGAACTTAAACTTGTAAACTGTAAACATTAAGGAGAAAATCTCTTTGTAATGTTATTTATTTAGTTACTTACTTACTTATTTTTAAAGTAAGCTCTACACCCAATATGGGACTTGAACTCATGACCCCAAGATCAAGAGTCACATGTCATACCAACTGAGCTAGCCACACAAATGTATACTATAGAATCATATAAGCAGGATTTATGTGATTTTAAAACAATATTTCAAATAGACTATTATGTAGTTTTTTGGCTTAGCTTTTATTTTTACATTTTTTTAATTTTAATTTTTTTTTTTAAAGATTCCATCTGAGAGAGAGAGAGAGAGCACGAGCAGGGGGAAGAGGGAGAAGCAGGCTCCTCTCTGAGCAGGGAGCTGGATGTGGGTCTGGATCCTGGACTCCAGGATCATGACTGAGCCAAAGGCAACCACTTAACTGACTGAGCCACCCCAGTGCCCCTATTTTTACTTTAAAAAATATTAAATAAGCCTTGTTCATATCTCAGCTCCATTTTCCCTAAAAACTGCCACTGCTCTTCCCTTTACATATTCTATTTTTGTCGTGATAATTATTTATAGGGATGATAATTGGTCACACACTCCCATTAAAAAACAAAACAAAACAAAACAAAACAAACCGTGGGGTGCCTGGGTGGCTCAAATGGTTAAGCATCTGCCTTCAGCTCAGGCCGTGATCCTGGGGTCCTGGGATTGAGCCCCAGGTTGGGTTCTGCTTGGTGGGGAGCCTGCTTTTCCCTCTCCCTCTGCTATTCCTCCTTCTTGTGCTCGTTTACTCTCTCTGTCAAATAAATAACTAAAATCTTTAAAAAAAACAAACAAACAAACAACAACAACAACAACAAAAAACCCCTACACTTATTTCATAGATGAAAAAAACTTAGATGAAAAAATTTTAATGTAAAGTTACTATGTAACGGATTTTTAACCCCTAAGTGATAGAGGAGACAGCTCAGTCTGAAAAAGTAAATGTAAGAGCAGAATTTCTCTAAAGTACTATGTAGTTTAATAATTATATCAATCCACTACCCTATTGCATCTAATTGCAATGAGTATATTGGTATATTTAATAGTTTTTTTCCTTTGGATTATTTCTAAGGATAAATTTCCAGGTATGGTATTTACAGAGTATTTACAGAGGTTTTAAAATCATTTTTAATAATTCTCCCCAGGGTCTTCTGAGTGGCTCAGTCAGTTAAGTGTCTGATTCTTGATCACAGCTCAGGTTTTGATCACAGGGTTGTGAGTTGTTCCCAAATTGTTTTCAAATTGTTTTTATTATTTATTTATTGTTAATGGATAAATGAGTGTTTATTTAATTGCTGCCCATTTGAACTTTCAATTTACATCATATAGACTTTTTTGTATATCTCACTGTATTTCCTAGGGCTGCTAAAACAAATGGTCACGAAGTAGACATCTTAAAACAACCTAAATTTATTCTCATACTTCTGGCAGCTAAACCAAGGTGTGGGTAGGGCCACACTCCTTTCAAAGGCTCTGAGAAATAATCCTAGGAGAGGTAGTATATATCTATACATTTCAGTAATAACTTTTCTGCTTATTTGAGTGTTTCTCATTCTTTTAAAACAAAAATGTAGGGCGCCTGGGTGGCTCAGTGGGTTAAAGCCTCTGCTTTCGGCTCAGGTCATGATCTCAGGGTCCTGGGATCGAGGCCCGCATCGGGCTCCCTGCTCAGCGGGGAGCCTGCTTCCCCCTCTCTCTCTGCCTGCCTCTCTGCCTCCTTGTGATCTCTCTCCCTCTGTGAAATAAATAAATAAAATCTTTAAAAAAAATAATAAAATAAAACAAAAATGTAGTGGATTTTATTTATTTTTTATTTTTTTATTTTTAAAAGGCTTCATACCCAGCCTGGACCCCAGTGTAGGGCCTGAACTCCCAACCCTGAGATGAAGACCTGAGCTGAGATGAAGAGTTGGATGCTTAACCCACCGACCCACCCAGGCACGCAGTGAATTTTAGCTCTTAAAAAAAAAAAGGATGTTTTTCCTTGGTAGCCTGAATTTACTGTTTTCTTTCCCTTGGGCCTATCTTGTTTCCTGGGATCCATGTTGTTTTTTTCTGGTCACTTGGCATTAAAGCAGTAGAAAGGGATTCCGGCTCACCTGGCTCTGGGTATGAGTTGGCCTTGATCGCCACAACCTCCTCCTGATACTGCTGTATTTATTTTCTTTATTTAAGTACAGTTGACACACAATATTGCATTAGTTTCAGGTGTACAACATAGTGATTCAGCAACTCTATATGTTATGTTACGCTCACCACAAGTGTAGCTATCATCTGTTACTATACAGTGCTATTATAATTCCACTGACTATGTTCCCTATGCGGTACCTTTCATCCTTGTGACTTACTCATTCCATACATGTAATATCTTCTTTATCCATTCATTTATGAGTGGACACTTAGGTTGCTTCCATATCTTGGCTATTGTAAATAATGCTATAATGAATACGTGGGTGCATATATCTTTTTGAATTACTGTTCTTCTTTCTTTGAAAAAATACCCAGCAGTGGAATTACTGGATTGTGTGGTATTTCTATTTTTAAATATTTGATGAAGCTCCATACTATTTTCTACAATGGCTAACCAATATATACTCCTGCCAAGAGTGCACAAGGGTTCTCTTTTCTCCACATCTTCACCAACATTTGTTATTTCTTGTCCTTTTGATATTAGCCATTCTGACTGGTGTGAGGTAGTGTCTCATTGTGGTTTTGATTTGCATTTCCCTGATGATCAGTTATTCTGGACATTTTATCTTATGTCTGTTGGCATTGCTCCCAAATATTTGAAAGAATTATTCACACTACTCATTTTATCAAAACCTAGCTAGACTGTTTTATATTATTTAAAATCATAATTGCTTCCTTATTAACTTGAAATTTCAAAGTTGAGGTGAATTTTTGCTTTTCAAATTCAGCACTATGATTCTTTTTTGAGTGAATGATATTTGAAGAAATATGAAAATCCTTTATCACCCTTCTCTATATGTGGAGTCAGATTTGTTTACATTTGTTAATATGTAATGCATTTTTCAGAAATGTGAAAGATCTAGTCTTTGGGTTCTAAAATTCTTTAATATGTCAAGTCCTGATAATATTTCTAACCATCTGAAAATGATTGAATCAGATAAGAATCTGTTTTTTTCTTTCCTCTCGGTGTTACCCACCAGAACAATTCAGACTTTGCGTAGATAGTAATGTCACTGTTCCTTTGGTAGTGAGTATTTAAAGGAGCAAATAATTCTAGAAAAGGTGATTTTTACTATATTTTTACTCTACTCTAGATGCTGATCATTGCACTGGACTTCAACTTGCATTTTTTTTTTAAAGAAGGAGTTTTAGGGTGACTTTGGATATTAGCATTTTTCCCCAAGGATTTTTGGATTTGAATGGTTAACCTTTTGACATTGAGTATTCCTTGGTGGGACTAAAAAATTTGAATAGCTAGCTGACCAGCCTCTGTAACCTGTAAATAGGCTAAACAAATGCTATACATTTCTAATACTGAAGTATTTTTAAAGGAGAGAGTTTTGAAAAATAGGAAATCCTAGCTGTCAAATGTACAAAGATGAACGTTCCGAAAGAATTGCTGAATCATGAATGTAAAGCTGCTGGGCATATAGAGTAGGTATTCGCATATCTTTAAAGGTTAACATGTGATCATTAACTTTTCATCATACTCTAAACATATATATGTACATTTCCTTTTCCTTTACATGTTCTGTTTTTCTTTTAAATTCACAGATTTAAGGTATTTATAGGGCTCTGTGCAATTCTTTTCACATTTTCATATGACTCCATCTTTCCACTATATTAGAAATGGGAACATTTTTGAAAAGGTGACAAAACAATATAGGACATAAAAGATGAGTAATATATGTTGAAAATATTTCTCATTAACTATCCAAAAATATATATATATATATAAAAGCAGACATTGAAAGAGTATGTAAATGATAGGACATAAACTTTGTTAACAAAAAAACAAATACAAAACTACAACAAATAAACCTAAGTATCTATCAGGAAAAAAAGGACTAGAAGGAAATACACCAACATTTAGCAGGGATTACCTAAAGTGGCATGATAGGGAGGTTTTTACTTTATACTTTTTCTTCTTTTTCCTTCTGTATTTTCCAAAATCTTCAGCAATGAGTATTGCTATTTATAATTAGGGAAATGTGTCTTTAAAAGAAAAAAATACTTCTCATATCACTGCCCCATAAATAGCATATCCAGATTTTAAGATGATCCAGTCAAGGTCTTATAAGAAACATGAGTATTTACTGTCTGTAACCTGATACTTGTCTTCTATCTTTCCTGCACCACAAAAATTCTTTAAATAGTGACCCTAGGAATTGGGCGGAGGTGGAGAGGGGCAGAGAAGCGGGATCTCATTCTGTTTTTGCTGAAGTAACTAAAATCAGATATGAAGCTTTCATAAATATTTAGTTTGCCAGAACTATTAACTCTTGTATACTACAAAAAACTAGTTAAAACCCCTAGCTAAATTGATATTTAAGTCCCTTACTGCTTTTGATGTTTATGATATGTAGCCTTTTACAATGTGAAATTGGTATATTGACTTCCTGGCATTTCTGATTGCTAGACCCCAGGAATTCTAAAAATGACACAAATTATCTGAAAATTTTAATTTAAACAAACCATATTTTAGTATTATATATCTTACACTTGGATAACTTGAAATAAAAATTAAAATACCTAAAATAAGTTCAAGGGTACCTTGTTTTGTATAATACCTTTAATTTATTTTAACATAGGATGCCTAATGGCTATAATTATTTTTGTTGTTTTTTCACCTACAATAGAGTGAATAAATATGTAGTTATGACCTGCTACGCTGAAATACTGGTTTCTGAATCCACTTAGCTTCTTAAAAAGGAAATAAAAATGGGAGAGCCAGAAGGAAAATGAATAGTTAATCGTGGAGGAGGAGAAAACCTAGCTCACTACTTTGACTAGAGGCAGCTGGGGAAGTGACGTCCTGTAGCATTTGCTGTTCTAGAAAGTACAGAGACACGTAGTGAAAATGGGAGGATCTAGAAGGAGGCTGTCTCCTGTGTAGTGTATATTTATCTGTAAGTGAGCCTTTGGGGAAGGAATTCAACACAGAGACGCGGTTTGCTTGCTGCCCTAAGACAGCGAAGCTGAATTGCTGATTTGCTTTAACTTTTTAAAATACCCAGCTTGGTTTATTTTTCTTAGAATCGTTGTACTGCTAAGACTGGGGACGCTGTTTTCTTTCACAAAGGGAAATCTAAGTTCATTTCAAGGCATTTGAAATGGGGAAAGACTATTATTGCATTTTGGGAATTGAAAAAGGAGCTTCAGATGAAGATATTAAAAAGGCTTACCGAAAACAAGCCCTCAAATTTCATCCGGACAAGAACAAATCTCCTCAAGCAGAGGAAAAATTTAAAGAGGTCGCAGAAGCTTATGAAGTATTGAGTGATCCTAAAAAGAGAGAAATATATGATCAGTTTGGGGAGGAAGGTAAGTATTCCGTGTATATCTTTTGGTCTCTCCAGCTCTGTCTCACTATCTCTCTTTTCCCCCCCGTCTTTCAGCCTTCTGGTTATCTTTAAATTAAATTCTCAGACATCAAAAGTAAAAAGAGAAATAATGGATAAAAATAAGAGTTGATCTCTGATCATCTGAATGAATATTATTACATAGCTGTGAATAAAATGTACTTGTTTGCCTTTTCTTGAGTTTGGTGTTTTGTAATACGTATATATTCTACCATTTGGTTTATAATGTTAACATTGTGTATTTGAAAAGAAACCTTACATTCCCATACCCATTAATGAATTGTGTCAAAAGTCTTATGCAACCTGTTTTGTTTTTTAATGAATTTTCTGCCATAACCAGTAAAAGCCCTTCAGTCATTTAAAATGTTAAGATTGGCAGTTCAGATTCTGGGTAGTTTATATTTTATTCACAAAAACGAAAGAAGTTTTTGCCTTTCTGATAGCAATTTAATTTAGATTGAACAAGATAGAATCGTCTCTCTGAGAAGCAGAAGGCCCAGGCATTTAGCTCTAGTTGTTTTTGGCATTCTGCCTGGAGAGGAAAGAATTTTCCTGATGTCATAAAATACCAGAACAAGTTTTTAGCTTAATTGTAAACAGTAATTGTGTGCCAAGAAAATGAGATCTCAGAAATACAATTTTTGACCTAAAATGGCCACCTAGTTAGAACAATTACTGATTTACTTTTAGGTAACATTATTTCTTTGGAAATTTTACTATCTAGGTATAGAGGAAAGCATGACAACTTCCCTTTCCTCTCCCTGCCATACTTTTGTTTCTTTCATTGTGAGATCAGAAACTAATTGAATACAGTAAATGAGGGTTATTAAGTTTATCCTTTTATCATTCTGTATTTTAAATTAAGTTTGTCCATCATTTCCATATAAATGTAACTATAAAGTAAGACTTTTAAATTGCTAATTAACAGCAACAACAAAAACAGTTTAATTCCTACAGATTCTGGGATTTTCAACATTTTGAATCAGGACTAAGTTACTTCATTATTAATTTTTTCTCCCAAAATATTCTCTTTTAAATCATTGTATCATTCTTTGCCTCCTTTATCACATTTAACAAAGTTTTCTTAATCAGAAATATATCCTAATTTACAGTGAAGCAGTAACTACTCATTTTGAGTTAAAAAACTAAATTTATATAAGCTGGGTGATTGTGTAAAGGTTTTTTTTTTTGTTGGTTTTTTTTCCCTTTCTTTTTTGTTTTGTTTTGTTTTTCTTTTTGATCTGAGTAGCCAAAAATTGCAATTTCTGTTTTTGGTTTTGGTGTGATGAGGACCTGCGGTGTCAGGTTCTTACAAAGTCAGTATTGAAAAAGGCAAGTAATGGCCAGTTCAGTTCTGCTTGTTCCTTATGACTGTACTAATCAAAATACTATGATTTGGTTCATCTCGAAAGCTAAGCAGGATTCTGAGATACTACAAACAATAAATATACTCTTTCTAAAAAGTTACTTATAATTTTGTAAAGAAATTCACAAACATTCCCCTGAAAAAGCAGATATCCACTGCTTAAACCACACCTCAATGATAGCTCGAGTTTATTGCTAAGCCATAGGATTCAGTATTTTCTAATGATATCTCAGATTTTTCAAGTCTTCAAATGATACACTTTTCTTGGCTTAGCATTACCTCTTAATAGTGTTTTTCTTGAGTGCTGTTTCTCTAGTTTAATTTTTACTGATCATTATCAGTGAATGAATTTTTTAAAAATGAAAGCAGTATCATCTATGTACCCTGAATCTGTTTTTGTTCTTGATTCATGTAATTGTTATAAGCAATAGAGGTAATAGGGAAGAATAAGTGTTTTAAAGCATTGAAATATATTCAGAAATATTCTCTAGTTATGAGTTACTTCAGAATATAGTTAAATGAAAATTATTTGATTATTTTTTAGAAATTATTCTTCCTTTACAGAAAAGCATTATGTTTATTTGCTCTTTATTCAGAATAGTTCATTTATACTTTGGGAAAATCCCTTTTAGGTGTACTGTTTTAATGTGGAAAAACATTTTTTCTCTTTGCCTTTCATTGGTCAGTCTGTGCCTGCAGACCTGGTTTCATCACACAATGTGTTTCTCCAGTAGTAACAAAACACTGAATTTTAGGACTGTGGAGCTATTAGTAATTTATGTAATATACTCCTTACCGCCCCCCCCCCCATTATTACACTCTCTTTCAAGGCCTGGGACAGTGGGAACAGGAGCCATGAACTGAGAAGTGTATGAGTTGAACAAGCTAAATTTATATAATTAGAAAGTAAGAGAACCAGTGATCCAGTTTATTCATGTTTTGAAAATCTCTAATATACACAGTTTTAAAGGTTGGGTATAAAAAAATTTGGGTAAAAATAGAGATGTTTTAAATTTACCACATGACCCAGCAGTTCCACTCATAGGAATCTATAAAAGAGAAATGAAAACATAGATCCACAAAAAGACATGTACGTGAATGTTCATAGCAGCATTATTTATAATGGCCCCCAATTGGGAACAATTTAAAAGTACTATCATTAAGTGAATGGATAAACAAAATGTGGCATATATGTACGTGTACACACACACACACACACACACACACACACTGGAATACTATTAAGCAATTAAAAGGATTGATTTAGTAAAACATGCTCCAACATGGATGAACCTCAAAAACTATGCCAAATAAAGGAAGTCAGATGTCAAAGGCGACATATTCTATGATTCCATTTATATGAAATGCATGGAAGAGGCACATTCATAGAGAAAGAAAACAGATCAGTGAGTTGCCTAGTGCTAGAAGTGGGAGCAGAGGTTACCTACAGATAGAAACTAAGAGAACTCGTTGGATTGATGGAAATGATCTATGACTGCGTTGTGATGATGGTTGCACAACTCTACAACTTTACTAAAATCACTGAATTATGTATTTGCAATGGGTTAATTTTATAGTATGTAAGAAATAAAGCTATTTTTAAAAAGGGAGAAATGTTCCCCATACTTGAATCATTCAAAAACAAAAAAATACAACTATATAAATTTAAAATTGGATTTTGAACCTGTCTCTCCCAGAAGGTTTCAGGTTTATTTCTGAATTGTTCAGTGGATGTCAACAGAAGTTTGCATTAAAAGACTGAAAAAAATATTTTAGTAATGCATCCTTACAAGTACCCTAGTTCTCTAACATTTCTTTTTCTTTATGCCTTTTTTTGGTTTATAGTTTACTCAAAAACTTTCTCTAAATACTGAAAGATAGTACTTATATGATCACACTTGTGTTCAGTATATTAATCTATACCAGCTTGCTTCTTCATTTCTTTAGTTTACATATTTAATCAACTGGATCTCTTTTTGTTCACTATTTTTTAAAATAAGTTGGATTTTTGTGAGTCAAAGCTGCTTAAAGGATCTCATTGTGCTAGTAACTCTATAAGTCTGGCTATAAATCTAGATTTTTACATATCAGATCTCCTTAAAGAGTTATTAAAATCCTATAGTTTTTTTCTTTTAAATCCTAATTCTTCTCCAGTGCTGCTGCTTTTGACACACTTTCAACTAACTAGTGGAAATCATGGTTATAGATAGTATACCAAACATATATTTGTTTTTGGATTGCAGATTGGTTGGTTGGTTTTAAATAATCGCAGTCTTGCTACAGCATAGGCAAATGTTGATTCTAGAGCATACTCCTTGACACACAAAGTGATGATGGTGTCTAGAAAACATTTTGTAGAGCAGAGGGGATCCAATTGAATATTAAAATTTTCCATAAGCAGTCAAAATGTATGTAATAAAGATTTGACTATATAGTTGATAACATGCCTGTTATAATTCAAGTGCTAGGCAAAGGAGTACTAGCATAATAATTCATGTTATATTGTTGTGAATTTTGGTAGGATTTTTGCAGTCATTATATAGCAGCCTTGTCCTTTATCTAAGTTATGTACTTGATTGTTTAGTGTCAAGGAAAACCTCAAAGCTTCACTGAAAACTTCTTGTCAGTTTTGATAAATGTCACTTCAGGCTGTGTGAATCTTCTTAGGGACTCTGTAATCCTGATTGAGTTACCATATTTGGCAGAGGAGGGAAGAGGTTTTAGGGAAAATCCAAACCCATAATATAAAAGCTTAAACTGTTATTCCTTCTTTTCATGAATTTATCGTGAGTCCAAAACATTTAGACATTGTCTTGTAGAGAGTTAGATTGGGCAGCTAATTTACTCAATTTATGTTATTAACTCTCTGTTAAACTATTATATTCTATTATATTTGTGGGATGAAAGATGAAACGATTGAAGTAATTTAAGCATTGGTTTAGTCACATTGATCATGACCTTGAGTTATATACCTATCATTTGTAGAAATCTGTCTCTAGCTTTTTTTTAACATTTGTACCACTAAAATTTATAAAAAGAAGTTTGTATGAGCTGGATGGTAAAAGTCCTTGTTCTGCTTATAGTTGTCATTCTGTTTCTTCTATAAGGGATATCCTAACTGTTCTTTGGATATATCATTCAGTACATGTTTTGTCAGTTTACAGATTATTAGACTTTTCTTGGTCTCTCCAGATTTCTATTCATGGATGAAGGTAAAAATGCAAACTTCAGCTGAGACTGTTGGATGACACAGAATATATGTATACCTTTTAATAGAAGAAGCCAAATAGAATAAAACATGCAAAACTAAGTCTCTTTGAAAGCATGCTGAGATAATCTTTTTATTATTAAGTCTCATATGTGTATGTGTGATTATACTTTATATTGCTTTTGCTTTTGCCTCTTTTCTAACCTGATACTCAAGACACCTTTTAAAGCTTAAATAGACTAAGAACTAGTTCATTCTCTATTTAATAAATATGGGCACCTATCATTTTCACCCTGTATACGTGAGCAGTGCAAAAATAAATAAAATGTATTTCCTGCCCTCAAATTACTGTTTGAACATATTAGAATCTCTCTCTTAGTTTAATCTCTTGGATTTATCACAGTTTTAAAATTTTTAGATTTTCTTCCTGCTTGTTTCCTTCATCAGGAACGCCCATGAGGGCCATTCAGAAACTTTGCTACTGCTGTAATGATATAAATCCTTGTCAGTATTAATCCCTTAAAAGGTCACTATACTAATGTTTTGTGGGTTTTAATAGAAACTTTCTTTGGGATGTAATGGAAAATGCTAATTCAAATATGTGATTGCTTGTGAACTACATATTACTTAGTTGAACCTTAAAGAACAGGATCAAATGTCACTATCTTGGTGTCTGAAGCGAGTTGTCCACAATAGACAGAAATTACCAGTCCAAAGGACTTAAATGTCAAGAGGGTTTACAGTACTTGATTTTAATCTTCTTTCTACATACTGTTGAAATTAATGCTATCACTCGATAAGCCTAGATAAACAATTTTGTTAACTAGAATAGGGATAATAATTTTGGAGTCTATAAAAAACATTTTTCATAGGGTGTCCTATTAGTAGAATTTTTTTTCCCTTTCTGCCATAGAAAGAGTTCATTTTAATTAATTCTTAAACAGTAAAAGACCTGAAATAAAGCTAGTTAGTATAAATATGGTATTTTATATTGCTGATTATGCTCACCGATTATAGTGGCACTTAATGATTTAGGTTATGCATTTTGCATTGATTACCAAAGACCTATTTCAATTGACATCTTTTGAAAACTTGCATTTATATACTTCAGATTGTCCAACCAATAGTTTATGAGATAAGAAGTTTCCGGTTTTCTTATTTACCAAAGATTCAGGAATAAATTGCCACTAAACTTGGGGATGTGAAGGAAGAATTTGAAAGCTAAAAATTAAACTTAGGATGGAGTGGTCAAAAGTTAGGTAGCTGTTCTGCATTTAGTGATAATGGCATTTCCGGCCAATGTTAATAGATTGTAACCTAAGTTGGTCAAAGTTCATTAGTAATACAATTTTTGCAAGTTTAACTTTCAAGAGTTGCAAGCTTTTTTCTAATCATGTTTATCTGTTCGTTTAGGATTGAAAGGAGGAGCAGGAGGCACTGATGGACAAGGAGGTACCTTCCGGTACACCTTTCATGGTGATCCTCATGCCACATTTGCAGCATTTTTTGGAGGTTCCAACCCCTTTGAAATTTTCTTTGGAAGACGGATGGCTGGTGGTAGAGAGTCTGATGAAATGGAAGTAGACGGAGATCCTTTTAGTGCCTTTGGATTCAGCATGAATGGATATCCAAGAGACAGAAATTCCGTGGGGCCCTCCCGCATCAAACAAGATCCTCCAGTTATTCATGAACTTAGAGTATCACTTGAAGAAATATATACTGGTTGTACCAAACGGATGAAGATTTCTCGAAAAAGGTTAAATCCTGATGGAAGGAGTTATAGATCTGAGGACAAAATTCTCACTATCGAGATTAAAAAAGGGTGGAAAGAAGGCACCAAAATTACTTTTCCAAGGGAAGGAGATGAAACACCAACTAGTATCCCAGCAGACATTGTTTTTATCATTAAAGATAAAGATCACCCAAAATTTAAAAGGGATGGATCAAATATAATTTACACTGCTAAAATTAGTTTACGAGAGGTAAGTTAGTAGGACCTGGGATTCTGAAACCAAACAGAATTATGCATCCGATTTTAGGGAATTTATCTAAATAATAGCTAATATTTATTAAATGTTTAGTACACATTATTTTTCAAGTTCTCATAAGAACCGTCCAGAGGTGGGGCACCTGGGTGGCTCAGTCATTGGGTGTCTGCCTTCGGCTCAGCTCATGATACCCAGATCCCTGGGATCGAGCCCCACATGGGGCTCCCCACTCAGTGGGAAGCCTGCTTCTCCCTGTCCCATTCCCCCTGCTTGTATTCCCCCTCTCCCATTCTCCCTCTCCATCTCTCTCTCTATCAAATAGATAAATAAAATCTTAAAAAAAAAGAACGCTTCAGAGGTAGGACTACTATTATACCTCTTTTATAGATAAGATTGTGTTTTCTTAGTTACCTGTACTAACAATTTAAATGCCAACTTGAAGTGCTAACCAGATTATGTACTAGGAAGCCTAATACTGGCTTTATGCTACTCACTTTTTATAGGTATGGTTTATGAAACATCCATTGTAATTGAAGTCCATGTCTAAGATTTTTTTTCTAAAATTGTTAATGTGGAGTAATAATAATTATATAACAAAAAGATATTAATTTAAAATACTTTATAAGCATACTGGTTTAATATATGAGTCCTTATTCTATTTTTAGACACTATTTTTCAAATTGGATTATAATCCTGCAAATATGGCCATGTCAGTTCTCTGTTTAAAATTCTTTTTTTTTTT
>LNAC01000839.1:338641-379406 GCA_002007465.1 Ailurus styani | reverse complement strand
CTGCCTTCGGCTCAGGTCATGATCTCAGGGTCCTGGGATCGAGGCTCACATTGGGCTCTCTACTCGGCAGAGAGCCTGCTTCCTCCTCTCTCTCTGTCTGCCTCTCTGCCTGCTTGTGATCTCTCTCTCTCTCTCTCTCTCTCTCTCTCTGAGTCAAATAAATAAATAAATAAATAAATAAATAAATAAATAAATAAATAAAATCTTTAAAAAAATAAAATAAAATAAAATTCTTAAATGATCCTACATACTATCTACCATAAAGTCCAGACTTTTTAGCTTAAAATGAAAGGTCATTTTAAATCTGATTTCTACCCATAAATGTTTATGCATTTCCCTAAGTTTGCTCTATTATTTTTAAATTTTTATTTTATTTTTTCAGTGTTCCAAGATTCATTGTTTGTTTAGTTTTGTTTTTGTTTTTTAAAGATTTTATTTATTTGACAGAGAGAGATACAGCAAAAGAGGGAACACCAGCAGGGGGAGCGGGAGAGGGAGAAGCAGGCTTTCCCGCAGAGCAGGGAGCCCCATGTGGGGCTCGATCCCAGGACCCTGGGATCGTGACCTGAGCCCAAGGCAGATGCTTAATGACTGAGCCACCCAGGCGTCCCTCCAAGATTCATTGTTTATGCACCAATCTTATATACATTTATGTCATTGTCTGAGTTCTAATCTATGGAACAGTGTTGTTCCTCCTTCTGCCTCAAAACCTGCTACTGGTCCAATGTTTAGCTCAAGTATTTGGTACTCTCAGAAGCTCAGGGGGGTAAGCTGAGTGCCCTTTGTCTCACAAAAGACTTCTGCACCTCTGTTGTAACATTATACTGTATTATTATTATTCCTGGTTTGCTTCTGAGTTCCTTGTGCATTCCCTGAGGTGGGGTCTGTGTTCATGGTCCCTAAGCTCAGCATCTAGAAGGAATGTGTGGCATATAGTAGCACTCAGTAAACATTTGTTGACTAAACCAGTAAATGTATTTCTTATCCTAACATTTTTTCTTCCAAAGAAGTAGATAGTTGCTCTTATTCTATTCCTCTCACTCTAAATTTCTCCCCTTTTCTTGTTCAGCATCTTGAATGTTGTAATGGCAACCCTGAACATTCCATTTCATTTCAAGACAATGTGGAAGACCTTTACTTCTCTTTCCTTCCCTGTCTCCTTTCCTTCTTTTGTAGTATGTCTGATCATGCATGTCCTGAAGGGATTTAATAGGGGAAAAGTCTTATAATTATTGATATTCTTTTGGAGGTTAAAATTTTATCTAATGGTTTCATCCTTTACAACCGAGTTTTGTTGTTGTCGTCGTTGTTGAGTTTTTGAAGTTCTGAAGTTTGTTAATTTTATTTGGTCTATTTCAGGCATTGTGTGGCTGCTCAGTTAATGTGCCAACAATGGATGGAAGAACCATACCTATGTCAATAAATGATATTGTGAAGCCTGGAATGAGGAGAAGAATTATTGGATATGGGCTGCCATTTCCAAAAAATCCTGACCAGCGTGGTGACCTTCTAATAGAATTTGACGTGTCCTTCCCAGATACTATATCCTCATCATCCAAAGAAGTACTTAGGAAACATCTTCCTGCCTCATAGAATGAAAAACTTTGTTACCCATATTTTGATAAGGCACTGAAAATATAAAAGGACTGGCAGTTTACTGATGTAGATGTGAATTCTGTATAAAGATGTGTAAATTATTTTGAGGATTCATTAAATTGCATGAATAGAGACGGGTCAAATAAATAGGCAAAAGGGATTTTTACAGTTAGAGATGAAGAAACAACCATTCGCTGTATTTTATTTCATTTCTCCCAAATCGGAAATTTTTAGTATTTTGCTTACATGTAAAATTTGTTTTTGTGGAGTTAGTGGATATATTTCTAATAAAGTACTAGACTATCCAAGTACTTTATTTCTTTTTCTTTACATTGTCAGTATGATAGTTTCTCATTTATAATGGAAATTTAAGTTCTTGACTCACCTACACATGTGATATGTTTTTCTAGAAAATAAAAACCCAAGGAATTTGGAAATGTGGTTAACTAGATTTAAATCTCCAACTGAAATGCTGCTATAGGGCTGGGACCCATCAAAGAAGATCCTAATGCATATGTTTTACCATTTTCATTTTTAAAGTATGCTATAGCATTTCTTAAAAACATGGTTGTAATGTTCTTAAGGCATACCTTTACATCATAAAATAAATTAATGGCAACTTATCTCCTGTGGAAATCCCAATTGCCTGAATTACTGATATTTTAGAAATAGGCTGTTTTTAAAATGCCATATGTAATTTTATGCAAGTTGACTATATATCTTGGACTTAATAAATTATAGGCACATTTTATTGTCCATTAGTTTAAAATAACTTGTTTAATAATAAATGTGTTTTTAGAGGAAATATTGTTGCTTGGAATTAATTTTCCAATTACACAATCTTCTATAACTTACTCATCATATGCTATATGTATCTTATGCAATTTCCCTAAAAAGAATAAACTACCACTATGGTGTTAAACCAAAATATGGGAAAAATAAACACTAACTGCTGCTTATGAATGACATTGCTACTACTCGTTATGCATATAAATATTTTACTTTTTCATATGTATAGATTGCATTTCTTGGATGTTTTAATTTTTTAAATATATTTATGTTTAAAAAATTATTTTGTTTTCTTTTCTTTTTTTAACCATAGTAAGAATGATGTCTTGAAACAAAGTTTTTGGTTCAAAAGTAGCTTTCAGAATGACTGATCTATGTACGAGGTGTACTGGATCCTATCACACTTTAGCAGAGTACGAGGATTCTTTTAGAGATACAATAAATAGGTTGCAATCACCACATAGTTTATAGCCTTACTGCATTGTAATTGACATGCCATAAAGCTTAGCTTTTTAAAAGTATATCATTCAGTGGTTAGTATATTCACAGAGTTGTGCAACCACTAAGTCTAGAACATTTTCATCACCTGAGAAAGAAACTCCATATCCATTAGCACTCACTTCGTATTCTTCAGCACCTGGTGAATACAAATCTACTTTCTGTCTCTACAGATTGATCTATTCTAGGCTCAAAGAATATGTGGGTTTTTCCACTTTTTTCATTTAACATGATGTTTTCAAGGTACATCCATGTTGTATCATGTATCAGTATTTTGTCCTTTTTTATGGCCAAATAATGTTCCATTCTATGGAGATAACCACATTTTACTTACACATTTATTAGATGATGGGCATTTGGGTTATTGTGAATAATGCTGCTATGAACATTTTTGTACAAGTTTTTGTGTACAAAACTTTTCAATTTCCTTGGGTATATATCTAAGAATAGAATTGCTGGGACTAAGCATATGCTTTAGTTGTAAATGGAACCTGGCTGGCTCAGTTGGTAGAGCATGTGACTTTTGATCTTGGGGTTGTGAGTTTGAGCCACATGTTGGGTGTAGAGGTTACTTAAATCTTAAAATAAAAAAGAAAATGTCGAAAATGCCAGAGAGTTCAGCTAATCATACTTATTATTCCACCAAATTCATATATAATCCCTTTGTTACATTGTTCTCTGAACAACAGTTTAAACTCCTTAGGGAGGCACATGTGGGTAGCTCAATTGGTTACGTGTTTGCCTTCAGCTAGGGTCATGATCTCAGGGTCCTGGGTTGGAGCCTCGTGTTGAGCTCCCTGCTTGGTGGGGAGCCTGCTTCTCCCTCTCCCTCTGCTGCTCCCTCTGCTTGTGCTCTCTCTCTCTGTCCAGTAAATAAAGAAAATATTTAAAAAATAAAACCCTTTAGGGAAGCATACATGTCACAAAAACTTTTTCACAGGTCTAAAGAGATAGAGCTGAAAAGCATCAGTCAAGAGTGGCAGATGTGATTTCTATACTAAACCCAATGGTCATTTATTGCAATTTTTTTGATTAAGCATTTTCTCCCAAGTTAAAGGATTTATAGGTTAGGTAGATGGATAATCTTTGGATTAAAAAGTATTTTTTAAAGTACAGAATTATTCTTTTAGTAGTAAAAAAATTAATTTTCATTGCTATATAGAAACAGCATGCCAGTATCTTTCTTACCTTAAAGGATACTGATAATGCCTTAGCATGTAGTTGGTGCCCAATTTTTTTTATTGAGTGTTGAATTAATGTAAAAGTTTAAAGTTTTCTTATTTATGTAAATTGTGAAAGTACTTTTGATTTTTATTTACTTAATCTATTTAGTACTTTTGATTTTAAAAAGTGTTCTCTTTAAATTCAACCATGTACTTGGATACCTGAAATAGTTTTACAGTACTAGAGATGCCAGTAAGCTAACTGATAGAGATGTTTATCTTTCCTACAAGAAAAACCAGATTGCTTATGCTTTATAATTAGGATGTCTTTAGGCAAGGTGTGAACTGTTGTGTTGTCATTGACCTACCAATATCAATTGTGTTATATAAAACCACTTCACACATTTAGTTCATCTACTTCGCTGCCTCTAAACCATCTGAGTTTGTGACCCTTTATCTTTTAGCTCATTACTCCCGCCTATTATTAGCCTTTCTTGGGGGCAAGGAATTGAAAATACTTTTGCTTGTTTATTATTTATTTATTTATTTAAAAGACTTTATTTATTTATTTGACAGAGAGAGAGATCACAAGCAGGCAGAGAGGCAGGCAGAGAGAGAGGAGGAAGCAGGCTCCCTGCAGAGCAGAGAGCCCGACTCCGGCCTCGATCCCAGGACCCTGGGATCATGACCTGAGCCGAAGACGGAGGCTTTAAACCACTGAGCCACCCAGGCGCCCTGCTTGTTTATTTTTAAGAAAACAAATATAACTAGTTATGATGATAAAATGAAATTAATATATGTGGTTGGACTTGGTAAATGGTTTAGAAGAAATTATTCTCGTATTTCAAGAACTATTAATCTCACAGAGTTAAGGTTAAACACTACCCATAATCTAATACAATGGTTATCCAACAGTATGTAGTGTAGTGTGCTACCTATATACCTGGCTTTTATATATGTATATTCCCACCTTATGGAGGATTGTAGAAAGAAATGTGATTTGTCACTTTTAAATTATAGCTTAGGCAATATTTATTTGAATAGACAATTTCTATAGATTGAATATTTCAAACTTTTTATCATTTTTTACTGTGATTTTTTAATTAATAAAATTCATAAAAGTTTCGGAGCTGGGAGAATTTTAGAGATCGCATTTTCTAGATGAGGATGAGGAAGTAAACCCGGAGATGACTGTAAACCCGGTGACTTGCCTGTAGCTAAAAAGCAAACTTGTAAGGGAATTCTGAGATACCTTGTTTCTTATTCTCAGTAACAGTTCCTTCTAATATGTTATGATGTCCCCTGTTGTTAAATTTCCAAGACTAGGTCAGATTCTGTTAAGGTACATTTACCTACTTCTTTGTATGTTCTGTATATTTCAGCACATTTGAAATATTTTGAGTCATTTAGGAGCATGTAGAATATGAATTTATAATTTGATGGTATTAACTAGAAAACTTGTAAGATTAATTATGAAAACTGCTATTTTTTTAAGAAGGGAAATAAGAGCTCAGAATGGAAACATACCCATCATTAACTTAAAAAATGTATGCCAAGAAAAATGTATGCCAATGTTATTCTCAGAATACTTCAAGGCCACATCTTAGCTTTTAGATAAATAATATAAATTAAATTAATACTTTCCAAGTAAAAAAGTTACTAATCAAAATATGTGATATTATATCATTGTAAAGAGAGAGAGGTATTGAGAGGAGGAAGAGGAAGGGAGGAAGAAAAAAACCCCTGCAGATTTTGAGAAAAATTTGTAATGAGTACAATGCATATGGAAGCTCTACAATCACTTGCAAATATAGTAATCTTTTCCAAACTAAAAATTAATAGGTACATCTCTGTAGCTTTTAAAAATTTGGCTTGTATGAATACAGTTCTTGAGACATTCTTATACAGAAAATTGTTTTCAATTTTTTTCCTTACTATTTTTTTTAAAGATTTTATTTATTTATTTGACAGAGAGAGAAAGAGAGAGATCACAAGTAGGCAGAGAGGCAGGCAGAGAGAGGGGGAAGTAGACTCCCCGCTGAGCAGGGAGCCTGATGTGGGGCTCAATCCCAGGACCCTGAGATCATGACCTGAGCTGAAGGCAGAGGCTTTAACCCACTGAGCCACCCAGGTGCCCCCCTTTTATTTTCTTGTTTTAAGTAAAATTTATGCCACACATGGAACTCTAACTCATACCCCAAGATCAAGAGTCGCATGTTCTATTGAGTAAGCCAGCCAGGGTCCAGTCTTATAGAGATAATTTTAAAAAGAGGAAACTGGAGGTTGGATAAAGAAAAGGAGAGTAAAGTGAATGGCAGAGGAAAGTAAGTTTTGGAAACAGTCTTAAACATGAGAAATAAAACCAGAGGCAAAGAACTCCATCCCTATTAAAGGGATGGCACTGACATGAATATGAAAAATCTGGACAGGAAGTAGTATTAAGTTAAAATGGTTTCTTTTCTTTTTTTTTTTTTTTAAGATTTTATTTATTTATTTGACAGAGAGAGAGAGAGATTACAAGTAGGCAGAGAGGCAGGCAGAGAAAGAGGAAGCCCGATGTGGGCCTTGATTCCAGGACCCTGAGATCATGACCTGAGCTGAAGGCAGAGGCTTTAACCCACTGAGCTACCCAGGGGCCCGACAATAGTTTCTGTATTAGAGAAGAGCTTGAGAAATGTTTACATTTTTTAATAAATTAAAAGAATATTTTTTTATTAAGGGTTTTCTTAAAAGATTATTTATTTGAGAGAGAGAGAGAGGATGACGGGAGGGGCAGAGGGAGAAGGAGAAGCAGACTCCCTGCTGAACATAGAGCCCAGTTCAGGGCTTCATCCCAGGACCCTGAGATCATGACCTGAGCTGAAGGCAGACACTTAACCGACTGAGCCACCCAGGCACCCGTAAAGGTTTCACAATATTTTAAATCAACTATATATTTTGCATCTCTAGGACTGGTATGGAGGGGTTTGAGAAATGGGATTAGCTGAGAATCATAAGATTTGAAAAGTATTAAACAGAATGAGGTTAGGCTTCTTTTCTTCTTAATTGTCTTCTTAATGTGCCTAGTAGGTCTGACAGAGCAAAAACAAATTTGAAGTGGGAGTGGGAGATCCTGAAAGGTTTCTAGTGAGTGAGGAATGATAAACCATATATTTATTACTCATCAAAAAATAGGCTATTATTATGTTTTTATGTATTTTATTCATTTTTAAAAAGATTTTGTTTGAGAGAGAGAGAGAGAGCATAATGGGGGGAGGGGCAGAGAGAATGGAAGAGGGAGAAACAGACTCCCCACTGGGCATAGAGCCCAATTCAGGGCTTGATCCCAGGACCCCGAGATCATGACTTGAGCCAAAGTCAGATGCTCAACCCATTGAGCTACCCAAGTGCCCCTCTTCTTATTTAATACAATCTTAATTTTAACGAATCTAAAAACTAACTTCTTAGGGTTGTGCCTAAAACTATTTTTTTTCCACAACAACTTAAATCCCTTGCCTAATCCTTTGTCTTTCATAATGTTTTCAGAAATAACCCTCTCAGAAAGGGAAATTATATTGTACTGTGGCTTTGATAAATTACACTCCCTTACTTATTAAGGTAATCATGAAAATGGGCAGAATCAACCACAGAGGATTATTATTTTATTTTATTTTTTAAAAGATTTTATTTATTCATTGGACACAGAGAGAGAGGTCACAAGTAGGCAGAGAGGCAGGCAGAGAGAGAGGGGGAAGCAGGCTCCCTGCTGAGCAGGGAGCCCGATGCGGGCCTAGATCCCAGGACCCTGAGATCATGACCGGAGCGGAAAGCAGAGGCTTTAACCCACTGAGCCACCCAGGCGCCCCACAGAGGATTAATTATGCAACAGGGGGGCGCCTGGGTGGCTCAGTGGGTTAAAGCCTCTGCCTTTGGCTCAGGTCATGATCTCAGGGTCCTGGGATCGAGCCCCACATCAGGGAGCCTGCTTCCTCCTCTCTCTCTGCCTGCCTCTCTGCCTACTTGTGACCTCTCTCTCTGTGTCAAATAAACGAATAAATAAATCTTTAAAAAAATTAAAAAAATTAATTTGGGAAGTTTCCAGCCATTATTTCTTTAATTTTTTTTCCCTCTCTTCTTTCTTCTCCTTCTGGTACTCAAGTTTTGCCTGTATCAGTATGCTTAATCACCATTCTCTGAGGTTCATTCATTTTTCTTCATTCTTTTTTCTCTCTCAATTCTTTGGATTACATAATCTCATCAGTCTATCTTCAAGTTTGCTAATTCTTTTTTCTGCCAGTTCAAATCTACTGTTGAGCCCGTCTAGAAAATTTATCATTTCATTTATTGTCCTTTCAGCTCTAGAATTTCCATTTGTTTCTCTTCTATAATTTCTCTTTATTGATACTCTTCATTTGCTGAGACATTCTCATCATATCTTAATCATAGTTTTCTTCCTTCCTTCCTTTCTTTTTCTTTTTTCTTTTTTTAAATTTTTTTGGTTCTTAAAACATACTTACAATGGCTTCTTCTAAGTTTTGTCTGTTTAATCCAACATCTGGTTTCTTCAGAGGCAGTTTCTTTTGCCTTCTTTTGTCCCCGATGTGTGGGTCATACTTTCCACGTCTTTGCATGTCTTGTGATTTTTGTTGTTGTTGTTGGTGGTGGTGGTGGTTACTAGGTATTTTAGATAATATAGCAACACTGGGTACTAGTTTCCACCCCCCTCTAGAATTTGTTATTTACTTGTTTGGTGACTGGCTGAATTATTTTAATCAAGTCTATTTCCCCCATAAAGTGAAGCCTCTGATGTTACTCTTCAGAGGCTGCAAGCTTGGGTAGGCCCACAGTCACCCTAGGGTAACACTGTTTTTGGCAAAGGTTCTCTCTTTTTCACTGACCACACCCAGCTGTTAAACTACACTAATTGCTGACTGATACTCTATTGTTTTCAACAATGCCTTTGGGTCATAAATTGCTCAGCAAACTGATTAAATCAAAGAAGGACTCCTTTGAAGGGATAATTCTGAAATTTTGTTTCAGATGTGTTCTGACCCCTTGGAAGGCTCCTCCCACTTGTCTCTTTCCTCTTTCTCTGGCAAACCTGTAGTGGGGAGTATGGAAGGGGTAAGAACAATGATGCTTTTTTGGTGGGTGACACCCCTGCTTTAGAAGCTGAATACTGGGATGGGTGTCAGTTTGGGAGTAGCCCCACGATTTTTTAGCTTGTTTCTCCCAGCATGGAAACCCTGCACCTTGAGCCAGTTTAAGGACACTGAGAGCTTCAATATTTTCAGCAGACCTGTCTCCAAGGTAGAGGGGGGCGGGGAATGGTGGTGGAAGAAGGGAGTCCCCCAACTCTCCTTCACATTCATCACAATTTAGCCTAGCAACAGGTAGTTGGGGCAGGATGAGAAATGATGAGGTCCTGCCCTTCCTAGGAAGATAATACTTTGAGTGGATTATAATTCTTCAGATTGGAGAAACAGGGATATTCTGACTATGGCAATCTTTAGTGGAGTTTCCATCCCACTGAGCTAGAAAGGAGAAGGATAGAGTGGGTCTTGGCCAAACACTACAGATTCTCACTATTCCTATCACATTTTAATAGATTTTATTGAATAAATGTTTCTTCACTTGTTGTATGCCTTTAGAACCATTTCCAGAGACCTTAAATAGGTGTTTAAATTTTTTTTTCATCTGTTTCACTGGAGAGTAGGTCTGCATAACTTCTCATCCTATCTCATAGTTGAGCCTCCCAGTTTAAACCTTGACAGATTAAAAAAATTGTTTCTTGAAAGGGCGATAGGTGTGTTGCTTCTAATATTTTTAGTTGTTCATATTTGTGCAATTATCAAAATGCCTAAACTACTATCAATGTGTTTTAACAAATGACTTTGAAGAAAGCATCAATGTATCTTCATTCTTTTTTTATAAGTAATGTTTTTGCTTACTTCTGAAGTATAAAGTACATAATAATATAGTACTAGAGGGTGGCCTATTTAGAATATGATCTACTTAAGAAGGAAGGCAAAGTGAGGTTGGAAAGAATACTACTAGGCATCAGGTTATACCAATAACTAACATATTTTTTTTAAGATTTTATTTATTTATTTAACAGAGAAAGACACAGTGAGAGTGAACAGAAGCAGGGGGAGTGGGAGAGGGAGAAGCAGGCTTCCGCCGAGCAGGGAGCCTGATGTGGGGCTCAATCCCAGGACCCCGGGATCATGACCCAAGCTGAAGGCAGACCCTTAATGACTGAGCCACCCAGGTGCCTCAGTAACTAACACTTGTGACCTTGGTCATGTTGTTTAACCTCACTGCCTTAGCTTTTTCTTACTGATAAAATTAAAAGTTTAATAAGATGATTTTGAGGGGTACCTTGGCTGGCTCTGTCAGTAGAGCATGTGATTCTTGATCTTACAGCCATGAGTTCAAGCCCCTTGTTGGGCATGGATCCTGCTTAAAATTTAAAAAAATAAAAAGTAAAATAATAAGATGCTTTCTAAGTCTTAAGTAACTCGAAAATATTGTTTTCCTAGCAAGGAATATTAAAGAATGATGATTTCTAAATTTTATTTTAAAGTTTCTTATTCATGAAAGGTACTTGATATAATGAGCACTGGGTGTTATAGGCACCTGATGAATCACTAAATTCTACCTCTGAAATTAATAAAAATTGTTCATTTATTTATCTTATGGGGAGTCAAATTTTCAAAGTAAGGATTTTTTTCTTTAATTTTTTTTAAAGATTTTTTATTTATTTGACAGAGAGAGAGAGATCACAAGTAGGCAGAGAGGCAGACAGAGAGAGAGAAAGGAGGAAGCAGGCTCCCTGCTGAGCAGAGAGCCTAATGTGGGCCTAGATCCCAGGACCCTGAGATCATGACCTGAGCCGAAGGCAGAGACTTTAATCCACTGAGCCACCCAGGCACCCCCCTGTTGCGTAATTAATCCTCTGTGGTTGACTGTGCCCATTTTCATGATTGCCAGCAAGAATACATTGCTTACGGGCGCCTGGGTGGCTCAGTGGGTTGGAGCCTCTGCTTTTGGCTCGGGTCATGATCTCAGGGTCCTGGGATCGAGGCCCGCATCGGGCTCCCTGCTCAGTGGGGAGCCTGCTTCCCCCTCTCTCTCTGTCTGCCTCTCTGCCTCCTTGTGATCTCTCTCCCGCTGTGAAATAAATAAAATCTTAAAAAAAAAAAAAAAAAAAAAAAGAATACATTGCTTACATTTGTGCACGAATGTTTATGTATATTAGTTTGAACTATGTGAAGTTATATTCAATTTTTTTGATCTATAAAAATAGCAATATGAAATTAGCTGACTTTGGACTTATGAAAATAATTTCATAAACATATACAGAGTTTTGTAAAACATCACCTATCCTTCCTAGATGGAATGACCCAGATGTTTTCTATTTTACTCTAGTTCATTGAATTTTTTTCTGATTGTATCCCACTACATTTATTTCATAATTTACATTTGTGAAATAACTCTATAGTTTGAAAAACACTTGTAGATAGTCTGATAAGGACATAAATGTAGTGATTGTCAAAATTTAAACTTAATTGTTGGATTGTTTAAATTCACTTATTTTATGAAATTCATTTTTAAAAAATTTTTATAAGTAGGCTCCCCATTCAATATGGGGCTCAAATTCATTACCCTGAGATCAAGAGTCACATGTTCTACTTACTGAGCCAGCCAGGCACACTATATTTATTGAATTCACTTTTAAACTATTGACTGGAATGTTTTCGCTCATTATTTGTTGAAGCAGCAGTAAATATTGTTTTTTCTTGGTCACGAGACAATAAAATACATACTAATAAAAAACAACTATGTCCATTACTTTATAGATGGAGTTCATTCCTTTCCCTCCCCTAGAACTTAAGATAATTATATATATAGCAATGTAAATTTCTATTAAGTTTACCATACTAAAGGCCCATATCAGCTATGACAACATTCAGACTTCCTTCAAATTCTGCTTATACATTATTTTAACAATACATTTTATGAGTTGGTAACATTAAAAAAATAAATCTATAAACCAATGACTTTATTATAAAAATCTTACATATAGAGTGAAGGTATTTTAGTAGGAAACAGAAATGTCTTAATTTTCTCATTCAATTTATTTAGAATACTGGTTCAGAACAGATTTGAGTGAGCTTAATTCTGATGTATTGCTTTACTCTGATAGAAGGGAAGATAAATGCACACTTTTTACTTAAAAATTTTTTTAATTTGCTTTAAACTTTAAAAGTGAATTTAAAATTGACTTTTAAAAACTTCCATTCTCTTTGCCAGCATCACAACCATTTCAGGGCTATATATGAGAAAATCAAATACCATTAAGAGCATCTGACTGAATTCTATTTTCACATTTCTTAATTTTATGGTAATCATCAGTGACCACAAAAATAATGTAGGGAAATGTTTCCCAAGTTGTTGTATTCAATGGTTTTCATTTGCAAGCATTAAATGTAATCTTGATGTTTGAGGAGGTCGTACATAGGTTTTACTTGTAGGCTGTTGGACTTCATAGACCTTTGGGTAAGTGTCCTCTTTATTACTTCTATTTCAGTTCAGGGTGTGCTTCTGGGATATAAATAAATGGGGCACATACATATATCTCTAAAGCAGCAGCCAAGAAATTGCCTAATAACTGTTCTTAAGAAATTTAGGTAAATAATTTGCATTAAGTGGTACGTGTATGTGTGTGTATAATTTCCAAAGTCATGAAAATGTATTTTCAGAAAAACTAAAATCTTTTCTCCAGAATAAAACAATCAAGAGTACTTATTAGTTGACTAAAGTGTATTTGGAAGATATTACCTTGTGAGGTAAATCATACAGAGTGCATTAGCCAGGGTTCTCCAGAGAAACAGAACCAATACGATAGATAGATAGTTAGTTAGATAGATAGACAGATTTATTAAACTGAAGAATCAGGAAAGCCAGTGATGTAATTCAGCCCAAGTCCAAAGGCCTGAGAAAGACAGGGTTGCTGGTACAAGACCTGGAGTCTGAAGGCTCTAGAACCAAGAGTTCTGATGTCCCCCAGGACATGAAAAGAGGGACATCTCAGTTTAGAGAGAAAGCAATTTGCTCTTCCTTTGCCTTTTGTTCCCTTTTTGCCCTCAATGGATTGGATGATGCCCACCCACACTGGTGAGGGCAGATCTCTTTATTTAGCTGACTGAATCAAATGTTAATCTCTTCCAGAAACTCCTTCACAGACACACCCAAATGTTTTACTAGTTATGTTGGCATCCCTTAGGCCAGTCAAGCTGCTGACACAAAATTAACTATCGCACATAGTGAGCACTTAAATTATATGTTATTATTGTGTAGAATAATGTTTCTCATTTCCCACTCAGAACACACAAGGAAATCATGATTGCTTCATGTATTAAATATATTACCTCATTTAAAGAAATAACTTATGTGGGTCAAGAGTAAATAATAGCTATTATTAATCATAGCATCTTTTCATTTCAAAATGGACTTAGAATCCTCATTTCAGGCCTTAGTGTTAGGATGTATTCATTCAATATTAAACGTTTAAGAGCAAACTATATGCCAGGCATTAAATTCATGGGGATTTGAGGGTTTCTACTTCCTGGTCAGGACAGGAAAGCAGCAAGAGCTCTCTGACAATCAACCTTAGATAAAATATAGAGCTAGCTGGAAACAGGAGGAACTACTGTAGGGAGGTTTAGGCTGTGCTGAACAAATTCATTTGTCAGGGTTAATAGACGGGCAGGCTGGTGAGAAAATGGTGAGAGGATTTGTTGAAGGAAAGCTTCTCAAGTCTGCTCTTGCCTTTTTCCAGCACTACATTTTAATAGACATTACCCACAGCTTTACACCCAAAATTGGAGGCAACAGTCCAGGTTGCAGATGCTGAGAACCGCAGAGAGTGTTACCACCGTAATGCAAAGCCTTGGTGTCAAGAGGTGTTGATGAAAACAAATATAGACAGACTGGTAGTCCTGGGATGGCCATTGCTCTTTCTCCTTCCCTTCAAAGCCCTTGGGCTGGTGAACTACTTCTCCCAATGTGCTGCTTACTAAGGATTTAAAGATAAAATCCTGACAAAGGAGTTGCCTAATGGATAGGCAGCACACCAGGATGAGCAATAGTATTTAGGCAGTGTCTGGGGTCCTGTGCCTTTATGTTCCTCCCAAGTCCATAAATTCATTCAACTAGGGCCCTGGTTGGAGGCTTTGTCAATTTATGTTATCAGCCAGTGTAACTCGGGGAATGTGGCCAAAGTAAATAGATACCAATTTTCTTTCCATTCAAAGTGGACAATCAGGGGTGCCTGGGTGGCTCAGTGGGTTAAAGCCTCTGCTTTCGGCTCAGGTCATGATCTCAGGGTCCTGGGATCGAGGCCTGCATCGGGCTCCCCGCTCAGTGGGGAGCCTGCTTCCTTCTCTCTCTCTGCCTGCCTCTCTGCCTACTTGTGATCTGATCTCTCTCTCTCTGTCAAATAAATAAAAAAAATAAAAAAAATCTTAAAAAAAAAACCCAAACAAAACAAAGTGGACAATCAAGCAAACTGTCCAGAGTTCTTCACACTGGGAGGATTTTCTTCACCATGTCCTTCAGGGCCATCCTGAGTAGGTTGTGACACAGTAGCTTTCCATTTCTGGCTGGTGCCAGCATACAGTGCAGATCCAGGCCTGCGTGTTTTCCTCCTTTATAACTGGTCTTTACTTGGCCCCAGTTTTGCCATGTCATTTATACGTAATGGAATGCATCATTCTATTAATTCCCTTAATAATGGAGTACATGTTTCAACTTTATGACTTGGTTGACCAAGTAACACTCAATGCATGAGGAACAGCTCAGGTTGCATAAGCACTTGGTGTCCCACAATCAGGTGATGGGTCTCTACCAGCATCTGTCAGTAAGCCAGGAACTGGTTTTCAAAGAGAAAATGGTTGTTGGCAACAAAGGGCATGCCTGTACTCCAAATCCTAGGGGTTTGCCTATGATTCTCCTCCTGGGATTTATCAGAGCCTCCATCAATCTATATTTGTTACAATATTCCATATACCCTTGAGCTGAAATTTGAAGAGGGAGCTATCAGGCTGCCATGTTGGGAAAGAGCTTTCTAAGAGTACCATGAGCGAAGGGAGTAGTATTTAGGAAGCTGCCAGTACTCTAACAGGGCTAAAATACAGGTTTTGATTTGGGAGAGATAGGGCAATAGGTGGGGAACTGGCACTAAATGTATGCTATAGTAGGGTAATTTTATTTTATCCTATAAGCCAGTGGTTCCTAAATTTAGGGTGTATCAGAGTCACCTGGAGATCTTGTTAAAATATGAATGGTAGTTTGGGGGTGGGACCTGAGAATCTGCATTTATAAAAAGTTCCTGGTTGACGCTGATGGTCCTGGTCTGGAGACCACACTTTGAGAACTACTATTGGCAACAGAAAAGAAATGAACAGTTTTAAATAGGAAAGTAATACAATTAGATTTAAGTTTGCTCAGATCATTCACAGGTAGAAGTATGGTAGATGGGTAAGAAAGATATAGCGCAGGAGAAATGAGATCATTTGGAAAATAAAAATGATTATGTTAAGAGATTATGAGGGATGGGGTACCTGGGTGGCTCAGTTGGTTGGGTGTCTGCCTTCAGCTTGGGTCATGATCCCAAGTTTCTGGGATCGGGTCCCACATCAGGCTTTCTGCTCAGAGGAGAGCCCGTTTCTCCCTCTCCCTCTGCCTGCCACTCTGCCTACTTGTGATCTCTCTCTCTCTCTGTCAAATAAATAAATAAAATCTTTTAAAAAAAGAGATTACGAGGCCTTCAGTTAAAGTTAGCAATAGAAATGGGAAGGAAGGAGAAAATAATTTCAAAAAATATTTAGCATTTTTTAAAATACCAGATACTGTGCCTAAACATTTTGCCTTGAATTTTACTCTGGACCTTCCAGAGCATTTGAGATCCTGGCAGAGAAGTAAGTGCTATAATGACAAAGGATGGAATAAACTTTCTTTGGGGGAATATATTTAATTTCCAGAAAAGAAATGTCTGTTACCAACCTGAAACATATCAGCAAATCTGAATCATCTTTTAATAACCACAAGGATGGTAAATTTTTAAAATTTCTATTTAAGTAGGAATAATCCATTTTCACCTTTTAAATGATACAGCCTGATAAAAAGTTAAAGCAGTCCCATAGTTTTATATTGAATCATAGAATTATATCACTTATTTAAAAAAAATTATATTATTTTCATACTTAAAGGAACCTTAGGTGGTTCCATCCAACTCTCAGTTCTGTTTAAAAAAAAAAAACAAAAAAGCAACCAGAGAGGAAACTGGTGTCCAGAGCTGTTAAATGACATGCCCACAAGCTAATTAGTGTTAGAGCTTAGACTAGGTTTCCTCACTGCTGACCTGGTGTTCTGCATCAACCACATTATTGGTTATTATTGGTTGCTCACAAAATAAAATTGAAACTTCTTCCTGGTATTCAAGACCATTATATAATCTGGTATCAGTCTGCTTTTTCAATTATATATGTTGAAACTCTAACCCAAGGGATAAGTTTGTAAGATAAGTCATTCATATCTACTTATGTTTGGCCTCTGTAGGAAGAAAGCCCCCCAGTTTTTCTCTTTATATGTTCCTTATTCTAATTTCATTTTCTGTCAAAATCAAGTTCTGCCTCAGATGTGAGACATTCCTGATCTCTCTGATCTGAATCAATCTTTTCCTCAATCTGCTTTTCTCCTTGTAGAACTTACTATATTCCATCTTATATAATTAACAATTATGTTACTCTTCTTCACTGGAGTGGGTCTTCTCAGAAATTGACTTTTCTTCCCCAGCCCATAGGTCAGGCCTAATGCAAAACAATTTCTCAATAAATGTTGGATGGAGTTTATGCCTGAATAATTTAAATAGTAGACATTCTGTAAAATTTATTTAGTGTATTTATTTAAGATAGAAGTCCAAGAAGGCAGATAATGCAAAATGTTTTTAAACAGAAGAAATTATGTTCATTTGTTCTAGAAGCAATTTTGAAGAAGTAGACTACTTTTTAAAATAATATTTAAGTAAGGTCTACATCCAACATGGAGTTTGAACTCACAACCCCGAGATCAAGAGTCACATGTTCTTCCAACTGAGTCAGCCAGGTACTCCAGAAGTAGACTATTTTGAATTAAATATCAAATACAATGTATCACAAAGATAGATTGCTTGATTACTTTCTCATATAGTTTATTTATTTTTAAAGGTTTTATTTATTTATTTGACAGAAAGAGAGAGCGCAAGGATGACCAGGTGAGCAGCAGACAGAGGGAGAAGCAGACTCCCGGCTGAGCAAGGAGCCTGATGCAGGGTTCAATCCCAGAACCCTGGGATCATGATCTGAGCTGAAGAAGACACTCAATGACTGAGCCACCCAGGCACCCCTCTGATATAGTTTATAATCTGAAACACTCATTTGCTAAATAAATGTAGTTCAGGATTTGATTTAATGAGCAGATAAAAATGTGATCAGCAAATGTGAATTTCCTATTATACTTTAAAATGATTGAATTGGAAGTGTTTTTAATATTTCTCTTATAACATATTCACAATTTAAAGCAACTTTTCTTAATCCAAAATATTTGGAATAAAATGTTCTGATTATTTTGAATAATTAAAATATACCATGTTCAGATAGCCTATTTTCAAAGTCTGAGTGCAATGAAATATACCATTTGAAAACTGTTATCAAGGGCGCCTGGGTGGCTCAGTGGGTTAAAGTCTCTGCTTTTGGCTCAGGTCATGATCTCAGGGTCCTGGGATCGAGGCCCGCATCAGGCTCTCTGCTCGGCGGGGAGCCTGCTTCCTCCTCTCTCTCTGCCTGCCTCTCTGCCTCCTTGTGATCTCTCTCCCTCTGTGGAATAAATAAATAAAATCTTAAAAAAAAAAGAAAAAAAACTTATCAAACACAGGACACTTATTTAATTCAGAAGATACTACAGGATCTTCAGTATGTCATTCATTTTCATTATGAATATCTCTTATGTAATAATAACTAATATTTCTTAATTCTTTACTATGTGCTGAGTACCATGCTACTTCTTCTACAGATGTTATTTCATGTAACACTCATATGTACTGTAAGAAATAAATATCTTTAAGCATGAAAAATTAGCCAAGAGGAGATGAAAAGATTTGCCTCAATCATTGTTGACTACTATTATATAATAGTGTGATAACTTCAATCAGTTCTCTTAATGTAAAACTCATGCACTTAATTGGTTTCCTGAACAGCTTCCCTGATTTATAACAGCTGTGGAAAGTATAGGCCATCATGCCATCTCTGTAGAACATTCCCTTATGGCTCATTTTGAACTTTTTAAAAACATATAAACTCTCACCATTTTTATTTGCTTACTTGACTTTTGAAAGGAAAATGGAAAGCAGGATGCCTACTTAAAAAAATTCCATTCAGATTTTCAGGTTTTATCCATGCCATGCTAATCAACATTCTCAGCATTCTGCTTGGCAGATACAAACTTCAGCCCTGTCTCTATTAAAAATTGTAGCAATACCTGAATTATGTTATCTTAAATGACTGAGGTTATAATGATTAGTTTGCAGATCAAATTCTTAATAAACTTTCTGGGTACATTCGGTGTTCTAATTTTAATTAACAAATGTAGCAAAATATTTGGATAATATTTACTAGTACAATTTTTCCAATAAAACCAAGGAACAAAATGAAAATAACCTGGCCATATTTGAGAAACTATCACTTCCATGTATAAGTTTAAAATGGGACAGTTGGAGACAATTATCTCATCACCAGCTAATGACTCTCAGGTGCTGGCAATCTTCCACATTTTCTGCCAGCGAATGGATTGTAGTGTTCATATTTTTGATATGTAATATAATTATTCCAGAACTTCTACTCTTTAGGTGAGATATTTTTCCTTAGAGAAATTATATCTTTTTGTCTTTACTATCTCTTGACCTTAAAACCACTGTAATAATTATTTTCAAAAGATTATTTAGGTTATCACTTTTACGGAAAGTATGTTTTACTTTATCTACTCTTTTGGGTTCTGTTTGAAAAAAATTATTTGCCCAACTCTGAAAGAGTCATCAAAGCCTTGTATGTCAACTAACCACTCCTACTATTTTCAGTTTTGTATACAGATCTTAAATGAGTAAAATATATGACTTTTGTATGTGCCTGCTAAGTGCCATGCAGCTCTTCCATATGTATGTTATTATAGAATTTGTTAAATTAGCTTACCATTCACATCTGTTCTTGCTTTTTCACTGTTTTATTTACTATAACCTTGGTGATGCAGCATAATTTGGACTCCATGTCCAAGGGCTTCTTCCAAGCATCCCTGGATGAGATAATGTATGTAAAATACCGAGCTACCGAGTGCAGAAACATTATCGTTCATCATTTTACTTATGTAAGGAAACCTTACTGAAAAATAGTATAAATTGAAAATTGGAGACCTCCAAAGAATTACTTTTGATCACGTATAGAAAATATGACCCTCCTGAAAGAATTTGTAATCCAGTACCCACCTAGAATGGCTTTATCCTTCTCTACACTCCTTTCTGTTGCACAGCTCCTCCAAGATGTAGTGTCTACTGTCATCTACTCATATAATATGCTCTGCAGATTACCTGGATGAGAATTACCTGGGAGTGGATATGAGAAAATGTGGATTGCTGGAGCCCATCCCAGATGAATCAGAATATCTTAGGATGGGGTCTGGACATCTGCATTTTAGATAACTCTCTCCTCCTCACTCATAATTCATATGCACACTAAGTACCCCTGTAGTTAGTCCTACTGATATCCTTTAAGCCCCTTTAAGGGTATTAACTTCTTCCTCTGGATCCCTGAGGCATTTATCTTTCATAAAATCATGTAGAGCTCTTCTTTCCTTCTCATTGTTTTGCAGTGACTCTGAGAGAAGTGAAATATACATCTATCTGAACTTAGTCTTATTCTGTAGGTCTCAGGATATGGTGTTTACTTAAAGTTTTAATTCACATTAACTTATTTAGCCAGGTTGTGAGTCCCAAGTTAATGTATGAGAAACAACAAATAATCACTAGAAAAAATATGACCAACTTAGCGTCACACACAAAAAATACTGAGCATTAAGCCAGAGTAGGTGCTCAGTGAACACTTACTTATTATTGATTATTAACTTTATTCTTCCCACTGTATCACTTTACCTTTTTTCTCTTCCCACTTTCTAGTTCTCTATTTCCAATTATTCCTAACAAAGTTTACTTGAATTTCAGCTAACTCAGAGTTATTTCCTTGCCCACTTGTCATCTTCAGTTGTTCATTGTTGCCATGCAACTATAAAACATGCTATCTTTAGTTCCAGGGAAAATTGCATATGGCTTAACAAATCCTGTGTTTATTTTCTCTCAAGTATTTGCTTACTGGATACATATATGACTAGAATGGGGGAGGGGAAGTTGTTGGGGGAGGCGTGGACAGTGTATGTTTCTTCAGCATTCCTTATCTTACGTGTTGTAATTAGAGGCTATATTATGCTGAGCAAAACAGATTAGTAAATTTATATTATGATTCATTTGATGATTACATGTTTTCTTATAAACAAGTTAATATTATTGCTTTTGGCAGACATTTAAGGTTATATTAATTTAATCTTAGAATTTTTTTATGACTCATTCATATTTGATTTTATAGCTGGTACTTTTAAGCTGTTAGAAATGCCAAATGCTACTGAGTGGAAATACTGTAGATCAATAACCTGGGTTGAACTGTAAGCCTTGTTGTGAAGTGCAGACTTTATTATTTTTTTAAAGATTTTTTTGTTTATTTACTTGACACAGCAAGAGCACTAGCAGGGGGAGCAGCAGGGAGAGGGAGAAGGAGGCTCCCTGCTGAGCAGAGAGCCCACTGCGGGGCTCAATCCCAGGACTCCGGGATCATCACCTGAGCTGAAGGCAGACGCTTAACCAACTGAGCCATCCAGGAACCCCATAAACTGCAGACTTTATACTTTTGAATAACTGAAGTTAATTCATTTATTTTAGGTAGTAAGAAAGGTCAATTTATTTTATTAGTCATATTTACTGATATCTGTTATATACTTAACAATATGTGAGACTCTGGAAAGGATACTAAAGAGGAATATGAAACATGTTTTCTAGCATCAAGGAATTCTGTGGTAGGTAGACAATTTACCATATGTGAAAAAAAACAGCATATATGCAAATACAAAACTCTATTTCTAGAACATTAGATTGCACTTTAGGAATTCAGGCAAGTGAGGGATTAGGTGGACTGGTGTGCCAGTCTCTCTAGATCAGCTTTCATCTTTTTTAGTTTTTCCCAGTGGCATCTGCAGCCTGGGCCATATCAACAGAGACTTTCTTCCCTCTGCCTTCCAGCTTAGTGTTGACTCTGAATAGGTGATCTGAGGGAAGGAGGAGAATGAGGTCAGGGTAGGTACATTTGTGGGCCCAGAGCAAGAGTAAAAATGGAGACCCAGATACCATATCTTTTTTTTAAAGATTTCATTTATTTATTTGACAGAGAGAGAGAGATCACAAGTAGGCAGAGAGTCAGGCAGAGAGAGAGGAGGAAGCAGGCTCCCCGCCGAGCAGGGAGCCCGATGCGGGCCTCAATCCCAGGACCCTGGGATCATGACCTGAGCCGGAGGCAGAGGCTTTAACCCACTGAGCCACCCAGGTGTCTCCCAGATACCATAGCTTAACCATCAAAAACTAATTGGTTAAAAAACAAATGGTCAAATAATATATGTTCTATCATTCTATTTTTTTAAAAGACATTTATTTTAGAGAGAGAGAGAAAGCATGATCAGAAAGGGCAGGGAGAGAGGGGGAGAAACTCAGCAGACTCCATGCGGAGCATAGAGCCCTATGTGGGGCTCAATCTCATGACCCTGAGATCATGACCTGGGCTTAAACCAAGAGTTGGACATTTAACTGACTGGTAGCAGCCAGGCACCCCTCCATCCTACTTTAACCAATATATTTTCTTTCCTTTTTTTTTTTTTAAAGCTTTTATTTATTTATTTGACAGAGAGAGAGAGATTACAAGTAGGCAGAGAGGCAGGCAGAGAGAGAGGAGGAAGCAGCTCTCCGCGGAGCAGCCTCAATCCCAGGACCCTGAGATCATGACCTGAGCCAAAGGCAGAGGCTCCAACCCACTGAGCAACCCAGGCGCCCTAACCAATATATTTTCAGAATGATCTGAAAGGTAAAGTACAAATTTAGAGTTCCTCAGTTCATCAGAGTTCCACGCCAGAAAGTAGGAATGTGGGGAAAGACAGGTCTGTGCCTACAGTCTACCAATTATAGTCTTACCCAGCTTTGCCTCCTCCCACTGACTTTCCTTGGCAAAGAGCTATTCCTTGACTACCCTCAGGCACAGGGTTGTGCCCACAAGCAGTGATAGCTGCCTGTACCCTAGGAAAGACTACACAGTTTCTGGAAGGAGACGTGGGGCTACTTTGGCAGGGAAGTCCAGGAACCGCATGAGTTCTGGGTGGCCAGAGCCCCTTGACTCTGTGGACTCCGTACCTTGTAGGGTTTTATGCTTCTGAAGGAGGGCTAGAGCAGGGGCTCCTTTTGCTCAGGTCTAAGAATATTGGGTCAGGCTGTTCATTTCCTCAGCTGCTTTTCTTCTAGATTCCCTCTGGCTAGAGGAGTCCTTCAAACAAATGTCACAGGTCCGCTCAGGGTGTTTTTGTCTACAGAACTTTTTAATTCCTTACCACTTTGGACTTGGGGATAGATATGGCCCTGAGATACAATACTATGTGTTATGAGTATATCTTGACCACCACCTGCCCAGTCCCTTTGTCAAACCATCACCAAATATTCTTAATTTGAGTGTACTGTCTGTTTTCTTCTGGGACCGTGGTTAATACAGCTGGTTCTTTGAGTGAGATTGTACATGAAGGTGAAGTTCATGTAGGCCTCAAGCTAAAGAAAGATAGGATTTAGAAATTAAAGGGAATTGAAAGGCTGTAGAATCCAACCTTCCCACCCTATGCCAATACTTTTGCTCTCTTTGATATTTTATTTGACATGCTTAAAAGCATTCTTTGAAATTTTGCTTAATTTCATATCCTCTTGTTTTCCCTCACACTGCTTGGATATTGAGACCATACCTGCCATATATCCTAGGGTACCTCACTTCTCTTCCTACTTTTCTTTAATCAAACTTCAGTGAGCTTTTTATTCATACACTATTTCATGAAGTTATTAGGTTTTCACTTGATGGGAACGCATCACTTACACATCAGGTTTTCTCTACTTTTTTCTCAGCACAAGACAAAGTAATATTATTTGGTGCTATAGCAATCATAAACACAAAGGCAAATTCAAGCTCTGAGATCCTATAGCAGTATTCCATTTCCAGGGAGTATGAACCAGAATATGTTTAATTTTTTTTTTAAGATTTTATTTATTCATTTGACACAGAGAGAGAGATTACAAGTAGGCAGAGAGGCAGGCAGAGAAAGAGGAGAGAGGAGGAAGCAGGCTCCCTGCTGAGCAGAGAGCCCAATGTGGGCCTCGATCCCAGGACCCTGGGATCATGACCTGAGCAGAAGGCAGCGGCTTTAACCCACTGAGCCACCCAGACGCCCTAAAGCCCATAAGAACTAGAATATGTTTATACTAATTTTAAGTCATAGAACATAACATAAAACAAAAAAATTAAAATTACCCTAAAGAATTAATAGATCCCCTTCCTCCCTCAGGACATCGCTAACCTTAATTTGAGAAACATGGATTTTCAGGACTGAATTGATGTGATAGATGGGGAAAAGTTTGGTATGATGACTCAAAGAAGTCTGGTTTGGGTTACTGAGTACGTTACCCTGTTTTCTATAATCAGGAGTAAAAAAAAAAAATCCTGTGAGTACAAAGGATGAGTTTGTAAAATCTCAATTTGAGTTTTCTGCAGTATATTTTCTTTGTGGTAGACTGAGCTGCAGATATAAATTTGGAGGTCAAAAAATCTACTGAAACCAAGAGAACAGATGTGGTCATTCAGGGAGAGTATGCAGAGTAAGAGAAGATGGCCAAGAAAAATAATAGGGTTAGAGAAAACAGTTCCTGGAAAGTAGCAGTTAGCAAAGAGGGAGAGAGGTACGTCAAAACAGAGGCATGTTTTGGGGCACCTGGGTGGCTCAGATGGTTGGGTGTCTGCCTTTGGCTCGGGTCATGGTCTCATGGTCTCATGGTCTCAGGGTCCTGGGATGGAGCCCCCGGTCGGGCTCCCGGCTGGGCGGGGAGCCTGCTTCCCCCCTCTCTCTACCTGCCTCTCTGCCTACTTGTGATCTCTCTCTATCAAATAAATAAATAGAATCTTAAAAAAAAAAAACAACCAGAGGCACGTTTTAAGAATGAAATGGTCAATGCAGTCAGATACTCTAAAAGATCAAGTAAGATCAAGACTGAAAAGAGTTAATCATATCTGATGATTAAGAAGTGATCAGAGTACACACAATTTCAGTGGAGTGTGGGGGCAAAGTCTAATCACAGTGAGACTAAGAGCAAAGCGGGAAGTAAGGAAAAGCAGCTTATAATTCAAGAGTATTTTTGCTTTGTTGTGAAGATGTAGCTAGAGGCCACTGCAAAGGTGGGACTTGAAAACAGTGTAAAAGATTTGGGCTTCTGACCACCAGTGAGTGACACCAAATGGGGAGAAAGGCAAGAGCCAACAGGTAGCTTAAAAATAGAGATCCTAAGAATCGTTGAATCACTACATTGTACACCTGAAACAGCACTATTTGTTACTTATACAGGAATTAAAAAAAAAGATCTTAGAACAGTGAGATCAGTGCAAGGGGCAAATAAAAAGAGATTAGTTCGGAGTCTGGAGAGGGGAGGAGGGTGTAGTTATACAGAGGGGATTGAGGGAGTTCACACATTCAACAGAATGGCTTCAATTCTCTCCGTGGAAAAAGGAGCAGGGTCCTCTGCAGAGACCAAGAAGGGCAGGGGTGTTGCACATGACTTGGGGAGAGCGCTGAACATTTGGGAGAGAAAACTGCCCGGGGGAATAAAAAGGGTTATGGAGAGGCGCTGATGGCCGGCTTGGAGCGTTTGACTATGAACTGAATGCGGCACCAATCTCAAAACTTTCCCTTCCAACTCTGCCACGCAGGGTGTGAGGGGCAGAGAAGGCAGATGAAGGTTGATTTCTACTTAAATCCCTATCCGCAGTGGCCGAATCCTGTGCGAGTGCCTACCTCAGATTCGTGAAAAGCACCAGAAAGGCCACACGTATCCTAAGACCTGCTGTTCCGTAGCTTCAGCATCATGAGGCTTCTATGGAAATCGGGCTTTTTATTTTTTTTTTAAGGCCGGGAGAGACACCGAGAAGGTGAGATGCGGGAACGGGCCCAACTTTTCCTCTCTGCAGGTGTCCCCGGAGGGAGGGCAGGTGGCCGCTGCTGTCCCGGTGCCCCTCCTCGCGGCGGAGGGGGGCCCTAACCCAGTGCGGCCAGGCGGAAGTACCACTGCCATTGGCCCAGCGGCGGCTTTTACCTGCGCCGAGCCCCGGGGCCCGAGCTCAAAGTCCGCGACATCCCGCGGGAGAGGCGGCGGTCGGCAGTGCAGGTGGGCCCCCGCCCTCGGCCAGGCAAGATGCCCCTGGGGTTGCGGAGAAAGCTGAAAGCCAAGTCCAAGGAGGCCGCCCAGCTGGTGAAGGTCGAGCAGGTGGGCGCCGGCGGCGGCAGCCTCCCGAACCCCCCGCCTCCCACGCGCAAGCTGGTTTTCTACACCCAGCTCGCCCACGGCAGCCCGACCGGCCGAGTGGAGGATTTCACCTGCATCCGGGAGCTCTACGACAAGATCGCGGGAGTGTTTGAGATCCCGGCGTCTGAGGTAAGGGCTAGGCGCCCAGGCGCCGCCTGGCGCGCGCGCCCCCCGCCTCTCCCACGTGCCGCGTCGGCTGAAATGGGCCCCGGCTGGCAGGGCGCCGCGGTGCTGAGCCCCGGGTCGGTGCGGCGAGGCGTCCGCCGACAGCACCCCGGGCGGACTGAGGAGGCGAAAGGTAAGTCCAGGCCCCGAGAAGGTCGCGCTTCCCAGGCCCCTGGCTTTGGGAAACCGGGGGCGACCTTCTTCCTCATGCAAATGAGTATGCTTCACTTGTCCTGGAGTGAGTGAGCCGTTCCGGGCAGAAGCGCCTCCCCAGAGTGGAGATCTGACTGGGCAAGGTTAACACCCGTCGGACTTTCCTTCCTCTGCTGCGGGAAGCATCTCCCAGACTGAGGAAGGGAGAGAAAAGTGCCTGCCAGGTGATCGCAAACCGAGGTCCACTTAGCCCCTCAGGTGTCTTGTCTGGTGCCAAACACCAGAGTCTCTTTGGTAGTATTCCCAAGAATTTGATTATACTTTGGGCGCCTGGGGGGCTCAGTGGGTTAAAGCCTCTGCCTTCGGCTCAGGTCATGATCTCAGGGACGTGGGATCGAGGCCCGCATCGGGCTCCCTGCTCAGCAGGGAGCCTGCTTCCTCCTCTCTCTCTGCCTGCCTCTCTGCCTACTTGTGATCCCTCTCTGTCAAATAAATACATGAAATCTTAAAAAAAAAAAGAATGATCATACCAACGGTGCATAACAGAAGAGAATTAGAGCTAATTCCATGGGATTAGTTAACAACCCTTTCAGAGGGGAAATCGGCTCTAAATTTTACACCCTATCCTTTAAAAGGGGCTGAACTTCGCATTACTTAGATTGCATGAGTGCCTGGAACCGAAGTTTGCTGTGGGAGTGATGTAGAAAGCACTAGTTTATGTGGATGTTCGTGGGACTACTTTATGCTTACTCGAGCGACCTGCAGATGCAAGAGAAGTTAGCCCAAGGAAATGTTTTGTCCACATTTCAGGAGAAGTGTGAGATGTTGCCCTGGACCCCAGGGAGTGTAGAGAGCTGCCTTTGAATGGCACAGAGCTGCACATGGATTTCTGTTCTTTAATGCTGCTGATCAGATCCGCTCAAGTAAAACCGAGGTGGCGGCAAAATTCCAAGGGGAGAGGAAAGAGACTTTGAAGTGTGACCTTTTCTTCTTTGACGGTTCCTAGGCACTGAGGGGGCAAACCACAAACCCATTCTGTGAATTATTTATATTGACCTGAAGTAGTAACAGTATTTCATGTTCATATAGGACATTTCAATTCAAAAAGCACTTTCACGGGAATAATGGCCTTTTCTCGAGGAGAAGCAGGTGCATGTAGTTCATTGGGTAGCTAAGCACAGGATTTGGAGACACCTAAGCCTGGATGTGAGTCCAAGTTCTACCACTTACTGGCTGTGTGGCCTTGAACAAGCTTAACTTCCCTCACTTTCAGCCATGTATAAAACAGATGAGAAAGGGGGTGCCTGGCTGGCATAGGTAGAGCCTGTGACTCTTGATCTCTGGGTGGTGAGTTCGAGCCCCACACTGGGAGTGGAGATTACTTAATCTTGAAACACAAAATCTTGAAAAACAAACAACAAAAAACAAAACCCAGATAAGAATGCCTACCTTGAAGGGTTGTGAAGACTGAAATTCATATATAAATATACGAGGTTGCATGGTCCATGGTCCATGCTTAACAAATTATAACTAGTATTACCAATACCTAATTGGTAAAGTGAGGAGCTGAGGTACAAAGTAATTGGGCCGTGGCCAAGCTCACATAATTAGCAAGAAAAATCTGGGATATTATTTAAATTTGGATCTTCTGATTTCTAAGCTAAGGGAGCTTGTTAGCATATGTAACTGACAACTTTAAATGTGTCTTCTATAACCAGAGACTCCAGATTTAGTTGCTTTGGATTAATAGCCTTTCTCATTATTCTGAGCTCAAAGTGCATGCTTTATCCAATCCACTTAATTTTGGAAAAAAATATTATTAATATCACTGCTTCCGAGGGGAAATAGACTTTGAGGTTCACAAACTTTTCAAAATTATACATAGTAAGTAGCAGAGCCTGGATTTAAACTCAGGTGTGTTTGTTTTTTTGTTTTCAGACGCTAAATTCCATGAACTTCTATTCTGTTTTGCTTCCCAAGTTTTCCAGGTTGTCTGTGATAGCTTGGCAACCATTGTTAGTGTTTTCAGTTTCCAACGCACTGATTTAGGAGATAAAATTCCGAGATGATATAATCCTGCTATATCAAAGTTCATGTATTTTTATAACTCCAAGTATATATATTGTTATACTTATGCATATAACCAACATTAATGCAAGTTTTCTATTTGGATTAAGAATAGTTAAGTATATCCAGGATAAAGTATTGGTCATCATAGTATAGTATGTCCTAAGTATCTCAATAGTTAATTTTGAAGCAAGTAATTAAAACCACTCTGGTGAGATCCCATTTCTTGTGTCATTCCCCCAGCAAGGGGAATTGTGGTATAAACTTTTGAGCTGTCAGTGGGAACGAAAACAAACTCCCCCCCCCAATAGGTTCAATAGAGTGTTAGCTCAGAATTCCTGCCTTTTTTCTAGAGCAGTGGCTTTAAGATTATAAATAGCTCTGTATAGAGTTGAACCTTCTTTACTAAGGGGGGGGCGGGCAAGGCGGGAAAAGGAAGGGGTTGGCTTGACCTGATTTCAGGTGTAGCAGATTTACTGGGAGTTCATAATGTGCCCATGGCTGTACTAGCCATGTAAGTTAGTCTACAGTGTGGTCATTCCATCCTCACCATAGCACTGAAGTAGGGGTTCTTTTCACTTTATAAAGCTAAGTGAGGCTCTGAGAAGTTAACTAGCTTGCTGAGAGTCACTGATCTGGTATGGGGCAGGGTCAGGATTTGAATGCAGTTTTCCTGGTTCCAAGTCCATTACATAGCACCTATGAGGTTCTAGGTAACTGCATTCAAACTTCAAATACAAACCCAGGAAAACTTTTTTAAAACAAAGGGTATTTTCAATTAGAGCCTCAGACCCCACCACAAAAATATTGCCTCAAAAAAAATGCTGTTGTGAAACTGATTTGGATTTCACCTATTTCAAGTTCCCTGAAGGAGGAAACTAAGGAAACTATGAATCTAAGCTATGAATCACTTTCAGGGTGCAGCCTGTGATCATTACCTTGAAACAGATGGCCAATTATGCAGAAATCCCTTTGAGCTGGTATTTTTTTCTAAACAACTAAATGAGCATTTCAGTAAAAAGAAAAAAAGTAAATCTTGCCTAAAAGAGCAGTTAACTTTTGTAAGTGCAGGGACACTTTTACAAAAAGTTTAATGCCATCTTTTAAACAAGATGGGATGGGGAAGGAGACAAACCATAAGAGACTCCTAATCTCACAAAACAAACTGAGGGTTACTGGGGGGTGGGAGGGTAGGGATAGGGTGGATGGGTTTTGGACATTGGGGAGGGTTTGTGCTTTGGTGAATGCTGTGAAAGATGTAAGCCTGATGATTCACAGACCTGTACCCCTTGGGCAAAGAATTAAAATAAAATTAAAAAAAATATTCGGGTTATACAAAGGAATTGATCATTAAACTCTTTTGAGCTTCAGTCCTAACATTTGTTGAAGGGGCATTTTGAATATGTGACTACTGTGATTGTTTGACAGAGTTTGTGCCATGACATGTTTTCTTAGTTTTCTATTATGTGGAAAGACTGTAGAAAACGGTAATTCAAACAAGCTTTTAAGGAAATCAGGTAGTTAGATACCTCACATGTCCGGGAAATGCAAACTCAGTGTCTTTAAAGATTTAAGAAATTATTGGTATGCCTGGGTGACTCAGTTGGTTAAGCATCTGACTTTGGCTCAGGTCATGATCCCAGGACCCGAGGATTGAGTCCCACATCGGGCTCCTTGCTCATCAGGGAGGCTGCTTCTCCCTCTGCCTGCCTCTCTCCCTGCTTGTGTGCGCTTGCATGCTCACTCTCTCTGATGAATAAAATCCGTAAAATTTCCTTTGACTTGGTTGTATTTGTTCGTATATATATATATACACACACACACACATATATATGAATATATATGTATATATGAATATATATACACATACACACATATATGAATATGAATATATATATGAACATATATATATATGAATACTAGTTCATTGACTGAATGGGTCAAGCAAATGTAGCCTCTTCTTTTCCAATACCTAAAGCAGTCCAATAAAGCAGTATTCTTGGGAAGACCAGATTTTGATTTTGAGAACTGCAATTTTAATTTCAAGCTTTATATACAGCAGTTTATAAATAACAATTATGCTGTGATTTCTCTCAACAAATCTTCCCTTTTAACCTGCCCCTATCTCCTGCTGTTACAGCATTTCTCTTTTTTTCTAGCAAAACTCACAAGTTGCTGTCTCCAGTGAGACCTGTCCTGTATCTTCTCTATCTGACAAAACTCTCTGATAGCTCCCCATCTCACAGCAAAAGCCAAAATCTTACAATGGGCTCAAGGCCGTGTTACCTAATATCCTTATTCCTTCTGCTCCAGCCAGTCTGGCCTCCTAGCTATTCCTTGAACTCTGGAGCCTTAGGGCTCTTGTCTTTACCAGAACCTCTTACTGCAGAATGCAGTTCCTTCTTTAAGTCTGCTCAAATATTACCTTCTCAGGCTGGTACTGATCATCCCATTTAAAATTCCCCTCCTCACTTAATTTTCCTCCATAGCTTACTCACATCCTATGTATATGTAACTTATCTGTCTTTTTCCTCTCCCATGTAGTAGAATATAAGCTACATAAAGGCAAGGATTTTGTCTATTTTATTTACTGATACAGCTCCAAAGGGCCTTAGAACTGTACCTAAAACATGATTGGAGCTCAAGCATTCATTGAATAAAAGAATCTTCACACAATAGTTAAAATCCTATAGCTTCAGCATGCAGCTTTAGTACCAGTTACAATAATGATATTTTTTGTAGATGTTAACTTTTCCTTTTGCTGTCTGAAGAAAGACTAGCTTTTGATGGAGGTAGGAATGCGGAGCATCATTCATACCCTGAAGGGGGTGGGGAGTAAGAGGGTGAAGTATGGACACTGTGGAAAGTATGGAAACTAAGATTTGTAGGCAATTCTTGCATCTCTAAAAACTCCAGAAATTATGAAGTTGGAGGCTCTGTTTACAAGCAGAATTGCTTCCTAGCTAAATTAGTGTATGGGGACCTGCCTTGTAAAGGTTCCCAGAAACTGCTTCATTTTGCTTTCAAGTTGTTGGCATCTGCACTGAGCTCTTGTGAAAGTCAATATTCTGTATTTATGTGGCACTTCTGGAGAACATGAACTGCACTGCGGACTTGATCATTTCCCAGCAATGCAGCTAACTGGCAAGTGGAACCGTGTCTTTCTGCTTCACAAATGGGAAATCCAGGAAGACTAGACCAAAATGAGGTTCACTGACTTGCATGTGATCCCTCCTAGAACAACAACAAACACACCAAATGAAGGAATTTGGGAATTCAGTGTGAATTTTACCATGGAGCTATGAGGACTGTGAAGCAAGCCCAACAAACTGAATAGAAAGAGTGTAATAGTGAGAAAAGCAGCCCCTGCCCTCTGGGAGCTGGCTTGACACTCACAAGTAGGAGCTGGAATTCTCCTTTTGGGCATAAGTAGTTTCACAGGACATCAAAATCAGGTAAGACCATTCTGTGACTGATGGGGCAAGTCAAAAGTAAGACTACCCTGAGGGTGCCTAGCTGGCTCAGTTGGAAGAGCATGTGACTCTTGATCTTGAGGCTGTTAAGTTCAAGCCCCACGTTGTGTGTAAAGATTACTTTAAAAGAAAATCTTGGGGTGGCTGGCTGGCTCAGTCAGAAGAGCATGTGACTCTTGATCTCAGGGTTGTGAGTTTGACCCCCACACTGGGTATACAGATTACCTAAATAAAACTTAAAAATCTTAAAAACAAAACAAAAACATCACTCTATAATCATGTCTGGACAGAAAGCAAAACATGAACATTGTTCACAACACAAAAATGACCAGGTTCACACCCCCTCAGCCCCCAGACCAGGTGACTGATACAAACGACTGCTGTTCCTTCAGTAATCATAGCTTTAGCTTTGATAACTTCTCCCACCTTAGAGATAGGTTTACTGAGATAGTCCTAGAATTGCCCACTTCCTGATGGTACCCTATCCAGGGCAAACCCAGGTTTCCTTGCACGTACTCCCAAGTCCTTTCTAGCGGCCTCTTACTCAGACCTCCTCATGGTTCTCCTGGCAAGCTGTCTCCCTTGATGCAAGGAACAATAAACTAGAAGTGAGAAATCATGGTGGTCCTTGGCTGCAGGGCCTTGACAGTTGTTACTGTTGGATTATTACAATGGTGCCTCTGAAGAGGCACCCTGAATATGATTTTCCTGATCCTGCCCATCTTCTATTTTAATATTTTGATGGTCTGATCATACCTATTAGAAACCTTCAAGGCTCTCAGTTACTTCCTGTCTTATTCCTTGTTGGCTGCTATAACAATATCGCTGTTTGGGTAGCTTGCTTGCTTTCTTTCTTTCCTTTCTTCTTTTCTTTTCTTTTCTTTTTTCTTTTCTTTTCCTTTTCTTTTCCTTTTCTTTTCCTTTCCTTTCCTTTCCTTTCCTTTCCTTTTCTTTTCTTTTCTTTTCTTTTCCTTTCTTTTCCTTTCTTTCTTTCTTTCTTTCTTTCTTTCTTTCTTTCTTTCTTTCTTTCTTTCTTTCTTTCTTTCTTTCTTTTCTTTTTCTTTCTCTTTCCTTCCTTTCCTGATTCATTGTTGGTACCTTCTTTCTGTGTCCCCACATGGTGGCGAGGGGCTGGTAATCTGTCTGGAACTTCTGATAAGGCACTAATTCCATTCACAAGGTCTACCTTCAAAGCTTAAACAACTTCCAAAGGCCCTACCTAAAAATGCCATCAACATTTGATTTTGCAGGGGGAACACAAATATTCAGACAAAAGAATTTACAAGTAATCCCCGCCCCGCCCCCCAGCTAAACAATGTCTCCTATTCCTCCCTCTTGAGTTCTGTCCTGTGCCTGCTGCTTTAATCTCCTCTCCTAACCATCCTCTCTATATTCCAGAATATTTAACTGTTCATTTCTCTGTGCCTTTTCTCCTACTCTTCTCATTTTTTTTTAAGTAGGCTCCAGTGTGGAGCCCAACACAAGGCTTGAACTCATGACCCTGAGATCAAAACTTGAGTTGGATGGAGATTGAGTTGGATGATTAACTGACTGAGCCACCTAGGTGCCCCATGCCACTCTCATTTCTGATAGATCCTGTTCACCTCTCCAGTCTTTAGTGTCACCTCCTCCAAGAAGCCTTCCTTGTGAATCTATCAGTCGGGATTAGTTATAACATCCACTATTGTATGATTTTAGCCTAGCATTAGCACACTGAATTTAATTTAGTTATTCCTCTCTCTCTCCCAGGATGATTGGTGGGAGGGAGGGCTTGGACTGACTGACTTTCTTTCTTTTCCTCTTTCTTTCTTTTTCTTTCTTTCTCTTTCTCTCCCTCCCTCCCTCTTTCTTTCTTTCTTTCTTTCTTTCTTTCTTTATCTTGTCTCTAGAGTATCTAGATGGTTTAGCTGCTCTGTGGAAGTCTGATAAATAAAGCTAAATGGTGGGTACTGTGGGAGCTGAAGAAGGAGATTGTGAGACCACAAATGTCCTTGAAGCTGTAGAGATTTTATTCTGTAAGCAATGAAAGGAACTCAAATGTTTTTCAGCAGAGGAATGATCTCTGATTTCTGTTTTATAAAGTAAAAATACAATTTACCATTCATTTGCTATCTTCGTCTTGTAAATGTTTGTTTTGTAAGTTGAATATGATAGTATTTTCTGGAGTTTTACAGTACTGTCTGAAATTCTCATATTACGGGTCATTATGCTTACTGTCCCTCATGGACATCAGCTTTTCTTTCTTTTCTTTCTTTTTTTAGCTTTATTTTTAGATGAAAAACTCAAAACAAAAACCAAGAACTTATTTTGAGAAGTGGGAGAATCTAAGCAGCTGCCTTGTAGACCTCATTGTTATCAGGAAGATAAGAAATGAATAAAACTATTGATTTTTGCTGGAAATCCCCTGAAGTTAGCATGTGAACAATACTAGAGTAAAGTCTGAACCCCTGGGCAGAGGCCAACCACTCTCCTATCCTGCTACGTCAGAGGCTGATAGCTGGTTTCTTTGCCTTCCCTCACTTCCTCCTGCCACTCCCATCCTGAGTCGACATGAAAGCCTCTTGCAGATTGCAAGAGATGGAACACTCAGATTACCTGAGGCAATTTGTATGTATTTGTTTGTACCAGAATGTGTAGGGAGGTAAAGATGCTCAGGACAGCTTCTGTAGCTGGGTAGTCACGTTCCATGTACAACTGTAGGATCATTATGCTGTCCCGGTGAGAGCAGTAGCTTTAGACTTTGAAGAACCAAGAGCAAGCCTGTTTGTCTTTCACCTTCCATTTCAGCCTCTCTCTTTCTCTCTTCCTCTCCCCCCACTTCTCTTCTTGACTGATTAATGCCTCTCATCCTTTTGATTTTGCTCCTTGAAGGTCTTATTGTCTCTTCTGTGTCTTTGTTTTGTTACTGCTCTACTTTCTGTGCCCCACTGTGTCTCAAATTCAGATTCTCTGAGAGTGAGTCTCTGTGTTGGCAGGTCTGGGTACAGAACAGGTGGGACAGGACTTGCGAGCCTGTGGATCAGGGGCTCCTCTCTGGTCCAGCCTGTAGGGCATGTGGAACAAAGGCAGGTGAGTGGTAGTTAAGGAGTCATGTTGGAGAGGACTGTGGGCATGACAGGTATTCTGAAGACTGCTTTAATTAGGGGAATGGTAGATCTCTTCCATGGCCTATCCAGGGTCTACTTGAGCAAAATCGATTGGAATCGAGCAGTGCCAAACCATCCGTGATTAGAAGTGTTCCACAGACAGGAATTAGGGGCAAGGTTTTTATAGAGGAGATGTGGAAACTAATGTCTGCATTGTTTAGGAAAGCCTAGTTCACTGTAATTGGTCATCTCTAGGTTTTGTATTCTTAACCCTGAGACATTTACAGGCTTAGATTTTGGTTTGCTTATCTAGGCTGCTGAGGTATTAGAACCACCTTGGCCTAAGAACCTCCTTATTTATTTATTTATTTAAAAGATTTTATTTATTTATTTGACACAGAGAGAGATCACAAGTAGGCAGAGAGGCAGGCAGAGAGAGGGGAGGAAGCAGGCTCCCTGCTGAGCAGAGAGCCTGATGCAGGGCTCTATCCCAGGACCCTGAGATGATGACCTGAGCCGAAGGCAGAGGCTTTAACCCACTGAGCCACCCAGGCACCCCGAGCCTCCTTATTTAATTAGAGAATTTTTACTTACACTCAGGAGTCACTACCAGAACTCCCCCCCCCCACCAAATGCACCCCCACCTCAAGGTTTCTTGCCTCTCCTCTGAGCTTCCATAACTATTATAGATTGAATGATAACTGTTGACTTACTGTCTGTCCTTTCCATAAGATTGAGAGATGCTCTAGGCAGGTACTAGCAGTTAGTATGATGTAAATTTTTTCTTTCATTTTTAACTTTTTATTATAGAAAACTTAAATACACTCAAAAGAAAATAGTGTGATACTTCCCAGGTGGCCAGCTTCAACAATTATCAATACTTACCAATATTTTTTTGCCCTCATTTGAATTTTTATTAAATATAGAACAAGTAGATAAAAGCATATAAAACAAATGTACAACTTAATGGATAAGTTGAACATTCCTGTAACCACACTCATGTCAGAAGATAGTCCTTGCCAGCCAACCCAGAACCTTCCAAATATCTCCTCCCATCTGTCCCGCACAAGTAACCACTATCCTGACTTGTGGTAACTAATCCCTAAAAAAAAGTTTTATCCCCTAAATGTGCTTTGCTGATTGCCTCCCTATAGTGTAGCTAACCATCCCGTCATTGTGCTTCTTGTAAATTGTTAGTTGTATCTTAAGACTTAAGCAGATAAGGTTTGATTGCCAATCCACACCCCCAACCATGAGACAATATCGAAAGTATAGTTAAAATTTTTACTGGTTGAATTAATGAAATCCATATAGAAAAGAGGTAATTTTTTACCTTTTAGCATGGCTTCAGTATTTCTCCTGAAATAGAATCTAGCCCATTTTGAAAAGCCTCTTCTATGTTCTGTTTCTGTTGTCTGTACAGTGAAGCAATGGTGTCTTTCTACAACCTTTTGAATATATGGCTAGAACTATTTGGGGGCCCTTTATCTCAGATAAATCTTGCTAGCCATACACTTGGCAGAGCCAGATGCATTCCTTCCTACATAGGGATGCTAGCAAGAATTTTAATTAATCAGAAGAAACCCCTGGGGAGGGTGCCTGGGTGGCTCAGTGGGTAAAAGCCTCTGTCTTCAGCTCAGGTCATGATCTCAGGGTCCCGAGATCGAGGCCCACATCGGGCTCTCTGCTCAGCGGGGAGCCTGCTTCCTCCTCTCTCTCTGCCTGCCTCTCTGCCTACTTGTGATCTCTCTCTCTCTCTCTCTCTCTCTGTCAAATAAATAAATAAATAAATCTTAAAAAAAAACAAAAACAAAAAGAAACCCCTGGGGAGGTATTTCTTCCTGCTATTGTATAGAGAACCAAGTACTTGGGAAAAGGTTGATGCCCTTTAATAAGAGGTGTTTATCATATAAATCATGTTTTCCTCATTTGTACATGTTATGAATTTATAGCAAGAGAGTATAATAGTTTTAAAATAAAAGATATACATATTAGGCCTGTTCAGTCTCCTTAGAAGACTTTTTGATTATTGACTTTGCCAGTCACTGCTCCAAATCTTGAGATACATCAGTGAGCAAAAACAGGTCATAATCCCTGCCCTTATGGAGTTGATATTCCAGTCCTCCTGCCTATGAGATGGATACTTCTTGAGTCCATGACCAATACCCACCAGACTGAGTACATTGGGCGTTTGTTGGCCAATTCTCTGAGCTCTTATAGAGTAGTGTTCTTTTTTACATCCATATTTCTTGCATTTTAAGAAAAAGGGATCTTGGGCACCTGGGTGGCTCAGTGGGTTAAAGCCCCTGCCTTCGGCTCAGGTCATGATCTCAGGGTCCTGGGATCGAGGCCCCCATCAGGCTCTCTGCTTGGCAGGGAGCCTGCTTCCTCCTCTCTCTCTCTCTGCCTGCCTCTCTGCCTACTTGTAATCTCTCTCTGTCAAATAAATAAATAAAATCTTAAAAAAAAAAAAGAAAAAGGGATCTTGCTAGGGAGGATGAAAATTTAAGCATGTATATACTTCTTTTGGACAACCCTCTGTGAGGTGGTCACTCTTCACTCCTCTGTGCCTATACTTTTAAACTCTCCCCTTGTCTAGAAGCATTGAATAACCATATAGCTCAGTGTTTGGGAGTGCCACTTATTATCTGTGAGACTTTGGGGCAAGTTACTGGCTGCTCTGTTTCTGTTCCTCCTCTGTAAAATAGTGTTGATAGGAGTCACCATAAACTATTGTAAAGTATAAATGAAATAATTTATGTGAACATATAGATCAATGCCAGGTATTTATCAAATGTTTATATAATTCTGGAATTGAGTAGAGCTTCACTGTATTCCAACTTCTTTTTTTTTTTAAAGATTTTATTTATTCATTTGACACAGAGAGAGAGAGATTACAAGTAGGCAGAGAGGCAGGCAGAGAGAGAGGAGGAAGCAGGCTCCCTGCTGAGCAGAGAGCCCGATGTGGGCCTCGATCCCAGGACTCTGGGATCATGACCTGAGCTGAAGGCAGCAGCTTTAACCCACTGAGCCACCCAGGCGCCCTGTATTCCAACTTCTTAACCTGTTTACCAACTAAACAACACATGCCTGATTACTTTTAACCAATATTTGCTGAAGGAGTCCATCTACCTGAGCACTTACTATGAGTCCAGTGTTGTGCTTGACCTTGGAACATAAAGGTGAAAAATACATAGCCCCTTCCTCTGTTGAGTTCAGTTCAAAGAAAGATAAGAAATTTTATCTAGTTTTTGGTTGAGCTAGAATTTTCTAAAATGTGTTCCAAGGAATACTAATCTCTTGAAATATTATTAAAAAAATGCCTTCAGCTGTCACATAAGTGGGAAATGTATCTTGTAGACTCATAATTTTATGTTAAAGGCTCTATGAATTCCACTAAAAATTTAAAAATCTTGGTGTTTCTCATTCCTTACATTTATTTGACTGTGGAAACCCCTTTTTTCCACCTGCATAATACTCCTTAGGCCAATATCCTAATGTACATATTAAAAAAAAAACTTACATATGTTTAAAAAAAAGCTATTCATCAGTTTTTGTATTCAGTGATAGAAAGATTCTCTGATGATAATCTAGTTAATACTTATCTTTTATTCATTCTGAAGAACTTGGCCAGATAGTTTCAATTTCATCATTGTCCTCTGCTGATCTTTTTGCTGTTCTGTTCACTTTGCTCTTCAACGTTGGGCAAGTCTTCCATCTCACTGGGCTTCAGTTTCTTGATATGTAATATGGGCTGGGCAGACTAGACCAGTGATTCCCAAACCTGGTTGCATCCCAGAATCACCTGGCAACCTTTTAAAAGAACCATGGTTTTTGGGCCCCACTTCTATAAATTTGGGCTAGGACCTGAATATTATGATTTTTATGGTTCCCTGATATCCCTGGGCAGCTGGCCTGTCTTCTGTTATTGGTAGACAAGTGTTTGGGAACCACTGAGTTAAATGAGGAGATACAAAGTACTTTTCAGCTTGAATGTTTCTCCAGAGCTTTTGTACTCAATTAAAAATATTTACCCTAAAGATACAGATGTGAAAAGAGGTGGCACATGCACTGCAGTGTTCATAGCAGCAATGTCCACAATATCCAAGGTGATGAAGGAGTCAAGATGTCCTTCAGTGGATGAATAGATATAGAAGATGTGGTTCATATATACGATGGAATATTACTCAGCTATCAGAAAGGTGAACACCCACCATTTGCATCGACATGGATGGAACTGGAGGGGATTATGCTAAGTGAAATAAGTCAAGCAGAGAAAGACAATTATCATGTGTTTTCACTCATATGTGGAACATAAAGAATAGCACAGAGGACCACAGGTGAAGGGAGAAAAAACTGAATGGGAAGAAATCAGAGAGGGAGACAAACCATGAGAGACTCTGGACTTCAGGAAACAAACTGAGGGTTACAGAAGGGAGGGGTGTGGGGGGATGGGGTACTAAGGGGGGCACGTGTTGAGCACTGGGTGTTATGTGCAACTAATGAATCTTTGAATACCACATCAAAAACTAATGATGTATGCTATATGTAGGCTAACTGAACATAATAAAAAATGTGTCCTCTTTTTGTACAAAGTATTAAAACACAAAGGTTACTAAGTGCCATCTCCTGGAGCTAACAATGTATAGGTGTGGTGGTAACAAGGCCAACTAAGACAAGTATACATATGCTGATAATACAAGGTGGAGAATGAAGAATGTTGCCAGAGACACCAAATATACAGATGGGGATAAGGTAGGTAGAGATCAAAGAAGGGTGAGATGGAATGTGGCTGAGAAAGTTATGCCAAAGCCTCAGAGTATTGAGTCTTGTGTACGTTTGCCGCTCAACGTATATACCTAGCATGTAATTTTGCTTCCACACACAAATGCAAAACTATAGCTATATAGCAAAATATAGTAATGAAGCAATAAACGAGACTTCAATCAAGGGGCTTTCTTTTTTTCTTTTTTACATTTCTAAAATTCTAAACAAAACAGCAAAAGTTCTGTCCGCTTGCAAGTAGATGAACTATAGAAATCCTAGAAATTATAGAGACCCTGGTATATTTAAATGATCGTTTAGAGATCATTTCCTTCTTGTTAAAGACGTTCTGGACAGAGAGTACAGACAGAAACACTAATAGTGTTGTCAGATAAGTAAATAAAAAATGAAGTGTTTTGAACTCAATTTTAGGAAACAGAATTCCATGTATATGATTCACTAAGGTGCAGTAATACAAACTTGAAATAAATTTTAGAAGTTAGGGTATATTTTCGGCTTTTGTGACCTCATATATATTGCTTGGAAATTTAGGATGGTGAATCACACAAGTTCTTCTATAGTTGCCTCAAAACCGTTTGGATATAAGCAGGATAGTTATGATCAATTCATAAATCTATTCCTAATACAACATGTCTAGTCTTAACTCCCTCTTAGTGTTATTAATTACATCCTACCTCTCAGGTCCTCCTCTTCCAACCTCCACCTGTTGGCTCTCAGTTAAGAGTATCCATAATATTTGACCAAACGGAAGTGGTCTCTTAATTTTATTTTATTCTTTCACCAAATCTACTAAGACAAATTATTCACTGTAAAGCAGAAGTCCATAGGGGAGCTACGTAGTAAATGATGTTATTTAAAACTGGTTTTTTTTTTTTTTAATTTTATTTTTATTATTTGCCCAAGGGGTACAGGTCTGTGAATCATCAGGCTTACATCTTTCACAGCATTCACCAAAGCACAAACCCTCCCCAATGTCCATAACCCATCCACCCTATCCCTACCCTCCCACCCCCCTTAAAACTGGTTTTAAGAGGTGCCTGAGTGGTTCAGTCAGTGGACATGCAACTCTTTATCTTGGGGTTGTGGGTTTGAGCCCCACATTGGGTGTAGAGATTACATTAAAAGCTGGTTTTATTTTTTTTTTATTTTTTTTTAAAGATTTTATTTATTTCACAGAGGGAGAGAGATCACAAGGAGGCAGAGAGGCAGGCAGAGAGAGAGGGGGAAGCA
>LNAC01000839.1:215827-338570 GCA_002007465.1 Ailurus styani | reverse complement strand
CGAGCAGGGAGCCCGATGCGGGCCTCGATCCCAGGACCCTGAGATCATGACCTGAGCCGAAAGCAGAGGCTTTAACCCACTGAGCCACCCAGGTGCCCTGGTTTTATTTTTTTTAAGATTTTTTTATTTACTTGAAAAATAATAGATGCATGAGATAAAGATGGGGGGGAAGAGAGGGTCACCTGGAGCCACCATTCCTTAGTTTTCATCTTCAGAACCATCTGTTGTGGCCACTTTTTTGACCATCCTTACAGAAAAGTACTCTATGAATTTATAAGTGTGTGTATGTGTGAAAGTACATGCATATCTGTGAGTATAACCCTCTCCTTTCACCTTTTTTCTTTTTTTTTTGAGAGCAGGAGCGCATGTGGACACACCCTTGTGAGTGGGGGAGGGGAAGAGAGAGAATCTTAAGCAGGCTCCATGGACAGCGCAGGCCTGGATCTCACAACCCTGAGATCATGTCCTGAGCTGAAATCAAGAGTCTGACACTTAACTGACTGAGTCACCCAGGTGCCCCCAAATAATAGAATTACTATTGATTGATTGATTGATTGACTAATTGCCCAACATGGGGCTTGGACTCAACAACCCTGAGATCAAAACCTGAGTTGAAATCAAGAGTCTGATGCTTGGGGTGCCTGGGTGGCTCGGTCGGTTAAGCCTCTGCCTTTGGCTCAGGTCATGATCCCAGGGTCCTGGGACTGAGCCCTGCAGGGAGCCTGCTTCTCCCTTTTCCTTTGCTTGTGCTCTCCTGCACTCACTCTCACTCTGTCAAAGAAATAAATCTTTAAAAGCCTGATGCCTAACTGACTGAAATACCTGGGTGGCTCCTCCCCCTTTCACTTCTAAGCATACTGTGTGTGTCTGTTCTGTACAGCTGGTGGTGGCAGAAGCAAAGGTGAAGACCTAAGAGATTCTGAGGGTCCTTCATGCCAGAAAAGCTGATAATCCTGTCTTTAATGGTGATGAGTCAGTTTAAAAAATTTCGAAAAAGTCTGTGTGTCTTTCGAAAGGTTTCCTGTGCTTTCTTTTCTTCCCTGTGTCTCCTTATGAGAAACGCCCATCACCTGACATAACTAAAGATGTTCCTTGAAATTACTTATTCAGATAGAAATAACTAACGAATATCTTTAGACTAGATTCTTGCTGAGCTGGACAACAGAGGAAGCCAACCTAGGGTGGATGACCGTCACTGCTTCTTTGGATTGGGATCTAAAAAAACTGGCCCTCCTCACTCATCTTAGAGACCTTAGCCCTGTTGTTTTGAGTGCACTGAGTATTCTGAGGTTTTGGTGCTTAAAATGCAGACTAGGAAGTTGAAGCTTGGGCATGACTAATAGCAGGGAGGTCTTGTGGCTACTGTAGATAAGTGAAAGGCCAGAAGGGACCTTAGACATTATCAGTGATAAAATATTTGCTTTTAGAAACCTATGGCGATCCATAAGTGGTGCTTAAGAGACTCAAGAACTCAAGCATTCGGGCGCCTGGGTGGCTCAGTGGGTTAAAGCCTCTGCCTTTGGCTCAGGTCATGATCTCAGGGTCCTGGGATCGAGTCCGGCATTGGGCTCCCTGCTCGGCAAGGAGCCTGCTTCCTTCTCTCTCTTAGCCTATTTGTGATCTCTCTCTTTCTCTGTCAAATAAATAAATAAAAATCTTAAAAAAGAACTTAAGTATTCAAAAAGTGTTTTTGCTATTAAAAAAAAAAATCTCCCTGGAGATAAAGCATATGTAGAGGAACGGTTTCAACTCTCTCTCCCTCCCTCTTTTAACTATTACTATTATTTTATCAAGTAAACTCTACCTCCCGCATGGGTTTTGAACCCATGACCCCTGGGACTGAGTCGCTTGCTCTACTGACTAAGCCAGCTAGGCACCCTCAACTTTTGTTTTTTAATGGCTGAAATCCAGGGTAATCCTGTAGATCATCTCCATCTGTAAAAGTCACAGGTTCTTAAATTGTAGTGTTAATTTTATGTGGCCTTAAAGTGATACACAGTAACAAGGTTTAGGAAATGATAATTCTGTATCCATTCATGAGACAATTCACATATCCACATACTGGATTAATATAGTAGTAGTTTCTCTGATTGGCATTAACACTATGTCCTTGATGATCCAGAGCCAGAACCTTAATTTAACTTCTTGCGGCTTCTCACATTCAGTACTAGCAGTTTGTTCTGGGTGTGGCTAGGTATTAAGGGCTGGTCATGATTCCTGTTATTTTCTCCTGTTTTCTTTATACTTCCCCTTTCCTGTCTTAATTTTCCTGTCTTTATGTGAAGGTGAGTGGGGAAAGGGAAATATATCTTGAACAAAGAAGGAAATTTTTGTTGAATATCTACCCTTACCACTTAACCCATGCCATCCTATTGGAAATGTCAGTTCCTACCCAAAGCCATAGAAATGGCTACAATCTGTAGAGGCAACTGGAGCTCAGAGCAAAAGTAAATTATTCAAGTCCTGCAGTCTAAAGGGATATCTTTGATCTTAGGTTTGTCTGGCCCCAGAGCTCATACCTTTTCCTTTTACACAAGTGGTTCCTAACCTTATTGGGCTCGAAGTAACACCGTGTTTATTACCGTGATATAAAAATTTATCTACCTATATATACATAATTGAAAAAAAGATATTAACTCTAGTATTTATTTATTTATTTTTTCTTTTTTAAAAGATTTTATTTATTTATTTGACAGAGAGAGATTACAAGTAGGCAGAGAGGCAGGCAGAGAGAGAGGAGGAAGCAGGCTCCCTGCCGAGCAGAGAGCCCGATGCGGGCCTCGATCCCAGGACCCTGAGATCATGACCTGAGCCGAAGGCAGAGGCTTTAACCCACTGAGCCACCCAGGCACCCTCTAGTATTTATTTTTAAGAGAGAGCATGCATACGTGCTTGGGGGGGTGGGGAGGGGCAGAGGGGGGAGAGAGAGAATCTCCAGCAGACTCCCCGCCAAGTATGTAGCCCCATGCAGGAATTGATCTCACAGCCCTGAGATCGTGACCTGAGTGAGCCAAAATCAAGAGTCGGATGCTTAAGCAACTGAGCCACCCAGGTGCCCCTTAACTCTAATTTTAGAAACAAATATGGATTTCAACATGGGGAAAACTATCTTAGAAGACCTAATGAAGGAGTTAGGTGCTTGTATCTACTTGCAGTGAATAAGTTTGGATTTAAAGAATAAGACAATATTCAACTGAATGTTTTGACTTTCTTTACATAATGTGTAAAGAAATAAGGGATAAATTATATTTGTTGATGTTTGTAGAATTACTGTAATGTAACAATAGGAACAGATTAATATTTTAATTTTCAACATAAAACATTGCATGAATAGCATTGTCGTGAGTGACTTGGTTTTCTAAAATGATAAACAGTCCTTGATAAAGCTCTGCACAAACAGGTTAAGTCTTTCCCTTGATTTACATGGTAATTATAGTTCAGGAAATTGATAACCAAAAATACTTCAGCTGTAACACAGCTAGGGTTTAGGCTTAAATAAATCTGTTTGTTTTCCTCTTCCCAATGTGAATGTCTGGGAGGACATTTGAAAATCATATGGAATCCCAAACAGCTCTTAACAGAGCTGGGCTTCTGTGTTAGAGTTCATACAGTATCCCTACATAATCCCCTGTCTCCCAAATGCCAGTGGGGTCACACAGTTATTGTAACAACCAAAAAAGCCTCCACAAAATTTCAGATTGTTTCATTAGGGGCCAATATCACCCCTTCCCGCCAGCAACATTGCTTTATAACCAGTTGGTTGAGATAAAGTAACTTGCTCTACACTGTGAAGTTAGGTGGTAAGGGGGGAAAAAAAGTGGGAAAGCGAGAAAGGAAAAACCAGCAGAAAGGCGTGTTGGTTTTATATGTTCAGTTTTAGAATTAATCTTATGGGATTGTAATTATGCAGAGCAGAGAGTGGTTTGTTAAAATTGTGATGTTTTAGGCTTTTATATCTCAAAACAACATATGTTGCTGAGGCTATTTGATGGGTTCATAGGGTTCTATGAGAGATGGGGAGTCCAGGTGGCATGATAGAAAAACTTTTGGGAGGGAGGGTAGAGATAGGGTGGATGGGTTATGGACATTGGGGAGGGTTTGTGCTATGGTGAGTGCTAGGAAAGGCGTAAGCCTGATGATTCACAGACCTGTACCCCTGGTGGGTGGGGGGTGTGTGTGGAAAGCTTTCAGGTACAGACTGGACGATGGAAGTGGGTTTCAGGGTAGTGTGGCATGCCCTGGCTTTGACTCCTGGAGATGCCACCTTCTAGCCTAAATTTGCTCACTGGAAAAATGTACAAATAATACCTGCCTTATGTGATTCGTTGTAAGAATTGAATGAAATAACATGTTAGGTATCCAGAACACTGATTCAATAAATATTCTCTTTCCTTCTTTCCTTAAACAAGATGCATTTTTTTTCTTTTTACAACCCTTTGGATACTTTTTTTAATTTTAAAATTTTTCTCTTCTAGATCTATACATTTTTCATTCTCCTACCCTTGGCCAAATTCCCAAAATAAGGAAAACACATCTAAAAGTGTATCCCTATACATGATCCTCAAACTAAGTTGTCTCAGTGTGGAATTCTGTGTTATAGCAACTAATCTGGACATTTTTGATGAGGGCTTCTTCAGTAAAGTTTAGTATAAACCTAATAAATGATTTAAACCAAGAAAGTTAAAGATCTCAGTTAAACTTGAGAAATAGTAAATATACCAATTCAGGATTGCTTTTTGTTGCACTTGTCAATGTTTCTCATGTGCCAAAAATAATTCTTTAATAATATCCATATTTCTTTGTGTCCTATTTCTAGGCATAGAGAATACCTGCAGCAGAATTTGTCTCAGCATACAATTGTATTTTACCCTTTTCTCTCACTGAACATGAAGAGCTTATTTTCAACTCTCTGCACATTCAAGTCTCCTAGGATCTTAATTGTGCTCAAGTCCTAGACACTGATATTTTGCTTCCAAGAAGCTTCTAGGAAAGATTACTTAGATGTTAAAGAATAGAGGAAGAACTCTACCACTACTTTTCTTCAACATTCAAATTTATCTTTTTCCTTTTATCCCATGCTGTCTTTAGTCATGCCATTCTGAAATGGGAATATGTTTTTTTGATCAGCTTAATAGGAGATCTATTATAAATAGATGGCCATAAACTTTATATTCCAAATCCAGACACTTCAGAGGATGAAAGGTTTGACATTAAGAATTACTCTGATGGGTGATGGGGGTGGGGGCTGGCTTGCTTAGTTGGTAGAGCATGAGACTCTTGATCATAGGGTCTTGAGTTCGAGTCCCACACTGGGCATGCAGCCTACTTATAAAATAAAAAAATTACTCTGGGACAACAGTGGTAAACTGGGACATGGAGTCTGCCTAATTGTAACCAAATTGCCTGCTAGAAAAGGAGAAAGAAGAAAAATGTAAGAAAGTTTCATACATTTGCCAATTAAACCCCAACAATATACAAGCCAGTTTCCTGGGCAGTGAGGAAGTTTCTGAATTATAGGCATTTGGGGAGGGGGTGGGGAGAGGGTAGTGTGGTTATAAAAATAGAAGCTGGAGTGAGGGCGCAGTGTCAGCACCAAGCCTGGAGCCAGGAGATGCTGGTACTCCTCGTCCTGGCTCTGGCTGGGTGACACATTCCTGGGAGTTGAGGAGAGAACCCTGTGGTAGCTTGCCAGCTTCTTCGGGAAGCCTCTGGACACTGCTGGATTCTCCTCCCCTCTTAAACTGCTCTGCCTGCTCTAGTCCCAGGAGTTTTATAGGCAGGAATGGCAGTTATGTTGGCAAGCAGAGGGTGGGAAGAAGCTGCTTTGAGCAGGGGAGCAGGAACTAGTCATAAACTACTCCAAGAAAAGGGGAGAGTCTTCCAGCCAGGGTTGTGCCTAAGTGTCTGTGAGTCTGTGACATAATTCTATTCTTGGCAGCTCCTTTCCACATTTTCCTGGTCTCTGTTCTTGGGGCCGTCTATCCCTGGGGTAGGAGATGGTTCAGGATTAAGGAACCTGAGCCTAGAAGAATCTTCATGCTCACGCATGTGCGTGTGTGCACCTGTGCACGGACACACACACACACACACACTCACATGTACTCACTCCCTCTAAATTCAGGACTACACTTACTTGTGTCACACTGGCCCTACCCATAGAGGTGTTTGTTTTTTCTTTCCAGTGTTTCTCAAACTTGCTAGTGAACAATTTAAGTGTCTGAGGTGGGCAGTGAGTTTGCCTTCCCCCAAACCTGTGTCACCTCTTATCTAGGGAACCCTGTAGTACATTTTCTTCTGTCACCTTTTACATTTTCCTGTCTTTCTAGGTGTCCTAGTTTGGAATAAAAATCAGTTTCAGTCTTTCAAGATGTTTATAGTTTCTCAAATGGCCCACTTTTTTCATAAAATGCTCATCTCTTTCAGAATTTCTGTTCTAGGAAATAATAAGGAATAGACCACCTTCCCCTGTCCCTCCCACTTGACATCTCCCTGGCTCATTGTGCTTGCATTCCAATTTTCCATGATTTAGATGGGTGGCTTGTTTTTTAGTATTTATTTAAGTAAGCTGCACCCAACATAGGGCTCAAACTCACAACTCTGAGACCAAGAGTTGCATGCTCTACCGACTGAACCAGCCAGGCATCCCTATTTAGGTGGTATTTATTTATATTTAAATTAATTTAATTTTTTTGGTAGATTTTATTTATTTATTTGACAGAGACACAGTGAAAGAGGGAACACAAGCAGGGGGAGTGGGAGAGGGAGAAGCAGGCTTCCTGCAGATCAGGGAGCCGATGTGGGGCTCAATCCCAGGACCCCGGGATCATGCCCTGAGCCGAAGGCAGACACCTAACGACTGAGCCACCCAGGCGCCCCCATTTAGGTGGTTTTTAAATACCACATGCTTGTAGCCATTTCATTGTAAGTGCTGTAAATCTGCTGCCTAGGTTAATATGAACATAGTGCTACATGAGCATTCTGTCAGACACATCTTAAAATTTTGATTAGGGTCCCTTTTGAGATATAATGGCCATCTTTTATAAATTATATTTTGTATTTGGTAAACTGGAAAGCTTAATCATAAATCTTTTTATTAATTTATAATATTTCACAAGCCACCCTACTACATTGTTCTTAGTTGTAAAATGTCTCCTTGTTTTAGTCTTGTCTTTTTACATTCTTTTCCATTTTAAGTGTCAAATAAGAGGAGGCTTTTAAGAAGGTAAGTAGGTTTAGAAAGTTGGAAAATTTGAGACAGCACCTGACCAGGGGAATAGCAGTGATTTATGAGGTCTTTAAAATTGGCACATAACCTCGCAGCATTATTAGACTAGGATAAAGTTCTGACTGGAAGAATATTGTGGAAAAGAATGATATATATATATAGCCATACACATTTGATTTATCTTACTCGGTTTAATATTTCTGTAATGTCCACAAAGGCAAGACTAAAACCTCCTTATCCTTTTAAACTTATGTTTCAAGAATTGCTTTGAGATTTTTGACTCTTGGTCACATAGTTGCCTTGGTTAGCTTTCATTAGCAAAAGTAAATGTTCTTTTGGTTACTGTGGGAAGTCATTTGGTAGATTAACAAATATAAATCTTTTCTTTCCCTTTTTTTTGGATAAAATTATTTTTGTCCTATTATTTTGTTCACTAAAAAAGTGGTTGTACTGAAGGAGAGTACAAAGGATGATTCACCTTTTATTTAAGACTTGTCACTGCTGACCCAGGGCAGCTAATTTAGAAGTGAATCATTTATAGAAAGTTCTACACAGTTCGAGGCAGGGCTTTGTACAATATCCTCATGAAGGTCTAAATAGAGCATACAGTATCAGGTTTCTAAATATCTGTCTTGTTGCCAATTTTATCTTTTGCAAATGCTGAAACTTGTTTCTAGATGACTATAGCCATTGACAAGGTGAAAGTAGGGGCACTACATATATAAAATCAGGTATTTTTAAAAACAAATCTTAGAAACTTAGTACATGTTTTATGCTGGGGAAATAATAAGTTTTAGATTTTTAAATGACTATAGTACAAAGAAACAAATGTAACTAGTCAGTTTTAAAATTATTTAACTGGAAGAAATCATTTTAAACTTCTAGTAAATCAAATCAAACAATGTGTTAGTATTTTGATATTTACTGATCATCTTATATATTTTATTTTTATTTTTATTTTTATTTTTTTTTTAAAGATTTTATTTATTCATTTGACACAGAGAGAGAGATTACAAGTAGGCAGAGAGGCAGGCAGAGAGAGAGGAGAGAGGAGGAAGCAGGCTCCCTGCTGAGCAGAGAGCCCGATGCGGGCCTCGATCCCAGGACCCTGGGATCATGACCTGAGCCGAAGGCAGAGGCTTTAACCCACTGAGCCACCCAGGTGCCCTTATATATTTGATTTTTAAAGTCCAATTACAAATTGCTCCTTTTTACAATCTATTTTAACTCCTTTTAGGAAGTGGGTGGTTATTAGATAAACAGTATTTTTTTTTTTTAAAGATTTTATTTATTGATTTGACACAGAGAGAGAGAGATTACAAGTAGGCAGAGAGGCAGGCAGAGAGAGAGGAGAGAGGAGGAAGCAGGTTCCCTGCTGAGCAGAGAGCCCGATGTGGGCCTCGATCCCAGGACCCTGGGATCATGACCTGAGCCGAAGGCAGCGGCTTTAACCCACTGAGCCACCCAGGCGCCCTAGATAAACAGTATTATTTGGCTCTATATGGAACACAAAATGTATAGTTTCTGCCTTTGTTTTAAATTCAAAGCTGAGTTATAGTATCATGGGTTAGAAAAAGCCCAGAAAAGAGAAAAAAAAAAAAAAAGCCCAGAACTTTGAATTCTTGTTTTGTCATTCATTAGCTATGTGACCTCATATAAATCACTTAATGGGTCTGAGCTGGTTTTCTCTTCTGCACAGGGTGTAGTGACACCTGCCCTCATGACCTGACTCACAAGGATTGGTTGAGCTAATGCCTTGGGAAGTGATCAGTAACTTCGGTGTCTCTGCAGATATTAGATGTCAAGAGAGGTAACACTGCAGGGAAAATAACTCGGACATCGAGGGTTGGAATCTCATTTGCACCAAATACTACTGATGTGACTCTCTAAGCCTTTATTTTATTTTACTTTATTTTTTTTAGATATAATTGGCAGATAATATTATTAGTTTCAGGTATACAATATAATGATTCAATATTTATATGACAAAATGATCACCACAATATCTAGTTAATACTCATCAACACGAATAGTTATAATTTCTTGTGATGAGAACTTTTAAGATCTCTCTTAGCAACTTACAAATATACAATACAGTATTAGCTATAGTTGCTATACTATATATCACATCCTGAGGACTTGTTTATTTTATAACTGGAAGTTTGTAACTTTTGACCACCTTTACCTGTTTTGCCTACCCTGTACCTCACTGCTGCTGGCAACCACCAGTCTGTTCTGTATCTTTGAGGTTTGTTTTTTTTTAGACTCTACATATAAGGGAGATCATACAGTATTTGTCTTTCTTGGTCAGATTTATTTCACTTAGTATAATGCCCCCTGGGTCCATCCATATTGTTGCAAATGGTGCCATTTCTAAGCCTTTATTTTTTAGTCTGTTAAAAAAACAAAAGGGGTGATGGTAATATAATAAGTCTCACCTATAATTACCGTATGGAATAAAGGAAGTAATTTATGCAAGTACCTGATGCATGTAATGTTTCTTGGACCTTGAATTTTGATTTTATTTTTCCATTCTTCCAGACCTATCTCCTTAGTTCCTTCACTTTACCACTACTTTACTGGAAATGGGAGCCAGTATCCAACCTGTACAGCTAAGAAGGAGGAACAGGTGCCCGAGTTTATGACTATAAATGAAGAATTGAGTTTTAGAAGTTATTTGATAAAGTACATTTACCACATATTCTTGGGGAACCATGTAGCCTAAGACACTCAGAGCTTTTTGAAAGTTTTTTAATTTTTAGTAGGCTCCATGCATGCCTAATGTGGGGCTTGAACTCACAACCCTGAGATCAAGAGTCTCATGCTGCACTGACTGAGCTAGCCAGGCACCCTGGAAGAGTAATGAGTAACAATTTTGTCACTGGCTTGGTTAGAGCTACTCCCTTCTGATCAAACACTCAGGGTAATTGGGTGTAACCCTCTCCCCTCCCCTCCGTAATTATTTTGTTCTTAGTTTGAGTTTAATTCCTGCTATTTTAAGGGCAATTAATTAGATGGAGGTAAAATAGCTTTTTTTTCTTTTCTATTTTTTAAAGTATTTTTTTAAAGGTTTTATTTATTTGAGAGAGAGAGAGAGAGAGAGAGAGAGAGAGAGATTACAAGTAGGCAGAGAGGCAGGCAGAGAGAAAGGAAGAAGCAGGCTCCCCGCCGAGCAGGGAGCTCCATGCAGGGCTCGATCCCAGGACCCTGAGATCATGACCTGAGCCAAAGGCAGAGGCTTTAACCCACTGAGCCATCCAGGAGCCCCCCCCCTTTTTCCCTTCTTATTGAGGAAAAAGTCTTTGAGACTTAGATAATGAGAACAACCCAGATAAAACCATAGTAATCAACACAGGAAACAATCCAAGTGGTGTTCTTATGGATAAAAATAAGGTATCAACTCCTGATGAAAGTATGGTCTAGTTGGGGTTCCTGGCTGGCTCAGTCCATAGAGCATGTGACCCTTGATCTCAGAGTCATGAGTTTGAGCCCTGTGCTGGGTGTAGAGATTACTTACGAAACTTTTTTTTTTTTTAATTTATGGTTTAATTATTAGATTTGTCGTGTACTTTCTCTTTTCTAGAGAACATGTAAAAAGTAGCAAGATTCTTGGGATAGATTGGGTTGTAGGAAAATAGTTGTACTAAAATATTAATACTTCTACTTTAGATAACCTTCAAGAGGTTACGGTTCCAGTTACTTACATTTAAAATCACATCTACAAATAATGTAATCCCAACTATAGAAGCCCATAACTTCTTCCAGGGTTTTTGGAACATGTGAAATCTTTGGCCAGCTCAGTTCCTGTTTAAGGAAGGCATTAAACAAAAGAAAGTTGGAAATGGGCTTCCTGGATTTAAAAAAAAAAGGGGGGGCATTTAATGTGTTTTGAAGAGATCTGTAACCTGCTTATGGGTCAGAATATCTTTTGAAACACCAATGACAAATGATTTATTTAACCTTATTCACAAAGCACATTGTAAATTATATAATGGAAAGAACAGATGATATTAATTTATACTAATGATTCTGTATAGTTGTTCAGACTTATCCTAGCCATATTGAGTTTTAAGGGTGAATAACCATAACCACATGGTAAGAACTGGAAGATAACAGTTCAGATATTATGCATGGTAAGAACACGGTCCATGAGTTACTCTTGAACAACAAAGTTGAAGGATAATGTAATTTATGGGAGAAAATGAAATCCATCCTGGTGGTGATATTAAAAAGGAGCAAAATCTGATCTCCTCAGGAAAACTCATGTAATATTAAGCAGCTTGTAAGCATAGGTGTGAAAATCACTGTTCAAGAAGCACTTATATTCCAGGAATAATAACCTTAAAAATAGCTTTTTAGTTTAAAAAGTACTTTATATATAGTGTCTTATTGAGGCTTTTTATAACAACTGCATGACATAGACCAAGCTTTAATAATGTTATGATGTACATGAGGACTATGGAGGTCAAATAACTTGACTGAGCTCACTAAGAGTACAGAATTGGGAGTAGATTCAAGTTTCTTACATTTTTTTTAAGTTTATTAAAAAAAAATCTACACCCAATGTGGGGCTCAAATTCATGACCCTGAGATCAAGAATTGCATGTTCTTCCAACTGAGCCAGCTAGGCACCCCAAGTCGCTTACCTCTTAGTCCATTCGTCTTTTTTTTTTTTTTTGAGAGACACACACACACGAGTGGGGAGGGGCAGAGAATCTTTTTTTTTTTTCCTTAAGAATGTATTTTTAAATTTTATTTATTCATAAGAGAGGGAGAGAGAGAGAGAGAGAGAGAGAGAGAGGCAGAGGTAGAGGGAAAAGCAGGTTCCCTAAGGAGCAGAGAGCCCGATGCAGGCCTTGATCCCAGGACCCTGGGATCATGACTTGAGCTGAAGGCAGATGCTTAACCATCTGAGCTGCCCAGGTACCCCCTTTTTTTTTTTTTAAAGATTTTATTTATTTATTTGACAGAGAGACAACAAGAGAGGGAACACAAGCAGGGGGAGTGAGAGAGGGAGAAGCTGGCTTCCTGCTGAGCAGGGAGCCTGATGTGGGGCTCAATACCAGGACCTTGGGATCATGACTGAGCTAAAGGCAGATGCTTAACGACTAAGCCACCCAGGCACCGGGGAGAGAGAATCTTAAGCAGGTTCCACACCCAGCTTGGAGCCCAATCTCACAACCCTGAGATCATGATCTGAGCCAAAATCAAGAGTTAGACACTGAACCAACTGAGCCACCCAGGTGTGCCCCTCCCTGCCTTTTTAAATTTTTTTGGTTCCATTGGAAGGGGGAGCCACTTCTCTGTGCCTGAAATTTTTTCTTTTTTTTTTAAAAAATACTTTATTTGTCAAAGAGTGCACACAGCAGGGGGAGCTGCAGACAGAGGGAGAAGCAGGCTCCCTGCTGAGCAAGGAGCCTGATCCCAGGACTCTGGGATCATGACCTGAGCTGGAGAAAAGACACTTAACCAGCTGAGCCACCCAGATGTCCCTGTGCCTGAAATTTTTGATAGGGGGAATAGGATGTGAGATTACTATAAAGATGCATATAGTACTTCAATGTATTAAATACAATTTACCATCTACCTTACTGAGTTTAAGGATAAAATGAGATAGTAGTAGGTAGAACTTTTAAACTGAAGAATTATAAAGATACAAAATATGAGTCTAGAATTTAGTTGAAAACAACAAAATCTAACCTAGAATGGGTTGGTGAAATAATTTGCTTGTGTAACTAAATATTCTGAGAGAGGACTGTGAGACAAGATGTTGATTCTGGGGTCATGAGTTTGAACCCCACATTGGGTGTAGAGTTTACTTCAAAATCTTAAAAAAAAAAAAAAGCCAAGGATGATGATAATAGAAAATGTAGTAGACTTTATTGGATGGGGAAGATTTTGACATAGACTGGATTTAGAAGTTGGGTTTTAGGTATGGCATTTTTGGACAAGGAAATGCCATGTGCAGATACATGGAGATGGGAAAAATACAAAGTATAGAATTGATAAAGACAGGGTATTCTAAAACAGAGCTGCCCCATATGGTAGCTATTAGCAAAATATAGATACTGGACACTCTTGCTAGTTCAAATTGAGTAAGATCTTAAAAATTTTTTAGGGGCACCTGGGTGGCTCAGTTGGTTAAGTGTCTGCCTTCGGCTCAGGTCATGATCTCAGAGTCCTGGGATCGAGCCCCGCATTGGGCTCCCTGCTCAGCAGAGAGTCTGCTTTCTGCTTCTCCCTCTCCCTCTGCCCCTTCCCCTTCTTGTGCTCACTCACTCACTCTCTCAAATGAATAAATAAAATCTTAAAAAACAAACAAAACAAAAATGACACCACAGCTTAAGATGCAGAGTCCTAGACATGGATGAAGAAAAGGACAGACCATCAAAAAAAAAAATAAATAAATAAAAAGGCAACACAAGGAGAGAGACTAGACAGTTGGTGATCTTGGCTGGAGACCTGCTTTGAGTAGGTTTCTTGCAGATATTTCTTAAAGGCTGTGGGATTTTTCCAGAGCTCAGTAGCACTTGTGTTCAAAGGGCTATCAATATTGGATTCTCCTAGCAGGCTCTGGATGGACAGCAGGATGGTCCTGACATCATACAGGATAGACCACTTGTCCTTTAGGATGTCCAGGCGGATGTCACCCTGGATGTCCATGCGGTGATGGTAGCAGGGTGTGAGGAGTTTCATGCTGCCTGAGTTGTGAGGGTAACCACGGAGGAACTCCGAGGAGAGCGTATACCTCGGGTCTTCATATACTGTGCCAGCTACACCATAATGGTCCCCATCCATTTGAAAAGGTGGTCTGATTCAGGGAAGGCAGAAAAAGGGGTCATAAGGGTCATCAGCTTTTGATGTAGCCTCTTGCCCACGGGGTCCAACGCAGTGTCCCCACTGGGCTCGACTCCTTTGTGGGTGGTGGTGGCTGGCGGCAGTTGGGTGGCATTCCTGGGAGGCCATCTGGTGCCTAGTCACGGAGCCAGAAACTTGGAAAGCACAACTGCAACTAGAATATTCTGTTTAGTTTATGAAAACGGACAATGGTAGTAAAGCACTAAATATAGATACCTCAGAAGACATTAAAGATTTCATTTTACAGTAAAAAAAACCCACCAGAAATGTTTTGTCTAATGGATGACTCACCTTATGATATCTTGCCATGAGTTTACTTTCTTTTTTTTTTCTTTTAAAGATTTTATTTATTTATTTGACAGAGTGAGATTACAAGTAGGCAGAGAGAGAGGAGGAAGCAGGCTTCCTGCCAAGCAGGAAGCCTGATGCGGGGCTTGATCCCAGGACCCTGAGATCATGACCTGAGCTGAAGGTAGAGGCTTTAACCCACTGAGCAACCCAGGTGCCCTGAGTTTACTTTCTTTTGATTTAGTTTAGTTTGTTCATGAGAAGGTATAGGAAATGTTAAATACTGTGTCTTACTGTCTTTTATCTAGTATACTTACAGTGGAAGCAAGTATTAAGGGAACACGGATATGACCTGAACAGTGCATCATTTTTTTGGTCCATCCTAACCGTAAACATTTATTAGCTATGTTAATGGATAAAGTAATAATTTTCTCACCTGCAAAATGAGGATAATAAGCCTAGTATACATGTGTTTTGTATCAAATGAGTTAAATGAACATATGTTGTCAATGCCACTCTGATACAAACTAAGTGGGGTGCTTGTTAGCCATTGTAGGAGAAAGAGGACAAGATCTCCTCTCAGGGTGAGGATGACAAATACATGTGTTAAACAAATAGGACTTCAAGGACAAGGTGACTCATTTGAATGAGGTACTAAGTTTAAATGATGTGAGGAAAGTGGAAAGATTGATTCCACTTGGGCAGTCACATTTGAGCATATTCTCAATAGGCAAGAGTATAGGGGTGGAATTGGTAACCACATTTTAGATTTTGGATCAAGGGAAATGTATGAATGAAGGTAGGAAACCTCAAGAAATGTATTTGAGTTTCCTTTTGGTTTAAAATATTCATGGCTTTTGCTCTCTTTCAGTTGACGCATGTTGCCTTACTATACCTCAGTGCAGTGTATGAGCCTAGGATTTCCTTGTTGTATAGGGACTGCCTATCTTTGCATACATAGTGTGCAGGAGAGGACCTGGCAAAAAGCAGATATTTAATAGATGACTGGTGAGTGAATGAATGAAGAAGAATTTTGCAGCATTCAGAAAGCACTATATCACTTATTTTTCAGTGAGGATGTGTTTGAATTTCTAACACTTTTATCACATACTTACCGGTATATTTGCTGATAATTGTGTGTTGAGATCCTGAGTGTTAGGTTTTTATTCTCCCATGGAGATCTGACCTGAAGTCAGGGAGTTTTAGTTACTTGCTATTGCAGAAAGCTCACACTCTACCTCTCGGTGACCATTACTTTCCTACAGGTTTTCAGCACAGCCTCTTGTGGTGCTCCGTTCTGTGAAGGACCTAGCTGGCTCCACTCCTTCCAGGAAAAAAAAAAAAATGATACCTTGCCTGCAAACTTTTGGTTGTCTGGAATGGAACATTATTCTGCAGGGGAGGAAGCACATACCTACAGGAAATCTAATATTTGCTCTCCAGCGAAATATGAAAAATTGAAAGAAAGGAAGCAGCATAGTGACTAGAAGTCCACTTTGTGTGGGATTTCCTTTTTGGGGCTTTTCTCCTGTCCTGTTACGTCATTATGGGTTTATTTTTTTTTAAGATTGTATTTATTTGACAGAGAGAGGAAGAGAGAGAGCGCAAGCAGGAGAAGGAAGGGGGAGAGGGAGCAGAAGACTCCCCACAGAGCAGGGAGCCCATGTGCTTGATCCCAGGACTCTCAGATCACGACTTGAGCTGAAGGCAGATGTTTAACTGACTGAACCACCCAGGTGCCCCTCATCATTATGTTTTAATGTTTTATTTCCTAACTGGTAACTTTTATATTAATGGTGTTTGGGATCCACTGTGAACACATTAACAGATTCACTTTTTATTTTTTTATTTTTTATTTTTTTATTTTTTTTTTTATTATTTTTTTAAAAGATTTTATTTATTCATTTGACACAGAGAGAGAGATTACAAGTAGGCAGAGAGGCAGGCAGAGAGAGAGGAGAGAGGAGGAAGCAGGCTCCCTGCTGAGCAGAGAGCCCGATGTGGGCCTCGATCCCAGGACCCTGGGATCATGACCTGAGCCGAAGGCAGCGGCTTTAACCCACTGAGCCACCCAGGCGCCCCCAGATTCACTTTTTAAAACCACACAAATCAAAACTGTTCCTTCAATTTCCCATCATTTTTTGAGAAAGGAAATCAGAAGAGCTATTTACTATGCATATTCCCTTGACCATTTGCCCACACTAATTTTTTTTTTTAAAGATTTTATTTATTTATTTCACAGCGGGAGAGAGATCACAAGGAGGCAGAGAGGCAGGCAGAGAGAGAGAGGGGGAAGCAGGCTCCCTGCGGAGCAGAGAGCCCGGTGCGGGCCTCGATCCCAGGACCCTGAGATCATGACCTGAGCCGAAAGCAGAGGCTTTAACCCACTGAGCCACCCAGGCGCCCCATTTGCCCACACTATTAATGATTTTTGTCAATGGACTAATTATACTATTGATTTCACAGTTAGAATAAGGAATAAGAGCCATTCTTTTCTTTTCTTTTCTTTTCTTTTCTTTCTTTTTCTTTCTTTCTTCTTTCTTTCTTTGTTCTTTCTTTCTCCCTTCCTTCCTCCCTCCCTCCCTCTCTTCCTTCCTTCCTTCCTTTCTCTCTCTTTCTTTCTTTCTTTCTTACAGATTTTATTTATTTCACAGAGAGAGACACAGGGAGAGAGGGAACACAGGCAGAGGGAGTGGGAGAGAGAAGCAGGCTTCCTGCCAGCAGATGTGGGCCAAATGCGGCCCCAATGTGGCCCCATCCCAGGACCTTGGGATCATGACCTCAGCCAAAGGCAGAAGATTAATGACTGAGCCACCCAGGCTCCCCGAGAATAGGAGCCATTCTTAAAGAACTTTCTTTCCCCCTGTGAATTTTACAATCTTTACACTAATGTATTTGCAAAAACTTACTAATCATAAGGCAAAATATATTATGCCCTGCCCAGGAATACAAGGGGTTAAATCAAATATCCACCAGTTAGCACAGCTCCCCACAGATGGAAAAGGGTAAGGGTGGGGACAGCAGTTTTTCTTTGTAAGCCTTTATTCTTCGGTACCCAGTTGCCTCTTGTCCTCATCACTAGCTCCTTTCATACACTTCTGAGACTTGATCAGAGTTTTGCTGACCATGCTGGACCTTTTAGCTGTGTGACAGAGAGCTCTTCCAATTTAGACATTGGAAGCCACATTCTGATATGTTTTAAAGAGCCATTTAATAAGTAATAGTTGTACCCTTTATAAACTTTGTGAAGCTTATGGATGTGTTAAGGCTTAAGTTCCAGTGGGAATCAGGAATGTTATGAAACCCAGAGATACAGGGAAAGGGTTGAAAGGGAGGACTGAAGCAAGGCTCAGGTTTGGAGGAAGGGCTGGAAACATCTGTGACAAAATTACTTGACAACATAAAAGAGTAAAAAAATTTTCATTTAGCCGTTTTGGTAAGACAACCACATTAAAATGTTTTTCTTTGGGACATATGTACTCGAGAAATGTTTGTTGAACTTAATTTTTGAACCAATGACGTGTTTTCAACCCTCTTTCTCCCCCTGTTCTGTAATTTTGTATCTGGGCCCCAGAAATTACCCAAATCATGGTGAATAAACTGAAGAGCTGGCCTGCAGATTTTAGTAAAATGATTCCTACTTTTGAAGAAAATGAGGTTCAATAAAGAGGTGGTGAACATGAGTCTCTTTAAAATCTCTACACAACCTTTTACTATCCCAGTTCTTCATGCTGTTTCTACTGTCATATGAATTTGACCAAATTGCATTCATCTCTCCACACCTCAGTTCCTTTATTTTGAAAATTAAGGAGTTGGATTAGTGGCCTTTAAGGTCTGTTTTAGACCTCTTCATTTTAGTACCTCATTCATTACTTAAGCACTATATGCAAGATAAATAATTTCCTCATTTAAAAAAAAATCACCAGTTTTCAAAAATAGTCTTGGCTATACTTTCATTGCAGTGAACATGTCTGTCCTTGCCTTTGGTTTTAGCGTTGTAGAGGTTTTTATTTATTTGTCAGAGAGAGACCGAGAGAGAGCACAAGCAGGGAGAAAGGCAGGGAGAGGGAGAAGCAGGCTCCCCGCTGAGCAGGGAGCCTGAAGCAGGACTTGATCTCAGGACCCTGGGATCATGACCTGAGCTGAAAAGCAGCCCTTAACTGACTGAGCCACCCAGGCATCCCAGTTTTAGCATTGTAAATGGCAGGTAACGTAGGTGTTTAAATTACTTCAAAGTTGGTATGATCTGAACTCAGAATCTTGTTCTTGACAAACACAGGCTTTGTGACCTTAGGCAGATTACATACTCCCATTAGCCTCAAATTCCTCATCTATAATTTGGAGGTGATAATGTATTTATTAAGTCAGTGTGAGGATTAAGTGAGATAATGGTATAAATTGTTTAGAACACAGCCTTGCCTATAGGAAGTACTCAGTATATATTACCTGAGATTAATGATGTAACTTCTTAGATCATAAATTGAGGACGAGTTCACTCAAATATTAAATAAACTAATGACCAGAATGTTTCCTGATGGAAACTGAGCTAACCAATTTCTTTCTTTCTTACAGATCTTATATTGCACTTTAAACACACCTAAAGTTGATATGGATAAACTCTTAGGATCACATGTAGGTCTTGAAGATTTCATATTTGCCCATGTGAAAGGGATCCAAAAAGAAGTGAATGTATATAAATCTGAGGATTCACTTGGTCTCACCATTACAGATAATGGAACTGGCTATGCTTTTATAAAGGTAAGTCTTAAAAAATGACTATGTGACCTAACTGACAGTAATATTTAAGAAAATCTACCAGTTCAAAGAAGTCTTCAGAGTGGAAAGCTGACTCAGCAGGGATGGTTTGATAAGGTTTCATTTAAAAAGGTTGAAAAGACCTCATTTTTTGTTTACCCTTTCCTTGAATTTCTTACCTTCAGTTTAAACTTCCTCTAGAATTTAGAACTTACTGAAAAAGAAAGCTTGGTCCTGGTGCCCACTCATCCATATGAGCTCTTAAGGGTCTGAAGCTCATTAATATCTGACGACTTCCATGTTGATCACGAGTAGGTACAGAGGCAGGCAGAGAGAGAGGAGGAAGCAGCCTCCTCCTGAGCAGAGAGCCCAATGCGGGGCTTGATCCCAGGACCCTGAGATCATGACCTGAGCCGAAGGCAAAGGCTTTAATCCACTGAGCCACCCAGGCGCCCACACACATACTTTTTAAAAAAAGTAATCTGTATGTGCAGTGTGGGGCTCAAACTCACAGACCTGAGATTAAGCATTGAATGCTCTACCAACTGAGCCAGGCAGGCACCCCAAATGTACACATTTTTGACAACTTCTTAAAAATTGCTTTTCAGGGCGCCTGGGTGGCTCAGTGGGTTAAAGCCGCTGCCTTCGGCTCAGGTCATGATCCCAGGGTCCTGGGATCGAGGCCCGCATCGGGCTCTCTGCTCGGCAGGGAGCCTGCTTCCTCCTCTCTCCTCTCTCTCTGCCTGCCTCTCTGCTTACTTGTAATCTCTCTCTCTGTGTCAAATGAATAAATAAAATCTTTAAAAAAAAAATTGCTTTTCAACATTTTCTGAACTATGTAATTCCTTTATTTAGATGCAAAGAGAGCAATATAGAGCTGCAAAGATGAGAGAAGGAGTTTTGAAATAGTATGAAAAAACTAAGAACTGAGGAGTGGTAAAAAGGAAAGTAGAGTCATCTCTCTCTCTCTCTCTCTCTTTATTTTATTTTATTTTATTTATTTCTGAGAGAAAACAAACAGGGGGAGGGGCAGAGGGAGGAGCAGACTTGCCGCTGAGCAGGGAGCCTGATGTGGGACTTGATTCCAGGATGCTGGGATTATGACCTGAACTGAAGGCCGATACTTAACTGACTGAGCCACTCAGGCATCTAGGCTCATCTCTTAAATACGTATATCAAGCAATTATATAACAGCTGACTTCCATTGAATGCTTTCATTAGGCACTTTACATACTTTCTCTCAATCCTTACAGTTCAATTTGATACTATGTTTTTTCTTATTGATGTACAACAAATTTTTAGTGTATGGCTTACTGTACTCATACCTGTATAACCACCACCTGGATCAAGAGAAACTTTGTTTCTACCACCCAGAAGTCTCCCTTGTAACTCTTTTCAGTTACTCTGCTTCCCCCACAAAGGTAGCCACTATTCTGACCTCTATTGCCATAGTTTTGCTTGCTTTTGAACTTCATTAAGTAGAATCTTGTACTCTATTGTTTCTGGCTTCTTTGTTCAATATGGTATCTGGAAGATTCACCTGTGGGTAGGCAGTATTATTAATCTCTGTTTTAAAGATGTAGAAACAGGTTCAGGGAGGTTAAGTAGCTTGCTTCAAAGTTACATAGCTGAAAAACTCAGGATTTGAATTAAAGAGATCTGGCTCCAGAGCTGACATTCCTATCCATTTCACTAAGAATTAGTTATAAATTTCATAAGCAAAACATGTTTCATGTTTTTATTGTGTCCAAATTTTTGCTGATGCATTGTCATCATTTAAAAAAAATTCTTAAGGAAGTTATCTTCTTAACTGTAAATAGTACTTTATTTAACTTCCCATTTGATAGTATGGCTATTTTTAGCTCTGCAAAAGATATGACTGTGCTGAAGGTTGAGTGGGTGATCAAATGGAAAATCGTGAGTTGGGAAAGTCATGTGGGATTATCTGGGGGAAGCTCAGGACATGAGGCACATGCAGCAATGCCTTTCTAATGTCAGCAGGGAAGGGCTTAAAAGTTTTGCAAGCACGTGTGGATTTTTTAGATCTTACCCTCTGATGTTCAGAGCTTGTGTTCTTTATTTTTTTAATGTCTCCTTGAACGTGTGCCTGCTTCCGTACTTGTTACTAGTCCTGTGGAGAAAGAACATGATGGCAAAGAGAAAGTGGAGCATAAGCCAACTGCTGACATATAATTCAACTTAGAGAAATGAATATCCTACTGTGTACATGGTTAATAAGACTTTAAAAATTAAGGGGGGGCAATTTAAAACTTACTGAAAGATTGTAAGGACTTCCATAATACCTTTTATGCATTTCTCCAATTTTTACCATTTGCCACATTTGCTATTTTGTTCTCTCATACACACATGTATATGTGTGTATAGATACATAAATACAAATACATACAACTTTTCTGAACTACTTGAAAAAGTGGATTGTATATATTATGCCCATTCAGCCCTTACTATTTCGGAATGTAGTTACTAAGCACGGGGTTTGTCTATATATAACTATAGTATAATTGTGAAATTCAGAAAATCTAATATTGATAAAACTACAGTATGGACATTAGTTTAAAATTGTTTTATCAGGGGTGCCTGGGTGGCTTAGTCGTTAAGCGTCTGCCTTCGCCCCAGGTCATGATCCCAGGGTCCTGGGATCGAGCCCTGCATCGGGCTCCCTGCTCCGCGGGAAAGCCTGCTTCTCCCTCTCCCACTCGCTCTGCTTGTGTTCCCTCTCTCGCTATGTCTCTCTCTGTCAGATAAATAAATAAATAAAATCTTAAAAAAAATTTTATCAGTTACCTAATACCCTCTTTAAACTAAATGTACACATATAAGCAAAATTTTTCTATTCAGAGGTTACTTGGAATAGGTTCTTTCCTGCCCCTTTCCCCACTAGGTAATTGTTATTTATTTGAAATACTGTTGAATCCATTTTCTTCTCTTTGAATTGAGTTTGAGTTTTGCCCCCTCATCCTTTTTTTATTCTGAGTACATAAAATATTAACATTCAAAAGTTAAAACTATACTAAAAGACATTCAGAGATCAGTCACTCTTTCCTTTAGCCCTCTATCCCATTACTCATTTCTCCCACTCCTTATAAGTAATCGTTTTCATTAATTTTTGGCTAACCCTTTCAGTGTTTATTTTTACCAAGATAAGCAGAAAAAAAATGAAACATTCCAAGAGTTTGTATGTCATTCTTGTTCAGGGACTGTGTTAATATTTTCTGTATGGTTCCAATTTTAGTGTATGTGCTGCTGAAGTGAGTACTTGATATCCTTTCAGTAGTGGCTAGAAATCAGTAGGTTCGAGTAGGATGGTGTGCTATAGATTCAGACAAGGGTGAAGAGGAAGGATTCCCTGATTAGGGAGGGAGTGCAATGTGATGCATGGGAGCATGCACAGGCCTGGGGCACCTGGGTGGCTGAGTCAGTTGGGAATCTGATTCTTGAGTTTGGCTTAGGTTGTGATATCAGGGTCCTGGGATCGAGCCCTGGGTTGGGCTCTGTGCTTCCCCCCCCCCCCCCAAAGATTTTGAGAAAGACCATGAGTGAGTGAGAGCACAAGCCAGGGGAGGGCTGGGGGGGGGAGAGAGAGAGAGAGAGAGAGAGAGAGAGAGAGAAAGAAGCAGACTCTCTGCTGAGCAGGGAGCTGGATACAGGGCTGGATCCTAGGACCTCAGGATCATGACCTGAGTTAAAGGCAGATGCTTAACCCACTGAGGCACCCAGGTGTCCTGGGTTCCATGCTTTTCCTCCCCTCTCCTTCCCTCCCCTCCCCTTCCCTCCCCTTCCTTCCTTCCTTCTCCATGCCCAGTGTGGAGCCCAACACAGGGCTTGAACTCATGACCCTGAGACCAGACCTTTGTCAAAATCATGAGTCCAGTGCTTAACTGACTGAGCCACCCAGGTGCCCCCCAAAAAGCAGTTTTAAGAGGGAAGTTCATAGGGATAAATGCCTACCTCAAGAAATAAGTCTCAACATAACTTTATACCTCAAGGAACTAGAAAAAGAACAAATGAAGCCCAAAGTTAGTAGAAGGAAGGAAATAAGAAAAATTAGAGCAAAAATAGAGACTGGGAATATCCAGGGGTGCCCGGGTGGCTCAGTTGGTTAAGCATCTGACTCTTTTTTTAAAGATTTTTTTTTTATTTCTTTATTTGACAGAGAGAGAGAGAGAGAGAGAGAGAGAGATCACAAGTAGGCAGAGAGGCAGGCAGAGAGAGAGAGGAGGAAGCAGTCTCCCTGCTGAGCAGAGAGCCTGATATGGGCCTCGATCCCAGGACCCTGAGATCATGACCTGAGCCGAAAGCAGAGGCTTTAACCCACTGAGCCACCCAGGCGCCCAAGCATCTGACTCTTGATGTTGGTTCAGGCTGTGATCACAGGGTTGTGAGATCGACCCCCATGTTGGGGGGGTTGCTGCTTGGAATTCTCTCTCCCTCTGCCCCCTCCCAAAAGAAAGAGACTGAAAAGACAATTGAGAAGATGAAACAAAGAGTTGGTTCTTTGAAAAACATTTGACAGACCTTCAGCTAGATTCACCAAAAAGGACTCAAAACCAGAAGTGAAAGATGTTACACTGGATACCACAGAAATTCAGAGGAGCATAAGAGACTATTATGAACAGTTATACCTAAACTATTAGATAACATATAAGGAATGAGTAAATTCCTAGAAATCTACAACCCACCAAGACTGATGATGAAATAAATCTGAACAGATGGATTTAACTTCCTTGTTGGGAAGTTTTTCATTACAACAAAAGTTTAGGACCAGATGACTTCACTGGCAAATTCTACCAAACATTCAAAGAGGAGAATTAATACCAATCCTTCTCAAATTCTAAAAATTGGAAGCATGAGCTCTTTTAAACTCATTTTATGAAGCCAGAATCACCTTGATACCAAAACCAGACAAGAATGCCACAAGAGCCAGTATTCGTAATAACATAAATGCAAAAATCCTCAACAAAATATTAGCAATCATATACAGCAATACATTAAAAGGATCATATCTCATAACCAAGTGGGGTTTATTCCAGGGATGGTTCAACATCCACAAATCAATGTGAACTACCACATTAACAAAGTGAAGAATAAAAATTATCTCAGTAGATGAGAAAAAACACTTGATAGAATTCAACATCCGTTTATGTAAAAACTCTCAACAAAGTGGGTATAGAAGGAACATACCTCAAAGTAATAAGGACAAGCCTATAGGACAAGCCCACAGCTAACATCATACTTAGAGGAAAAGCTTTTAGCTTTTCATCACTAAGATCAGGAACAAGGCAAGGATGCCCACTGTATTAGAAGTTCTGGCCTGAGCAATTAGGCAAGAAAAAGAAAGAAAACATATCAAAGTTGGAGAGGAAGAAGTAAAATGGTCAGTGTTTGAAGATGATATATACAGAAAACTCAAGACTTTATCAAGGAAACTGTTAGAACTAATACATTAAGTTGCAGAATATAAAATTGATATGGTCAAGTCTTATATTTCTATATGCTAATAATGAACTATCAGAAAAATTAAAACAGGGTGCCTGGGTGGCTCAGTGGGTTAAAGCCCCTGCCTTCGGCTCAGGTCATGATCTCAGGGTCCTGGGATCAAGGCCCGCATCGGGCTCTCTGCTCAGCAGGGAGCCTGCTTCCTCCTCTCTCTCTGCCTGCCTCTCTGCCTCCTTGTGATCTGATCTCTCTGTGTCAAATAAATAAATAAAATCTTAAAAAAAAAAGAAAAAAAGAAAAATTAAAACAATTCCGTTTACAGTTGTGTCAAAAAGAATAAAGTACCAAGGAATAAATTTAACCGAAGAGGAGAATAGCATATTGAAAACTACAAGATGTTAATGCAAGAAACTGAAGACAAATAAATGAAAAGCTATTCCATGCTCGTGGATTGGAAGAATTAATATTGTTAAAATGTCCATACTACCCAAAGTAATATTACAGAGTCAGTGTCATCCCTATCAAAATTCCAATGACTCTTTTCATACAAATAGAACAAATAGTCCTAAAATTTATGTGGAGCCAACCTTAGAAAACCCTGAATAGCCAAGCAAGGTTGAGAAAGAACAACAAAGCTGGAGGCAGCACACTCCCTGATTTCAAGATATATTACAAAGCTATGGTAATTAAAACAGTGTGGTATTGGCATAAACACAAACCTTGATCAGTGGGGCAGAATAGAGAGCCCAGAAATAAACTTTTGCATATATGGTCAATTTATAACAAAGGAGAATATGCAATGTATAAGAATACATTATATAAGAATATACAATAGAGGAGGGGACACTCTAATTTATTTTTTTATCTTTTTATTTATTCTGGGATACTCTTTAACAAATGGTGTGGGAAATATGGGGTAGCCAATAATGGGAAAATTGGATAGCCACATGCAAAAGAATGAAACTGGATCATTATTTCACACCATACACAAAAATTAACCCAGAATAGATTAAAGACTTGAATTAAAACCTGAAACCACAAAACTAGAAGAAAAACTAGGCAGTAAGCTCTTTGACATAAGTTTTGGTGATGATTTTTGAACCTGAAAACAGAATCAACAGAAGGAAAAATAAAAAGTGGGACTATCTAATTAAAATACAGTCAGATTTAAAAACATGGGCAGAAGATCTGAATAGATATTTCTCCAAAGAAGACTTACAGATGGCTAACAGGTACATGAAAAGATGTTTTATGTCATTAAACATCAGGGAAATACAAATCAAAACCATAGTGAGATACCACCTTGCACCTGTTAGAATGGCTATTCTCAAAAGGACTAGAAATAACAAATGTTGGTGAGGATGTGGAGAAAAAGGAACCCTTGTGCACTGTTGGTAGGAATGCAAATTGGTGCAACCACTATGGAAAACAATATGAAACAACATTTCAAACGATATTTGAACAATATTTCAACAATATTTGAAACAATATTTCAAAATATTAAAACTAGAATTACCGTACAATTCAGCAGTTCCATTTCTGGATATTTATATGAGGAAAATGAAAACACTAATTTGGAAAGACAAATGGACCAGGAATACCTGGGTGGCTCAGTTGGTTAAGTGTCCAACTCTTGATTTTGGCTTAGGTCATGATCTCAGGGTGATGGGATCGAGCCCTGCATCTGGCTCTGTGCTCCATGCAGTCTGCTTGTCCCTCTCCCTCTGGGCCTCTCTCTGCCCACTCTTTCTGTCTCTAAAATAAGTAAAATCCTAAAGACAAATGCAGCATGCATTTGTGTATGGTGTTCATTGCAGCATTATTTATAATAGTCAAGATATGAAAGCAACCTAATTGTCTATCCACTGATGAATGGATAAAGACGTGTGTGTGTACACACACAGACACACAGACACAGACACAGTGGAATACTAGCTGTATAAGGGAATGAAATTGTCCCATTTGTGGCAATAGGGGTGGATCTCAAGGGCATTATGTTAAGTGAAATGTCAGAGAAACACCTATACTGTATGATCTATCTTCTATGTGGAATCTAAAATATATATATATATATATATATATTTGGTTTTTCTTAAAAAAATTGAATTAAAAGACAGTACTGCATGGTTCTTACAGATAAAACTTTTCAGATGAAAAGACAACAGACTTAAACATTTGTGATTTTAGATTTTATAACTCTCAATTTCCCAGAACCAGAGTATATAAATAATCTAATCAGAAAATTCAGGGTATACTTTTAACAAAACCAGGAATTCCTAGAGCAGTTTAAGATGAGTTGGCAAACATTTATATAAAAGGACAGATGGTAACTATTTTAGGCCTTGTTGTAATTCAGGGTTATGTAGTCTGTTGGTACCACCTCTGTTTGAATCCCAATTCTGTTGTGTTGTTCTTTTGATCAAGCCATGTAATCACTGTACCTTGACATTCCCCTCTGTTAATGGAATGAGGCTTGCTTTGAAGGCTAAATGAATGAACAATTTGCAGTTATGAATGTTACTTTATTACAAACAAGGTTTGAGGACAAAGTTGGGAGGATCAGCAGCACAGATCTCAGAGTTGCTGACCACGGCAGTAGGGCATGCAGCTCAAACAACCTTGAATCTGATGCCTAGGCTGTGAGCAGGGTGGGAGGCTGCCCTTGAGTTCTGCTGATATCTGTGATGAGCAGACAGAGTTCTGTAAGTATATGAAGTGAAATAATGGAAAATACTATAATAATGGTCTGACATGGTTGGGAGTCTCTGAGTTTAATAAGGTTGTGTATCCCATCTTTTAAAAAATATTTGTCTTCTCTGCATTTTACAATATCAAGCTCTAAAGCTAGATGAAACAATGTTCTAGGTGTCAGAGAATGATACTAAGTGACTCAGTAAATATAAGCATAGAACTAATACTTTTTTCTTTTCCAGTTCTTTGTGTTTAGTAGTACTTTTAGCAATATTATTAATCTCTACCATGTTATGATTATCAAAGAATTGATTCCAGAAACTTGTCTCAATTGCTACCTCATTCTTTATTCTATGGCTTAAGAGGCTAAGGCTTATGTAACCCATAACATGCATAATCAGTGTCTTCTACTTTACTTCTATATCTTTTTTTTTCTTAAGATTTTACTTATTTATGTAAGAGAGAGTGGATGCATGGGAGAGAGAGGGAGAGAGAATCTGAAGTAGACTCTGCACTGAGTGCAGAGCCCAACGTGAGGCTCGATCCCACAACCCTGAGAGCATGACCTGAGCTGAAACCAACAGTCAGACATTTAACCAACTGAGCCAGCCAGGCGTGCCCCTGCTTCTGTATTTTATTCCCCTTATACTGCTCTCCAAGTTTCTAACACCAATTTTCCTGTCTCTTCATCCCAGATCCTTATCTACTACCTCTGGTGATTACCCATGCTTTGATGTTTTTCTTGCCCACCTGGATTCTTGCCTTGCTACTTGCTCTGACTTCTGGTAACTACCTTTCCTCCTTTAGTCTGGACACTCTTCTAGTGACCTCTATGGCTACTCACAGGTCCAGGACAACCTGGATTTTTGTTACTCTGACCTTTAATTTATTGGTAAGATTTATATGTGTCTGTAAAGTTTTCCATTTTTAAAAGTTTTATTTAATCTCTACATTCCACATGGGGGCTTGAACTCATGACTCCGAGATCAAGCATTGCATGCTCTTCTGACTGAGCCAGCCATGTGCCCTGTAAAGTTTTTCATTTAATTAATTTTATATACTGCTTATTTTTAATAAAATTGTGACAAGTCTTAAAAATACATGGTGGGACACTGGAATTTATATTGTGTCATTGATCAAAGAAAAAAATAAGTTTAGAAGGTATTAAGAGATAAATTAGAATAAAAAATCAAGGAAGTAAAGTTATATATAGATTTTCACATTCTCAAATGGCTTAAGAATGCATAGATGACAGAATATTTAATAGTTTCTTTTGTTTTTTTAGACTCTAGTTTTCTTTTAAATCTTGCTTATTTTTCTGTCCTCCTTTAGAGAACCCAGTTGCACTTGGTGATGTATTGTAGTAACTCTTAATTCTGTTTTAAAGCTAATAGCAACTCCTAATAAAACAATATCAGATTAGGAAATTTTTCATTTTTTTTTATATTTCACTTTTTGTAATGATAGTGAACTCTGAATTGGCATTTCATTTGCATAAGGCATATTCATAGTTACTATTATAATGAAAATAGGAATGTTCTTAAATTTGGGGGGTAAAATTGTGAGTTTTTGTATATAGTAATAAAACTTAAAGTCCAACCTTCCCAGAATAGTCTTTTACAATTCTCATTTTTTCATCTTTTTTGATATTATGGAGATGGGGTATATGAGATCAGTTTTCCTCTTAACTCTTAGACAGTGGTTACCCTGCTGATTCAGATGTTATTCTCCCACCTGATAAGAGTGGGGAATGCACAAGCTTTTATTATACATCTAGTAGCCTCTAATTTCTATCCTATCTACTCCCATGAAGGATTGACTCCTGAGGCAGACTGTGGCTTTTCTTTTGCCCTGTTGTACTGTGGAAGAATTGACCTTTGCAGGGCTGTTACCTGTGCAGTTTTTTGTGGGCCTCTTATTCTTAAAATCCTTCCATAAAGTCTTACTACTATCTTAGGGAGTGTTAGGTCTCCTTTTGAGACTCTGCACTATAGAGTTATTGGATAGAAGTAAAATAGATTTAAGAAAGACCAATTCGAATGACAGATGTTGGCAAGGATGCAGAGAAAGGGAAACCCTCCTACACCGTTGGTGGGAATGCAAGCTGGTGCAGTCACTCTGGAAAACAGTATGGAGGTTCCTCAAAAAGTTGAAAATAGAGTTACCCAATGACCCAGCAATCACACTACTGGGTATTTACACTAAACATACAAATGTAGTGATCCGAAGGGACATGTGCACCTGAATGTTTATAGCAGCAATGTCCACAATAGCCAAACTATGGAAAGAACCTAGATGTCCATCAACAGATGAATGGATAAGGAAGATGTGGTATATATACAAGATGGAATATTATGCAGCCATCAAAAGAAATGAAATCTTGCTGTTTGCAATGATATGGATGGAAGTAGAGGGTATTAACGCTAAGCAAAATAAGTCAATCAGAGAAAGATAATTATCATGATCTCTCTGATATGAGGAATTTGAGGGGCAGGGTGGGGGGTCGTGGGGGGTCGTGGGGGTAGGGAGGGAAAAAATGAAACAAGATGGCATCGGGTTGGAGGCAAACCATAAGAGACTCAATCTCATGAAACAAATTGAGGGTTACTGGGGCGTGGGGGGGGTAAGGATAGGGTGGTTGTTAAGGACATTAGGGAGGGTTTGTGCTTTGGTGAGTGCTGTGAAATGTGTAAGCCTGATGATTCACAGACCTGTACCCCTGGGGCAAATAATACATTATATGTAATAAAAAAAATTCGATGTTTTCCTGTGAATCCTAAATTCTCTTTGTCTAAAATGTATAAATGAAAAATGATAGTATAAAATCACTCTTACTGGCTCTCTAAATGGTAACTACACCTGGGTCTTATTAGTTATCAATGTTCTTAGCTGAGGTTGTATCAATTCTTGAATCATTACATTTGTAACTAAGGTTTAAAAAAATGTAGCCACTAAAAAACAAACAAAAAACAAATAAGTTCTATTCTCATGTATTGGGTTTCATTTTGAAATGATTCAACAACCGTTTTTGGAAGGACTTTTCTGTGTAATACTGTGCTAGTCACAGAGCATATAATGGTGAATAACACCATCTCTGTCTCCAAGGATATTATAGTTCAGTAATGGAGACTGAGAAGGAAATGAACCACTGCTATATAATATACTGAACTGGCAAATTACTTGATCTTCCCAAGCTTCAATTTTTCTGATCTATGACATGAGATTCTCATAAAGTTTGTTAAAATAAAATGAGATGGCAAATGTAAAGTGCTTAGCCTTGAGCTCAGAATATGTAGTAAGACCTACCTTAGAAGCATGAGACTGACACCCTGACCGTCCTTGGGCGAGTACCCCCAGGGGATGTCAAAAATTTCTCAGAGAAGTTGTTGATGACTGATGGAACATAATTCTGAATGAGGTAAGATGGTTGTCCTTTGTTGCTTGGTCTTTCATCTTTAAGTGAGCATTAAGTTGCATTGTTAATATGTCAATATTTTATATATAATGTCTCAGGAGCATGAAAAGTAATGTTATGCAGTTTCATTTTGTATTATGTGTTATCCTTAATTTTCTTCCAGAGAATTAAAGATGGTAGCCTAATTGACGCAGTTAAAACAATCTGTGTGGGGGATCATGTTGAATCCATAAATGGAGAAAATATTGTTGGGTGGCGTCACTATGATGTTGCAAAAAAATTAAAGGAATTAAAAAAAGATGAATCCTTTACCTTGAAGTTAATAGAACCTAAGAAGGCATTTGGTAAGTTGGGTGTGGTTGTGTATGTATATGAAGTGTTCTCTTCTGTGGCTTGTCTTTCTAAGGGTAGTGAGTACTGAGGTGTGATGCCATGTGATGCAGTATATCCATTAAGACTATAGAGAATGACAGCACTACTGACAAGGGGAACAACTATTCAAGGAGAAAAAAGTTGTTTAAAAGGACAATTTCTGAAAGACCTTTGGAGTTACAAAGTCTCATGTCCAGTGACTTCGTGGCTGTTCCAAACTCTAAGAAGAGCACATTGTATTACATTTATCTTGCTGAGCAATAAAATTCTTGACTGAGCTCTCTAAGCCGTAATAATTTGTTCACGGACCTCAACAGCAAAAACTTCGGTTACACACAGAATCGGTATTTAAAATAGTTATCTAGTCTATTTTAAAGACTTCCTTCAATACTTTTCCTCTGTTGGCATTTTGAATTTGGCAGCATGGGATGGTATGAAATTGCTTCCACTTTGGTGTGACATCTGTACTGGCTTGGTTTTAGCCATGGCAGCTGTGTCCCAACTGTTCAAGCCCCCAGGGCCATCTCATCTACAGGAAAATGTGCCAGCTTCTCTCTCACTACCCAGCACTATTTTAATAAGCCAAATGACGGCCTAGTGTTCATCAGTGTTGAAATATCTTCAGAAGAATCATTCTGGGCTGCCCTTACTCATCCATGACCCCACCCAACTTATGTCCTTTCCTTTGCTCACAGTACATAAATATTCCTTCTAGTTTGTCTCTAATGGATGTTTTCTCAGGGCAGTTAATAAAAATGATGGGAGAATGCAATGGATCTGGGGAATTACATTTTCCCTCCTTTAGCAAGTAAGGGACAGATACTAACCATATGGAAATGTAAATTCTTCTCTGCTTCCAAGCAATTCTGTGTCATTTAATAGAAATACAGTGTAGATTGTATGACTTGGGGGAGAAAGAGTTCCATAGAAGATGTAAGAAAAGAATGCCTTGCACTGAGTTGTGTATGGAATTGTTGAATCTCTGTACTGCACACCTGAAGCTAATAGAACATGGCATGTTAACTATACTGGAATTAAAATAAGAAAACAACACCAGAAGGAAAACACTGGGTGGCAGGGGGAGAGGGAGGAAGAATGCCTGATGCCAGTACTGCTCCTGGAGGGACCATTCATTCTAGGAAACAGTACTATGGAAACTGTGATTCTGCATGGAGTACAACCCAGCTTCTGAGCTCACTCGTCACAGAAGAAGGTGGGAAGCACTCAGGTTTCTATCTAGCACTCCTTTTGAAGTGGCTTTTTTGCTAACCAGCTCTCTGATTATTATACAAACTGGTAGGATATAAGCAGTTTGAGCTATTTTTATTTGATTTAGACTCTTTGTATATCAGTCATTCTCTTAGTACAACTCAAGGAGTATAATTTTTCCACCTTTATTTCTACCTCTTAGTCTATTTTCCAAAGTTAATCTTTTTCTATTTTCTGCATCTAAACCTTGTGGTCCCTGTATCTTTATAGTAAGTTGCTGATATACTTTAACTTGGGTGCTTGGTTGGTATTAGTCTTGGATGTTACGGAGTTCATTGTATTTAGCTATTATTGCTCCATGATTAGATTTTTTTTTCCTTCAGCACCTGAGACACTTGTATAGATGGTTGCTGTGCTGCCCTGCCTTATGTGCCTGGCTGCTGTTGAACCTGTGGTCTGTTGCCTCCTAGGAATTCCATGTACACATTTGAGAAGGACACTGGGTAGGATTTTCCTAGTGGGGGTGTATTATTTTAGCATCCCAAATTCTGGTGGTGCTGTGGCTTAGGATATGTGGAAATTGATTTTGGAGCAGTGATAGGTTTTTATCTCCCAAAGTTCCTATGACTGCTTAACTCAGCCCAACTTAAATCTGCTGGACCATATGCATTTTCCACTCTGGGTTGGTGCTTGACTTTGGGCCATAGCTTGAGGATTTTTATCTTAGAAGTATGCCTTGCTGCTCTGCCCATACTTCTGCCCTCAGTTTTGCTGATTTTTGCCTTGGGATAAGGCAGTGCTAGTTTGTTTCTCATCCTTTGACTTTATCCTAGTGCTTAGTGCTTTTCTTGGAAGGGGAGTATACATCAGAAGGTACTTGAGGGATCTAGCTTCCCCCAGTTCTCTTGGTTCTAATCTTATTTTTTTTCTGTTTCCTTCCTTCCTGTGTTTTCTAGCATTATCATTGATGAATTGATTCAAATTCCTAGTCCTTCATGATTATCTGACTCTCATTGTCTTGGATTCCTACAGGAGAAGAGGACCGATGTAGGTGAGGCAGAATGTTTTGGTCTCTGCAATCAGATAGGCCACCTAGGCTGAAGTGAAGTAATTTCTAGGATTTTACCAAAGCTGTTGAAATAGTCATACACTCTTCCCTAAAGATTTAGCCTGGGGAGTCATGTGGACTGTGTCCCAAAATGCAAGAAGGAGTGTAGTTGGTTGCTTTGTAATGGTAAAACAAGGGTGATGAGCACAACTTTCAGCCGTGGATAGGGGAATCTTTACAGCCCGCACCTATTTTCATATTTTAGGTCCACCACCAGTCACATCCAGTTTCCAGGAGCCATTATATGTGCTAAGATTCTTTCAGAGCTATAGAATAAACACTTCCTAGTTTAATGAAAAGGCATTTTTTGGTAGATTATCAAGTAGGTCTCAGAAACAAAGACTCTGTCAGTCATGCCTTGGGAAAGTCAGGAACGAAGGCCATTTCAGGAATGTATGAACAAGGCACCTTTCATGGCCCTGGCCTGATTAGTTTCCTCCAGTTATTTCCTATCTTTACGTCGCTTCACTCAAGATTCAGATTCCTGGGAGAGCAGGGGAAACTGATTAGGACGTGTCCCATCTTAATAGTGGGGAGGCAGGCATAGTTAATAGGCCCACTAAAATCATGCAGAACAGTGAGGGACAACTTTCCTTTTGTGTAGGAAAAAAGTAGCAGATGTCTGTTTTGCCATTTCTCCTAAGCTATTATACCTTGTTGAGTGGAGCATGTTGCTTTTCTCTTGATTTTGGATCTAACTCTACCCATGCATGATACTGTCAGTGTAGATATATCAGAGTGGATCTGGAGGGATCCAGGGTATTGTCAATTGGCTTTGGGTGTCTGGTCTTAGGATTTTTTTTTTTTCCTGTTTGGTGTTGTGAAAATGGCATTTTGGCAGTGGACTCTTTAGAGATCGTGATAGCATCAAGCTTTTAAAGATTTTAAGTAATCTCTACCCCCAACATGGCACTTGAACTTACAACTCTGAGATCAAGAGTTGCATGTTCTTCTGACAGAGCCAGCCAGGATGCATCAAGCTTTCTTTAAGGCAAAGAGTAAAAGCCACGTTTCTTTTGGCGCTGGCCACTAGATTTGGAAAAGACAACAATCCAGATTTGGACTATACATCTGGGAAGGTCTTTCATTTATGTCTCCCGTAAATAATTTTTGAGAATCTTCTGTATTTCAGGTACTCCATTAGGCACAGTGGATACTAAGAAAGAAGCCTAAGCCATAGCTCCTGCCTTTTGAGGAGCTCACAGTTTAGCAGAAGGCTGTTATTAACTGAATTGTGCCCCCCTAAAATTCATGTGTTGAAGTCCTAATCTCCACTACCTCGGAATGTGACTGTATTTGGAGATGAGGTCTTTAAGGAGGCATTAAGTTAAAATAAGATCAGGGTGAGTCCTGATCCAATGTGACTGATATAAGAGGAGAAAATTTGGATACACATACACATAGCAGGAGAATGCCACGTGACGATGAAGACCTCTACAGACCAAGGAGAGAGGTCTTAGAAGGAAGCAACCTTGGGGATGACTTGATCTCCAACTTCTCCAGAACATAGGAAATAGATTTCTTTTGTTTAAGCTGGGTGGTCCTTTGTGGCAACCCTAGGAAACTAACACAGAGACCAATAAGCTTAAAGAAAAATTACAGTGCAAATTCTTTGACTGTGTCAGCATGAGCTTCCTAATAATCTAGAAGGTATAGGTGGAGTGTCTTAGCTGTCCTTTGGCTTTGGGTAGATGGCAGGAACATACTGATGTTTTCATTGAATAGATATTTGAGCAGTTAGTACATGCTGGTCTTGGAGTATTAGTTGTTGGAATAATAATATTTTTTTGAGCATCCACTGTATTCCATCACCATACTACCTGCCTGGTATATCACATGAATAAGATCTAGTTCCTGCCTTCAAGAAGCTCCTACCTAGTGGGAGGATATGAATATGAAAAGAAATTCAATAGAGAAAGCTAGCAGTGCTAACATGTACTAGAGGCATAAAAGTAGGCCACAGCACATCTACTTAAGGAGTTCCTCCCCTTCCAGGAGAAAAGATTTGAGCCGAATCTTAAGAGGTGTGCTCAGTGAACAAATTAAGGAAGATGGTCCCAGGGAGTAGGAATAGAATAAGCAAAGGTGTAGAGGTATACAGCAGTGTCCTGTGTTTGGTAATACCATGTATGTTTGTATGATTGAAATAGAGGTTCTAAGTGGTTGTGTGGCAAGAGATGAAGCTCAAGGATTAGTAGAGACCAAATAATCAAGAGCCTTATATGTGAAGATAAAGAATGGGCAATGAAGGGGCTTAAGCAGGTTGATGTGACTTGGCTTTTAGAGAGATAGTTTGGAGACTGTGTCAAATGGGGGTGGTTTATAAGCTTTTATGGCCAAGGAAATCCTTGAAGATTCTATTGTGTAGGTTGAAGAGAGAGAAGATGATATTCTTTTTTTTTTTTTTTTAATTTTATTTTTATTATTTGCCCAAGGGGTACAGGTCTGTGAATCATCAGGCTTACATCTTTCACAGCATTCACCAAAGCACAAACCCTCCCCAATGTCCATAACCCATCCACCCTATCCCTACCCTCCCACCCCCCAGTAACCCTCAGTTTGTTTTATGAGATTAGAAGTCTCTTATGGTTTGTCTCCTTCCCCATCCCATCTTGTTTCATTATTTTTCCCTCCCTACCCCCCACAACCCCCCACCCTGCCCCTCAAGTTCCTCATATCAGAGAGATCATATGATAATTGTCTTTCTCTGATTGACTTATTTCGCTCAGCATAATACCCTCCAGTTCCATCCATGTCGTTGCGAATGGCAAGATTTCGTTTCTTTTGATAGCTGCATAGTATTCCATTGTATATAGAGAAGATGATATTCTAAATGAAGGCAGTAGCAATAGGTATAGAGGTGAGAAATAGTTCTGAGGAATAGACAGTTGTATGCTGGAGCCTTTTGTGCACATCTCTTCCAAACTCCATGTTCAATGACCTCATGTTGGTGGCTTGAAATTGGCTATGGTTGGGTATTTATATCACAGACACAGACAAGTACTGCAAGTTTGGATTTTTTTTTTGGCCTGGAGAGCTGATGGTTAAATATTTATCTGCCTACCACTGAATATTAAGAAGATAGAGTTGGAAACTCATTATATGTAGAGGTAAAAGAAAAGAGATTGCGAATTATGACCCACAGATTTGTGGCTTGGGTAAGGGGTGGAATGGAGTTCTTTTCTTTAAGGTGAGGAAAACTGAAAGAGAAATAGATTTGGGTGAGAACTTAGAAAAGTGAGACTGTACTTGCAATATAATTTTAGGCGTGATGAGTTTGAAACCTGTAGTAGAATTTAGTTGGAAATGTGTAAGCTGTAGACAAGTGTCAGAGAACTAGACCCTAGAGAATGGGATTTATAAGTAATTTGAAGCCATGTAAATCTGATCACTCAGAGTAGTAAAAAAAGGACCAAACCTAGAGTTGTGGGGGAAGCCCAGCATTTAAGGAGTAGGAAGAGGAGGAGCCAGCATAGTGAGGAATGGCCTGACATGGAAGAGACAGCCTATGGATGGCCTTTTCCCAAGCACTGACGAACCTATTACTTGTCCCAAGAGCAGGTGCTCCACTACAGCTTTCCTAAGTTGGTGGTGGGGCTCTGAGGGAGAAATAAAGACTGCTTTAAAACACACCCTCAGGGGCGCCTGGGTGGCTCAGTGGGTTAAAGCCGCTGCCTTCGGCTCAGGTCATGATCCCAGGGTCCTGGGATCGAGGCCCACATCGGGCTCTCTGCTCGGCAGGGAGCCTGCTTCCTCCTCTCTCTCTGCCTGCCTCTCTGCCTACTTGTAATCTCTCTCTCTGTGTCAAATGAATAAATAAAATCTTTAAAAAAAAAAAACAGAAAAAAACAAAAAAAACCACACCCTCAGATTCTACTTTGTTGAGCAGAGTTTATATCACTGTTTTTCATCTAGTGGATCTCAACCACTATGTTTAGAACAGGGAATCGAAAACTTCATAGTGCTTTTTGCCTAGTGAGGGTAGGTTACATTGTACATGTCAGTTACATGTGTTTTTGTATATTTGTGTTTCAGATATATATATATATATGTGCATCTGTATAGTTGTGTTATGATATAATGTGTATATTTCTCATTGTGAGTCATAGCAAAAAATAAAATTTGGAAGCCACTAGTTTAAATGATCCCCTTGTTAAAAAATTGTAGTTTGAGAATCTTTCCCATACCTAACATGGTTTCTCCTGGTCAGCTGCTTTCTGATCCAAATTCTCCTCCTTCTAGCCATGAGTTGATGGCAGCCTTCCCAGTCCTTATCAAGTATCGGGTGGAATGTCTCTGGTGATATTTTTTTTAGGGCATGGCTCACTTCCTTTCCCTTTTGCCAATGAAAAGGAACATGTCTCCACAATGAGCTCAACTTTGCAGGGTTTGCCCTGTGAGCCTAGACTTTCCCAAGGCTATGAAAACCCACTCTTCTTAACTGGCTCTAGGACCAGACTAGTTCAACTGGTTTGTTTCCTGTGGGGCCTTTTAATTGCAGAAAAATAACTGTTAAATCTATGAAACTTAGATTGTTTTACTTGGATGAGCCTGTATTTATCCTGGAGAAGTTCTTTGTAAGTGTTGCCCTTTATGGAAAGATGTTTATGGAAGGAGGCCCGAAATGTTTTTGTAAATTGTTTCCAAAATCAAAGGAAATTGAAAGAAAAAGTTTACCTCCTAAAGCATTGATAGTCTTTATTTTGGGGTTAGGTTTTGTAATAGATCTCTGGGCTATGTCTTCTTTTAGAGGATTCATTTCTGTGCTATGTGTCTGTCAGGATAGGATGTTCAGTATGTGAAGTACGTCTGAGTCCTTTGAGTCATTCACAGCTGGAAAACTCGGACCTCATCTTTGTTATTCAGCTTCACCGATGTACTCATTTTCAAAGATGAGGTCTATTTGATATCAAGAGAGAAACTTTGGCTTTTAAGTTTTAGATGACTTTTTAGATAGAAAGTATTTATTAGGTATTTGAAAAGTCTATTTTCCATGCTATTTCTAGTGAAAAAGTTTGAACCAACAAATACTTTTGGTGCCTTTTCATGTAGACTGGATTCTACAAAATATACTGGGGAATATGATAAAAATTACTAAAGGGGAAGAAAGGATAAGTATATAGACTCAATCCGTATGAGCTGTGCGATAATGTGGTATTAGATGAATTACTTAAACTTTCTGTGGCTTGGTTTCTTCATATCAAATGTGAAGATGATTTAATATTATTTATCACGTTGAGGACTAAATGATTAAACACATGAAAAAAATCATAGATTAGTCTCTGACACATAGTACTGTTCAATACAAGTATTATTACTCTTATTATGAAGGTGTAGCCTTTCTATAAGTTGCTCATAAACAGCGATGCAGGTGAGTTGGTTAACAGGTATTTGTTGGGAACTGTGGCACAGTTCCGGATCACGGAAAGACAGGTGATGCCATCACATCTCCTATCCAATATGCCCTAATAGTAGCTACCCACCATTCAGTTTTCTAAGTACTTTCTAAGTAGGAATTCACTTCATCCTTTGACCCATACTAGAAGATTAAGCCATTTGTTCAGGGTTTTATAGCCAGCTAATGTGTGATGGAGGCAGGCTTTGAACCCATGGAACTTTCAGAGCCAGCTCTCCAACAACTATTATGGGTAAGTCTGTATGTTTGCTGTCCTCAAGGAGCTTACAATTTATACAGGGAGGTAGATACATCAAGAATCAAGTAATTCTATTAATTACAGTAATAGCTTCCTCAGAGCATAGACTCTGAGACAAATTGCTTGGGTGTAATTCTTGTCTCTGCTGCTTATTACCTATGTGATTTTGGACCACTTATTCCTTCTGTTCCTGTTTACTTATCCATAAAGTGTTGTGAGGATTGGATGAATTAATATATATATATAAAGCACTTAAAATAGTGCTTGGCACATAGTGCTGTATAAGTGTAAGCCATTCCTGATAGGACTACTATTATGGCCTGTTTTAATCCTCCTGCCATTCCCGAGAGGGATTTTTAGATAAGTAAACTGAGACTTTGGACAGTTAAATACCTTGCTGAGGTCACCTGGTGGGGGACGGGAAGTGCAAGTACAGTACTTCATTCCTGTTTGTTCCTGAGGCTTGTGTTCTTAACAGTGTATGGTACTGCGTCTCTAGAATATGATGTGAGCTAGAATGTGTGCTGTCATACAGACTTAAACAAAGTGTACTTCAGCTGAGAGCTGACTTCTCTGTGACTGGAAAGGGTTCTAAAGCTTAGAGAGTTCTGGGGGATGGTAGAAATGGTAAGATTGGGAAGGAACTTCCTGAAAGAGACAACCATGGTTTTTGTTAGGTCCCAGCAGTATCAGGAAGCAGTGTCCTATTTCTGTGGAGCTCCCGATGGGAGGTGACTGGACGGACTTAAGAACTGTGCACAGCCTTGCAATTGGTACCCTGTGTCCTGGGCTTGGGCTGCAAGTGGACCCACTGCATTGGGTAGGGTTTGTGTGGGACTGAGCGTATTAGCCCTCTTGTTGCTCAGAGAGGAAGATAGATTTACATAACAAAAAGAGTTTCTCACTAAGCCTCTGGAGCAGGGGTCTCAAAGTTTGGTTCAGTCTGACGTTTCTTATACCCAGAATTGTGGAGTAAAATTTTAAATCCTTTTTTTTTTTTTTCCAGAAATTAAATTGGTGTTCAGAGAAAGGAAAGACAGGAGTAGGCTGGACTAGGTGAGAAAGATTCCTAGAGAAGATTGCATTTGAACTTGGCCTTGGCAGATGGAAAGAAAAGAATAGACAAGGAGGGTGTTCTGTCGGAAGTGTTTAGGACAGTGAAGAGGTTGTAGGAATTGCAGCAAATCAGGTTGCAAAAGCAGTTTCTGGGTTCTTTTTCTTTAATTTTTAAATTTAAATTCAATGTGATTAACGCACACTGTATTATTAGTTTCAGAGGTAGAATCTAGTGATTTATCAGTTGCATGCAACACCAAGTGCTCATCACTTCAAGTGCCCTCCTGACACAGAAGGAGACAAATCATGGGAGACTTTTTTTTTTTTTTTAAAGATTTTATTTATTTGACAGAGTGAGACAATGAGAGAGAGCACAATGAGGGGGAGTGGGAGAGGGAGAAGCAGGCTCAGAGCAGGAGCCCAATGCAGGGCTCGATACCAGGACTCTGGGATCACGACCTGAGCTGAAGGCGGACACCTGATGACTGAGCCACCCAGGTACCCTACAGGCAGTAGGCTTAGGGTTGCTGGAAGGGAGGTGGGTGAAGGGATGGGGTGGTGGGCTCTTCTAAGAAGAGCTCCGAAAACTAGGTGGGGAATCTGAGCTTGTTTTTGAGGATAATAGGGAGTCATTTATGTATTAGAACTGAAGAATGATATGATGAAATAGATATTTGGGGAATTAATCCTGGAAAAACAATGTGGCCCTTTTTTATAGAGGAGAAACTGTGTAGCAGGCTCCTGTATCAGTGCCTGGTGAGGGATGAGGGCTGGGTTTAGGGGCAGCAGCAGGCATTTGAAGGAGAGAAAAAAGCCTGAGTAATATTGCCAAGGTAGAAATGGAGGTTAGGGGGTGGACGATGCTGCTTAAAGAGAGGAGAAGAACGTGTTCAGACGCAAATGTCACTCCCAAGATATCTATCCTTGGAGCCTGTGTAATAAGGGTGATTAGAAATGAGGTGGTTTGGTTGTGGAAATTGTTTGGGGGAAAGTCAGGGAGAGATGTTCAGTTTTCGATATTTTGCATTTTATCTGACAGTGGCACTCTCTTTCATGTGTTTTTTTGGCAAAGGTTTCAAGTCTTGACAACGATAAATTATGGGGATAGAACATACCATTTAATCATCGTTTTATGTCGTCGTTTGTTCTGCCCTTCTCTCCAGATAGATGTTGGTTTGGCATTTACCACAAAGTTATTACGGGAGAAGATAAATGAAGAGCTAAGTTCTCTTTTGTTGGGGGTGTGGCAGATGTGTTAGATGAATACTGAGTGTAACTGAGAAATGTATTTTCAGCTGAATAAAGACTCAGGCTAAATATGCACTCTTCCCATTCTAGCTATAACTGTCATTAAAAGAAAATTTATTAAATGCTACCATTTTTAATTGAGAAAAGTGAAATTATAATGTATAATACTAAGAACTTTGTAATCTGTTTCCCCAGACACTTACCTTAAACAGTGACTGGTTTCTTAGAACTATAATGTTTCAGGAGCATTTGGAGTTAATAACAACCAGGAATAGAAGACATAACTGTTTTCAACTGTTCTTAACTTTAGTAATAACAGTGTAGGAGGAAGGGGGCAAAAATGATGCTAAAATGTAAGTGGCTTCCTTAATATGGCTGAATAGTATGAATATAATATAACTTATTAGAAAAACAGCAATTATATCAATAATACATATTCTGCCAGAGTATTTGTACAATAGGAGTTGTCATATAATTACAAGAAAATGGATCTAACAAATTGTGCTCAAAATTGTGGTAAGAGTATGTTTTCAGAAAAAGTTAAGGAGATTATCCTTTTCGTGTATGGAAAATGATTGATAAATGAAAAGGCAGATTATAAAAATAATGGGTGGTAATATCCCATTTCTGTGAAAATGATCTTTAAATGTAGAAGAAAAATGACTTATAGTGTATGCATATTGAAATTTAACAGTTGTTTAGGTGGTGAGTTTCTGTGACTTCTTTAGGATTCTTGTATTTTTGCATATTTAATATAAAATGAACATAACCAGAAAATAATTATTTAGAAAAAAGAGGCTAGCATTTCTAGCTAGGAAGTAGGCAAACTGAATCATTCCACTTTTAGTGGCTTTATAATTTTTAACTCTATGATTCTCGTTTTTAAAAAAGATTCTATTTGAGAGAGTGTGTGCATGAGAGAGAGAGAGAGAGAGAGAGAGAGAGAGAGAGAGAGAGAGAGTGTGCAGAAATAGGGGCAGAGGGAGAGGGATAAGCAGGCTCCCACTGAGCAGAGAGAGAGAGAGAGCCAGAAGCGGGGCTCCATCCCAGGACCCTGGGATCATGCATGACCTGAAATGAAGGCAGGTGCTTAACTGACTGAGCCCCCCAGTTGCCCCAATTATTCTCATTTTAAACAGTTTTCTTTAATATTATAAATGGTCCTGTGTTAGAAATGTGGTAGAATATTCCCTGTATCAATTCTTTAAATTAAGATTGTTTTTGTAACTACTTTTTATACCTTTTTTTGAAGGCTGATAGAAAAATATGTAGTAAACCAATAATAAAAGTAAATAATAACTTGAATTTTTGAATTCTTATGATCATACTGTGGAATAAAGTAAATTTAAAAGGGTAAACATATTATAGCCAGCACTTTAGTTTTTTGCCCTTATATTGGAGTGCAGAGGTTTGTAATCTCTTTTGTAACAGTCCCCTCTGGATTAAAGCTACAAACCTTCTTCCCAAAGGTACATATTAACTTTTGCCTGCAATTTCAAGAGTGTTAAAAACAAGGCTGAGTTTTTCTTAAATGACCTCCTAACTAAAGAACGAAATTTGGGTCACGGTTATTCCATTTCCCGTAAATGTCATGCACTGTTCAGTCTCATCAGAGGAACAGTTCAGAGCCAACTGTGTGTGTGTGTGTTTGTGTGTGTGTGTGTGTGTGTGTGTGTGTGTTTTGTGGGGTTGGTTCACGTGTTGCCAGCGCTTTTGAGCCAGTGAACAACTATTGCCTTGTGTATGTAGCACTTACTTCATTCTTTTTATCTGCCCCAGCATCCTACAAGCTGAATTAAGAAACAAAACAAAAACTCAAAGCTATTCTAAAGGAGTCTGAGAAATGTTGACGAGAGGAAGGACACATGGGAAAAAGGAATATACAGTTAAAATTTTAGATTCTGGGACACAAGTTAGATTTTAGTCAGCTGTGCTGAGAAGTGTGTGTGTGTGCGCACGTGTGAGTTGGGGTTTGGAAGTAGGGTAGGGAGCACTTGAGCTGTTTATAGACAGTTTCATTTGTGTGTGTCTAAGCATTGGAAGGCCTGTTTAGAAACTGCTTCACTGCTTAGACAGAATTCTGTATTGTGAGATGTCTTTTAGTTGGAGACAGTGGAAAACCTTACCAAACTGGCTTGTGCAGAGAAGAGAATCTTGATAAATCAACCTTCCATGAGGGATGCTGACATTAGCAAAACTCCATATAGGGCCTGTGTAATATGATCAGGACCCAGTTTGTGCTCTTTCTTTCTATGCTGCTGACTGAGGTATCAGCTTCATTATTCATATATCATCTTAAGGTTAGCTGGACGCTGTGTCCCAAGATGGTAATCAGCAACTGCTGGGACGGTGTGCTTCCTTATTCATGTAGAACAGGAAAAGAGAGAGTCCTTGTCTCAGGATTTCTAACAAAAGTCCTCAGGTTCATTCTGGCTTAACTGACTTTGGTCACATGCCCACCCCTGAAATAGTTGCTTGTGATGAAGGGAATCCATTAGGTTTTCCATCCCTTGAAGCTGGGAGCAGTTAGCTTCCCCCAAACCACAGTGATCCTCAAATAACTGACGGATACTGAGAAAACAACTAATGGGGTGGGTGCTGGAGGGCCTCCACTACTGAGTGCCCCCATGAGGGGTGGGTGTAAACTTAGCCACTTTGGAGAATCTGAGTGGAGCCATGAGAGGGGCATGTGTTGTTTCCGCCCTCCTGTAAATTAAAAGGGGGGGGGAAGAATAGTCTTATGGAAAAGATTAAATAGAATAAAAAAAAAAGACCTCTGTATTTGAAGTGACAATTTTCTTAGAGAACCAGTGCAAATATTTCTGATGGGGAGGGAGTTCGGGAAGAGCAGATTTCTCCTCTCCAGGTTGACTGTACCAGCAGAAGCATTCTATAATACGCGCCAGGCCACTGCACATTTTATACATTAGCCATGCGAATGTTTAAAACCACACCGTACTTAGGTGTTTTTCTCATTTTCTGGATAAGGGCTTATTCAAGTTCACACAGTTTGTAAACAGAAGAACTGGGTTTTAAACTTGGGTTTTTGGATTCTGAAGTCCATCTTGTTCCCTGAGCAAGTGCTGGCTGTAGCTGTGTCCTTCTGTGCCCACCTCCTATTGAAATCCTGGCTCTGCCCCTGCTTATGAAAGTGATGGTCCGTATTCTGCCCATACCCAACTAGGGCCCTCATGGGACTAGAACAGACCTTGTTTTGTGCAGAAGTTTCCCCCACTGTGTCACCCTGGGTCATTTGGGGATCTACGCCATGTTATATGTTCCTCTGAAAATGGGGTTTTAGTTTCTGTCAGCCCCTCTTATTTCTCTAGAGGTCAGGGTGGGACTAGAGACAGACCTCTTTCTGTCTTCTCTGCTTCTTGTTTTCTCCACTTGACCTTGAAAATGCCACTTAAGATGGAGTATGATAAAGAGTGATACAAGTGGGGCACCTGGGTGGCTCAGTGGGTTAAAGCCTTTGCCTTTGGCTCAGGTCATGATCTCAGGGTCCTGGGATCGAGGCCGCATCGGGCTATCTGCTCAGCAGGGAGCCTGCTTCCTCCTCTCTCTCTCTGCCTGCCTCTCTGCCTCCTTGTGATCTCTCTCTCTCTCTGTTAAATAAATAAATAAAATCTTTAAAAAAAATAAAGGAAAACCCTCTTTAAAAAAAAAAGAATGTTACAAGTATATATAAACATCTTATTTTAAAACCTATATATTCTTTTACTATTTTTTTTTTATGTAAAAGCCCCTTTCTTGGAGTCGAGGACACAAATTGGAATTCTGTGAAGTCTTATAACCTTAATGCATGCCTGTGGGTTCTGTTTCACTTCTAAAAACTATATGAAATGCTGAATGTTTAGATATTTTTCCTAATCTAGTGTGATCTTGCTTTCACACCTATTTTTTTTTTTTTAATCTTGGCCTCATGGAATCTCTCCAAAGGAGTTAACCTACTTTTCCTAGCAATAATAACTCCTTGGTTCACACTTTTTTTCATCAGGACATGTACTTTTAAATCAAATTGCATAATTAGAGTAACAGACACAATCTCCACAAAATGGGCTGGGGAACAAATGTGACTGCTCCTTGGTGCCATCCGCCGCAGCTGTGGGAGCAGCCGTGCACCCACGCGCTGTGTGGTCTGTGCCCTCCGTGACCAGCTGGCGGGTAGTCTGTATGCTCCACCCAGGTGAGGAGCCCTGCGTCTAGTGACTTGGGCTAGCTGTAGGCTGGTTACTAGTGTCTACCCTATGAGCCGCATCCCTCTCCTCACTCAGACCCGAGAGTGGCCCCGGGTAAACTTGTTCATGGGAAGTGAAGGGAATGATTTAGGGCTTGACCGGGTTAGTTAGACATGCTGAGGCCAGCACCCCAAAAGTAGGCCAGACGAGAAACATTCACAACCTTTGGAACACTCAGCATGGAAGTACAGAACTTGTTTTTTCCCCCCTTGGGTGCACAGGACCATCCTGCCTGTTTTCATGTATCAACCGGTTGATTTACGTCCCTGACTCATAGGATCATAGAGAAACATGGCTTCTGTTTCCTCAGCTCTGAAGGCCACGTTTCTGGAGGCTGGGCCGAGCCGGAACTTAAAATTTAGCTTTTGGTGCCCCCGAGTGGTTGCTTTTTAGATAACCACTGACATGGAGAAGGATGGTTTGACAAATAATGACTGAAAAAAAAAATCTGGGGTGAATCAGCAGAGCACATAGGATTTTTAGGACAATAAAACTACTCTGGTTGCTACAGTCATGGTGGATCTAGGTCATGAAGTTTTCCAAACCCATAGAGCGTACAACACCAAGAGTGAAGCCTAATGTAAACCGCGGACTTGTAGGTCTATTGATTGTAACAAATGTGCCACTGTGGTGGTGGACAGTGATCATGGGGGAAGCTGTACATATGTGGGAGCAGAAGGTATATCGGAAATCTGTCTTTAGGTTTTGCTGTGAACCTACAATTGCTTTAAAAAAATAAAGCTTATTAAAAAAAATCTTCCATTCTACATTTTCCCTTCTTGCTACTGGTATTGTGAGTAAGAGCAAGGTAAGATAGAGACATCATCTAGGGAGGTTGACTAACTTCTCCAGCACTGATGACAATCCCTTGATAAAGTTCCCACATTCCAGAGGCTGGGTGCTTAGCTTTGTAAGTCTCAGAAACTTCTTATTTTTTTCACTATTTCCAGAGTTGTTCAATTTTCCAGGGTTATATCATGCTCACTAAACTTCAAGAAGCTTGTTAAGTCAGAATGCTAGTGTAGTATTTTACAATTAGAAATGTATGTGTAGTGGGAGACCAAAACACAGGTGTTAGCTGAACAGTTCATTGTCCACTCTGTCAGAAATTTATTTATTTACTTATTTATTTATTATTTTTAAAAAAGATTTTATTTATTCATTTGACACAGAGAGAGAGAGAGTACAAGTAGGCAGAGAGGAAGGCAGAGGGAGAGGAGGAAGCAGGCTCCCTGCAGAGCAGAGAGCCCGATGTGGGCCTCAATCCCAGGACGCTGAGATCATGACCTGAGCCGAAGGCAGCGGCTTTAACCCACTGAGCCACCCAGGCGCCCTGTCGGAAATTTGTATGGGAAGACAGATTATACTGAGTAGGTTGCATGGTGAAGTCACAGTGGTGACGTGTGTGTGTGTGTGTGTGTGTGTGTGTGTGTGTGTGTGTGGTAGAGGGAGTGGGGGGTGAAGGTTGTTTATTTTGAAGGTTAGTATCGTTAAACTGAGACTGCCTTTTTTTTTTTTTAAGATTTTTATTTAATTGAAGGAAAGAGAGTGTGAGTGTGTGCTCATGCAAGAAGAGGAGGAGGGAGAAGCAGGCTCTCTGCTGACCAGGGAGCCCAATACAGGACTCGATCCCAGGACCCTGAGATCATGATATGAGCCAAACACAGACACTTAACCTACTGAACCACTCAGGTGCCCCAAGCTGTGGCTCTTGAGCACTTTAGGTGTTTATGTGACTCAGAGCTGGGAATGCGTTGCTGGGCAGTGCTGATGACAGACTGACCTCAGCTTTTTCTTCGGGCCCTCTTTTGGAAACTCTGTGCTGAACATCTTGCTTCCATGAACTCATTCTTCCCTCAGGGTGTAGTATGGTTGGCAGGGCAAATGCTGTAGACTTGCCAATAAAACTCTAGTCTCTGGAGACTCTGGTCACCATGATTAGCATTAGCATCATCAACTGTCACAGGTTTTTGCTTGGGAAAACTGGTCTCTTTGTTCATTTTTATTAAAATTTTATAATAAATTTTTAAATAATGTATAATTTTAAATTTATAAATTTTATAAATTTATAATAAATTATATATATTTTTATAATTTTTAATAATTTCATTCTCAGAAGAAGACTTGTTTTTTGTTTTGGTGCTTGTCTCCCAGATGCTGGTTAAAATTAATATGTAAAATCCTTAATCACTTTGGAATAGATTCCCAGTAACAAAACAGTACTTCTGAAGGCAGGAACTATTCTAGATTCTAAGTCAGTTAGAATGCTTTTCTGTGGTCCACTTGATGTCTGTCTTGAGAGCTTTGTACAGACCTCACTACCTAGTGCATATACCAGCCCGTCCTGTGGCTCCTCATTGGAGCTCCGTTATCTCCAGTTCTTGGTATGGCGTCTCCCTGCCCCCATTTCTACCCCTTGTCCCAAGGGGTATTCAAACTGCTGCCACGTAGAGTCCTCATGTGGGTGTACTCGGGGGATATCTGCAAAGTTATAAATTGGTAGCCTGTGACTAGAATCGGATCCCCAGATTTTTTACTTTTGCCAATGTGTTGTTTTTAAAAGTTTGACTTACTTGACAAAACTTAAAAATGAGGAGATTTGTAGAGAATTCTGAGCATACAGTTTCTTTGCATACAAGTCGCTCCAGTTATGGGGCCTACATTTCCACAGGGCAATAAGTTATTGGAGTGGTCTAGAGAGGTTGTGACTCTTGGAGTTATCCTCAGGCCCCACCCTACCCTTTTGCTCACTTATGTTACTCCTTGGTCTTGGGGAAGGGGGTGAATCGTGGTGCATAGGAAAAACAAAAGAAAAAGAAAACACAACACGCCTAAGCAAAACCATGGTTTTCCATGGATTTTTTCTCCCTATTCTTTTGCCTGCCTTCTGAGGGGAGTTCCTTCCTGACTTGTTCCTAGCCTCTGTAGAATCCTGCTTCTCTCAGTATGACACCTCTGAATATATCCCCTGTGGTTTCAAGAAGGGCAGTGTTGGAGTGTCACTAGGGAAAGCATACAGACTTTGGTGGTACAAGACCTGGATTCGAATCCCAGCTCTGCTCTTTATGGAGTTCAATTTCCTTTACGGTAAAAGGAGGGCTATAACTTATTTCATGGGTTGATAGGAGTATTAAATTGGATTTTGTATATAGAACATCATGGAGAAGGTAGGTACTCAGACAGTAGCACCTCCATCCCTCTCTTCTATTAAGACATGACTTTTCCTTCTTTGGGATCTTAATGAAGTCTGAACTTCTGCCTCTGCTCTCCTATTCTGTTACACCCCTTTAATCTTACAATAAGGCTAACTTTTTATTCCTTATAAGTTCCAGTCTTTCCCAACTGTACACATCAAATAGTTTCCTTTTCTTTTTTGTAGCCAGACTGTATGTAGAATATAAGAATGATGGCAGGTGAATTTATTTTGTTTAGGAAATTCTATAAGAAGGCATATCTTCTATCAGATCTCTAATTGTGTATATAGTTTTATGATAGAAACTACATTTGCTTTTATACCAATCTGTCAAAATTCTGATACACACCTTTCTCCCTCTGTTGTATGTTTGTAGAAGTAGAGCCAAGGGCAAAATCTGGAAAGTCATCAGCAGAAAAAATTAGTACTGGAAGAGAGACCCTTCGCCTGAGATCAAAGGGTCCTGCCACCATGGAAGACATGGTAGGTTATGTTTATTTAATTCCCATTCTGCTTGGAAATGTGTGGATGTTCATGTTTATTGAGCTGGAAATAAAGGTAAAGCCACGAAGTTAAACAAAATACCATATACCCTATTAGCATGGACTTTAATTCATTGCCTACTTAAACAATATGAAAGTGATTGGAAGTATTTAAGGAGGAAATGTAGAAATAAGGACAAGAGAAAAGATCGTGATCTATAGCCATCTTCAGCTACCTGCAGACAATGTTGGCTAGAATCTGTAGACATCTAGACTGGCTCAAAACCTTAACCAAAACTCCGAGAGCCAAGAGAAAGCCTCAGAACCATCTGTAGTGCAGGCATACTTAACATTTTGATAACAAATGGTTATATTCACAAACTCCAGTCTCCTCAGGTAAACATTTTGTAGTCATCTTTGACTCTTCTCTTTCACATTCCATGTCCTTTTGTTAGCTAACCCTGGTGCGTCTACCTCCACAATAAACCAGAATCCAGCAACTTCTCACTATCTCTGCCCTCCTCACTCTGGCCCAAGGCACCTACACCTTGTCCTGAATATTGCGGTCACCTCGTATTCAGTCTTCTTGTGTTCACCCTTACCCTCTTTCCCTCTGTGCTCAGAACAACAGCCAGAATTAAAAACACAAGTGGTTAGTTTTCTGTCCAAACTCTCCAGTGCTTTCCCATGCCACTCAAGACAGAAGCGAAAGTCCTCAGAGTGACCAACATGATCTGACTGCATTTCTTCTCTGATCTCATTTCCCAGCACTCTCCCCCAGCTCTCGCTGCTTCAGCCACGTGGGTCTCCTTGCTGTCCCTCAGTACTCCAGATGCATCACAGCTTAGGGTCTCTGTACTGCTCTTCCCTGAACCTGAATGCCTTGCCCATTTAGCGGCATGGCCCGACTGACTGCTTCAGGTTTCTGTCCACATATCACCTTATCTAAAAGGCCTTTGAGTATCTTGCATAACTAGCAATTCCTGCCGCCCTTCCCCCTGCCCAATCTTGCTTGCCCTTAATTTTCTTTAAAGCATTAAGCACAATAGGACACATTGTGTCTTTGTTTCTTGTCTGTCTAGTTCCTTTGCTCACATCTTATTCATTGCCGTCACCTCAGCACCTAGTACAGTACCTGACACATCAAAGGAGGTCACATCTTTGCTGAATTCAATGATAAATGATGCATTTAAACTTGAGAAGAATAAGATTTTGCTGATTGACTCAGTCAGTTTTAGAGTGAAAAACACCAAAAGGGGAAGAGAGAAGTAGAGGGAGGAAAGGTGGAAGGAAAGAACAGCAGGGGTTAAGGGAGACAGGGTAAGACTCAAGGTGGCAAGTGGTGGTCTGCTCACCCAGTGAAGACAGTGGTGATGAATTTGTCCTGTAGGTGGGGGTGGGGGGGGTGTCAGGCATGCATTTGAGGCTAAGGAGCTTCTGCAGGCGGAGGGTACAAGTGCCAGACCTGGCTAGTTGTGTGTTAATATTGTCCTAGGATTCTCCATGTTTTTGAAAAGCAGAACAGTGAGACAGGTGAACAGTGAGGAGGCCATTTTCACAGAATGGGATCCCAGAGCTTGTTGGGTGACAATGTCCAGGGTCACTCATGGGGGTGATTTGTTGGGACAGACAAGGAACCCTGAGGCCGAGATTGTGCTTTTGAATGTTTGAATCACCCAGGATGTTGTCAGTTGGGGGGAATCCAGAGGAGGACTCTGAGTTGGGTACCTGGGTACTGGGTACTAAATGAAAGGATTGACGTGGAGGCAAATGGCAAGGAAGAGACCTGGGAGAGCCAGAAGCATTTTGCAAACGAGATACGATGAGGCATGTCACAAACTCGGGGCAGTGACACTTGGCCATTCTGAGTCTCTACTTTCCCAATGTCCAGCACACTCTGAGGCACATTGCTGCTGGCCAGTGAGTGTTTATTGCATGAACGAACAAACCTGCATAGAAGAAAGGAATCTGGAAGAGAATGGAAGCACTGGAAGAGGGAACTGGCAGGGGGAGGGAGGAGAATGCCCACTGCTTTCCAGTCCAGGCTGGGAGGGACAAAGGACAGATCTTAAAACCGCTTACAGAGGAGGCAGAGGCAGGCAGTGGGGGAAAACCCACGTTGCTTCAGGAGGAGGGTCATTAAATAGTTAACGTAATTATATGTGTAGAGCATCTGTTATGTATGAGGTGCTGGGGTGAGAAAGAGAAGCTGAAGATCTATCTAGGGAGGAAGGAAAGAGTCATTTAAAGATAAACACCTGAAACTCCATTCCTGTTTGTATAGCCTGTTTCGTTAAATAGGGCAATTGAAAGTAGCTTGTAATAAAAGGAAAATGCTAGTTTGGTACTCACATTAATTTGTTGCAAATGACTTAACATCTACCGAATTTATAGATCTGAAACAAGTCACCCCTTATAATCCAGCACAAATTGAAAATTGTGGAAGAATTCTACCTGCATACCTCATAAATTATTCAGTATGTGTTTCTTGAGACATAGTCCAGGTGCTGGTGATACAAAGATGAATAAAGACCTTGTTTCTCCTTTAAGGGGAGAGAGGTGTTCAAAGAAGCTATTGAAAACCAGGGAATAGGTTTAATGTCACAGAGGAGGGCTGATCCGCTGCTGTCAGGGATGGGGGGAGGGAAAGAGATGGGGGGTGGATTTCCATTCTGAAGAAACGATTGAGTTGGTTAAAGAGGGGAGAAAAATATTCTAGGCCTGAAACAGTGATGGGCTTGGGGGACCTTGTGAGCATCCGTGGGATTGGAGTGTGGGGTGCTGGAGGGACCTCGTGGGGGGTGAGGAGACCTGGGTCAGAATGGGAAAGCTCTGTGGAAATGGGGGAGCCATTTAAGAATTGTGAGGAGAGCAACATGGTCAATTTCACATTTTAGAAAAACCCCTTGGTTCTAGCAGATGGATTGTTGAGCAAGGTAGATTTGAGGGGGTGAAGATTGCAGGCAGGGAGGAAAATTAGAAAACTTTTTTGCAAATACCAAAAAATGAGAGCTGAACCCAGGCAATCCGGTTGTGAGTGGCGAAGAGGTGATGAGATCAAGAGCTGTTTAGGAGGTAAAATGGTAACATATTGAGATCTGATTGTGTATGGAAAGTACTGATATTTGTTATGAAAACTTACAGTATAGCTGTTTGGATACAAAGGCAGAAATCCAAGTTTCTTTGCATAGCCAACTTGGCTTTACACAGCACATCCAAAATATATCATAAAGAAGGCAAGAGTGGTATATCGTACTTGTTATTGGTTTTAAGGCATAGTTCATATAAATAAGAACATGAGAAAGTTTTAATAATATCCTCAAGGAAATAAAAATTGACATTTGTAATAAAATGCATATTTCTAATAAGTTTGGAGAACACAAAACAACATATATTTATAACAATACTAAATGAATTTCTTACAAGCTAATCGTGAATTCTGCATTTGCACCGATAGTTGATTATTTCACATCTCTGGGTAATTTCTTTTTCAGCTAGGAAGCCATTTAAAACCAAGTATTAAAATAAACTGAATGTAGAACCAGACTTTGCCAGCATTAAACCAAGATAAACACAGAATAATAAAATGCATCCAATCATGCTTTTCACTGAAACCTTTAATAATAGTTTTAGAAAGAACACAATTATTTTGGTACCATTAATACACAAAAATTACTTAAAAACAGTTGTTGGGGTGCCTGAGTGGCTCACTTGGTTGAGCATCTACCTCTTGATTTCAGCTCTGGTCATGATTTCAGAGTCATGAGATCAAGCCCTTTGTTGGGCTCCATGCTCAGCGAGGAGTCTGCTTGTCCCTTTACCTCCCCCTCGGCCCCTCTGCTTGCTCTCTGTCTCTCTTTCAAATAAATAAAATTTTAACAATAACAAAATGATTATTTCATCATTTCGTCTTTATAAGATTTCTATTTTTTGTGCATTTTTATAATGTACACAATATATTAATATAGTAATGTGTATAGTTTATGAAAGATACATACTATTAAAAAATGGTTAAAGAAGGGGTGTCTGGCTGGCTCAGTTGGTAGAGCATGCCACCCTTCATCTTGGAGCTGTGAGTTCGAGCCCCACGTTGAGCATAAAGCTTACTTTAAAAAATAAACAAAATACAATAGAATGTTACTAAAATTAAAAAGAATCATTAAAGAAGACAATTTATGTAATACAAACAAACTTTATTCATGATGTGGACTGTCTCCTTTCAGAGAATTGCAAAATCAGGTAGAAGGCAAGAAGATTTGATAGGATAAAGATTAAAGAACAAGTGAGAGGAAAATAGAAAATATTTGACTAGCTGGGGCCACATAGTTGGTCTTGTTTGGGGTGAGAAGTCCCAGAGCTGGCTTGTGTTCAGAGATTGGCTGACTGGATTATACCGTGTTTCTGATGAAGCAGAGTATTTACAGGGACAAAAAAGTTAGATAACATAACACTTTGGACATGACAGCTCCATCTTGGGCCTAGAAAGTTATTTCAACAATACAATAAAATTAAATAAAAAACAAATAATGAGAATATATGTTCAGAAATGTTTGGCTTACCTTGGGGTAAGCCATTAAAAGCTTTGGAGAGGGCGCCTGGGTGGCTCAGTGGGTTAAAGCCTCTGCCTTCGGCTCAGGTCATGATCTCAGGGTCCTGGGATCGAGACCCACATCGGGCTCTCTGCTCAGCAGGGAGCCTGCTTCCTCCTCTCTCTCTCTCTCTGCCTCTCAGCCTACTTGTGATCTCTCTCCCTCTGTGAAATAAATAAATAAAATCTTAAAAAAAAAAAATAAAAGCTTTGGAGACCGTTCATCTGCAAAACGAAGGCCAAAGCCCTTTTCCTGGCACAGAAGACCCCTTAAGATCTAGTCCCATCTGGCTAGACTCTTTATCAGACTCTGTGACCTCATATAGACATTGCATATCAATTACAGTACTTTTTTTTTTTAAGGATTTTATTTTTAAGTAATCTCTACACCCAGTGTGGGACTTGAACTCACAACCCTGAGATCAAGAGTCACATGCTCCACCGATTGAGCCAGCGAGGCGCCCCTCTTGCATACTTCTATTTGCAGGGTCCTCTCCTGCTTATCTTCCACCAGTGTATCTTTGAAAACAGTTTTAAAGTCACCTTCCTTCTCAAGGCTTCTGTGACTCTTAAGATATTTAAATTTACTTTGCCTGTGATGCCTCTGATATACTTCAAAAATTTTTCCTTATTATTACATAGTTACTTAGTTTCACAGTTTCATCTCCCCTTCTAGATTGCTGCCTACTTGGAGACTCTGTTCTGGCTTTTCTTCTTTGAATCCATAACACTTAACACTGACACTAAAAATAACTATTTACTGTATTGATTTTTATTGATTTACAGAGCACATTATCGATCTGTTTCTACCCAAATGAGCTGATGTACACAACCATGAACTGACTCCACATCAGATTTTCCCTTACCCTTAGCCTTGACATTCAAGAGATTTAATGTAAAAATATCTTATTTCTGTTTTCTTTGACAAAGCCCTCTGAAACCAAAACCAAAACAATTGAAAAGATTGATGATCTTCTTGAATTGTACATGGGAATTCAAGATATCGATTTAGGTAAGATGATACTATTTTTTAAGTCTTACATTTCTTAATTGAATTTAGTGCTTCTTTGTTTCTTGCTTGCATTTATACCCAGTGATACTTTTCAAGGTAAATACTGTAAAGTGATGAGAAAAATGTAATGAAAATAAGGATATAAAACATAAAAGGATAATGAGTAAAGACGTGGCCCTTAACACTCTTACTAGCTGCGAGTCAAGTCAACTTTTCTAAACTTCAGTTTTTAATCTACAAACTATAATAATAGCCTTCCTTCATAGGCTTGTTTTATGGCTTTAGAAATTACATATGAACAGATTTTATAAATGACACATATGGAATGTATTTGATACATCAGATCTACATTGATTAAATTACACATTATGATATGGTGAGCACTTAATAGGATTACTGACACTTGTGAGCAATGGATCAGAAACAGGAAGAAAAAGGACACACCTGGTGTGTGATTGATCAGGGCAGTTGAGCAGTTGAATTGCTGGGTATTTCTTATGTCGTCATTAGGATGTCAGCGTCTTGATTTATCAATTGCAAATGACAAAACAGTAACAATACACCAAATTCCAACTGACTTAAAGTATAAAAGAAGGGAAATGTTTTGGTTCTTATAACTGAAAACTTCAGAGGTAGATCCAGGCCTCAATAATGGCTAGATCCAGAGTTCTCATGCTATCATCGGGATGTGGTTTCCCTTCTTTCCCTTTAGGCTGCATTTTAGGCTCTCTTGGTGTCCCTTGGCACTTTCAGACCCTCCCTCTTGGAGTCAAAATAATGCCCATGGCTCCATCCTCTACACCTTAGTGTTGAGCACGATGGGAAAGAGGGCCTTTTCCAAGTCATTCAAACAAAATGCTTAGGATTGACTCTCACTGGTCTGATTGGCTCACTGAGATGGTTAGGTCTGGGTTAAATGCTCTACCTTTAGAGCGACTGAAATGCTAGGGCTGAGCCGGTGAAAAGTCCTGGCCCCTCCCATGTAGAAGCCAGAAGAAAGTGCCCTTGAGAAGGTCAGAGGGATGCTGAGTGGGAAAACAGTAACTGTGCCCTGCAGTGGTGGGATTTGTGTCTGCATGCACCCGTGTGCGTGCATAGAGCGTGTTTGTGTGCATCAGTACTTAATACATTTTTTTAAGCCAAGGACTTGGACTGTTTTGTTTCCCTGCTACAAGGTGTAAAGAATTTTACTCTAGTTCTGGTAGAGTATTTGAAACTCATTATTCCTTTTCTACTTCCATTTGTTCTTACTTTTTTCTTATAGAGTCTGTTCTTATGTTTTTCTTGCCTTTCTGAACTTTTAAAATTAAATTTCTATGTTGGATATACAGATGCTGTCTGTAATTGAAGACATATTAATACTCTTTTTTTCTAGATCCTTGATTCAAAATATAAAACTTGCATGTAATAGTTACTTGCTCTACACAGACAAGAAAACTGAGATTATCCTGTAGGAAGACAGCGTCTTAAAACTTTTCTATAAAAACTTTTCCTCAACCCTTTTGCATTTGGAAAGACACAGAGATTTGTATAAGTGAGGTGGGCCTAGAAAATTATGCAAATGAAATCAAAGGGGATATATGAACGGCAGTGGTCTTAAATGTATATTAGGCACTATTGGTTGGAAAAATAATATATATCTCTATTTAGTTGAGAGGTTTTCAAACGGTATAACTGAATATTATAAGATTCAGAAACTAGCATATCAGTGCTAGATCTTGATGAACTCAAGTTTAGGAGAACCACATTTTTCAAAGGGGAGAATTTAAAACAGTCTTTAGAACTTAATTTTGGGTGTAGGCTTTATAGTTAATTAAGTATAAATTTGAAATAGTTAAATACATTAATTTTGTCCTTTTGTTATTAAATTTATATAAGTATACATAGCGGTGCCTGAGTGGCTCAGTTGTTGGGTGTCTGCCTTCGGCTCAGGTTGTGATCCTGGGGTCCTAGGATTGAGCCCCACGTCAGGCTCCCTGTTCAGTGGGAAGCCTGCTTCTCCTTACTCCACTCCCCCTGCTTGTGTTCCCTCTCTCGCTGTCTCTTTCTCTGTCAATTAAATAAATGAATAAAATATTTTAAAAAATAAATACATATACATGTACATGGAAGAACAATGGAAGTAGAATAATTCTAAGTGAATTAAGGAGCGGTTCTTTAAGAATCCATTTCTTTCCTTCTGACAAATTCAGGGCACTAAACATTCCTCACAAATTCCTTGTAAATTAACTAGTAATCCCATCGTAAAGTTAATTAATCACCTGTAGCAAGTTCCTCCAATGACATGGAAAGTCATTATCATTATACATGATTAACAGTGTGATCAGTCATCTAGGGAGGTAAAGTTAAGGAAAGTAATTATTTGAAGAATGTCAACCATTGTTAAATTAGGAATTTCTGCCATTTTTCAGGTCTTATTAGCATGAAATAGAAATCACAAATGTGATACTGATTCAACAAATGAATATATTTGCTTGTTTTTATTCTCTCTGTTCTTAGCTTTCAGAAATGGATGAAAAAATTGTATCCTATAAATTTCCTCAGGAATACTTAAGGCAACTGTGTTAATTATATATAGAACTATAATATGTCCTGATGATTCCAATTTAGGAGTTTGGCGATTATCCTAGCCATGTCAGAATTTAGGATTTCTAATTTATTAAGAGATCAGAAATTTGATAGATTCTAAGTAATTTTTTCTTATAAAATCTTTTTTAGTTCCTTTAACAAAATATAATAATGGTGTTTTAATAGAGAATATTACATTTCTTCTTAGTATGATTTTCTTTCTTCCATGAATTCAAAACAGTGAATACTGTAGAAAATCATCCTTCCCAGATAAAGCCAATGATTTTGGAAATAGAGTTTCACTTACAGAAAATCATATTTAACATTGGTCATGTTTTTGATGTTTGACTTTTGTCTGAGTTCCTTGAAATGGATTATTTAACACTTATTTTCCATAGACTTTTCATAAAGACCTCCTGTAGAAGGAGATACAACTTAATGGTTAACGATGGTTAACAATGTTTAGGACTAATCTTTATTTAATCCTGCTATGTGTCATTTTATAGATTTGAAAACAGATTCAGAGACGTTTGTTTACTTGCCCAAAATCAGCTAACAAATTAAGAGCTGAGTTTCAATTCTGGAATTATTCTTATACCAAGATCTTTCATCTGCAGTAGTATCTTATGTTTAAAAGTTCTTTTTAAGTATTTAAAAACATAGTGGGAAATACAGACTGACCTATATCATGAAAATAAATTTGTTGTTAAATGATGTAAAAATTGTTCAGTTGTGGAAAGGATATAAAGATATTTTCAAAATGGCCAGTAGAGGTCAGTACTTAGCTGCTATATGTGGTATAACAATTCTATTCTTTCAGTGGATTTTTTTTTTTTTTTTGCCAGATTGCATTTGGGTGTTAAATATTGCAGTGTATTGCAGATAGGTGAAAAGTATTTTAGTAGCTGTCATATCAGTGTGATATAATGTAATAAAAAGTGCTTCTTTTTGCTAAAAGCTTCCTTTTGCTTTTCTCTTAAATGAAAGATAGTCTTTAATCAAAAAGGGTAAAATTATACCACTTTATTTCTCCTTTTATTAAAGATTTTTATTTATTTATTTCACAGAGGGAGAGAGATCACAAGTAGGCAGAGAGGCAGGCAGAGAGAGAGGGGGAAGCAGGCTCCCCGCTGAGCAGGGAGCCCGATGCGGGCCTCGATCCCAGGACCCTGAGATCATGACCTGAGCCGAAAGCAGAGGCTTTAACCCACTGAGCCACCCAGGCGCCCCACTTTATTTCTCCTTTAAGACTTTTCAAAGTATGTGTTTATACTTTATTCATTAGTAAAAATTTTTACATGTTTTAGTATGTGTTCCATTCTTAATTTCTTTGAAAATTCATGTAGCAAATTGCTTACTGTTTTTTAAAAGATTTATGGAACACTGTGTTACATATAGTATTTCTAACACCTTAATGAAGCTGCCTAATTGGTATTTTTGACTTTTACCAGACCAGTAGTTTGTTGAGGGCAGATACTATACTGCTTTTAATCTCAGCTCCTTCTACAGAATGTCTCCTAGAGTAAATATTTGGTAAATGTTTGGAAGTTTTTACTTTTCTGCTCTACCAGCACAAGTACATGAGTGAGATTATACAGTTGGGGTTGTGAGGTTGTGGTATGGGCATCTTAGACCATCATTTTTCTCATTTTGTAACTAAAGAGCCCAAGCCAGACATTGCAAGTCAGAGTAGGCAAAGTCTAGAATATATTGTTCTGGGCTCAGTGACCAAGACAATGCTGTTGGGCTTCCCGAGGTCCCAAACAGCCATGTACCAAGTTATTTCCTATAGTCAAGTTGGTATGTGTATGTGTGTGAGTGAGAGTTTGGCTGACTAATTGTCCATCAGTGAACACCTGCTTATGGTCATTGTGTCCCCCCAGCATTTAAGAGCATCATTTATCTGCACTGTTAGTTTTTGCTTCTGAATGATCTGTAGATTTTCTTATATCTTCTGTGTACATCTTTCCTCTGCTGGATTGTATATCATCCACATGTTAGTATAATCTTTAGGTAATTGTCTCATTAAATGCTATCTGTGGAGTCCGTGAGAAATATTTAAAATGATAGATTTAGCAAAATTCTGAACTCGAGTCCTGCTTTTGCAATACTTACCTTTAAGTTTTGGTTACTCTTCTTTAACAGCCTGGTCAAGGACCAGACCTCTGGGTTTTGCTTTCTCCAATGCATGTTAACTGTATCAGTGCAAAAATCATTTAAGTATAATTGCAAAGCCGACTCCTGTGCCCATGCATCTACCAGCATGTTCAGTGCGTGAGATACTGAACTTGTTCCTATGAAAAGACTGAGTAGGCTATTCAGGATCAGCTAGGAGTTTATTCTTTTTTTTTTTTTTTTTAAGATTTTATTTATTTGAAAGAGCACAAGTGGGGACAGAGAGAGGGAGAAGCAGACTTCCCACTGAGTAGGGAGGCTGATGTGGGGCTTGATCTCAGGACCCTTAGCTTAACCAAATGAGCCACCTAGGCACCCCTATTTATTATTTTAGAGAACAAGCACAGGGTGGGGAGGGGTGGAGGGAGAGAGAGAGCATCTCAAGCAGACCCCCCTCTGAGGATGGAGCCTGTCTTGGGGACTTGATCCCGTGACCCTGAGATCATGACCTGAGCCAAAATCAAGAGTCAGACACTGAACTGACTGAGCTACCCAGGTGCCCCTAGGATGTGAACATTTTTCAGTATTTTAATAGAACTGGTTGTCAAACTGTTTTTCAAAAGCTAAGTTTACAAAGTCAAGCCTGTGTGTATCTAAATGTTTTCTTCACTATATCCTGGCTAGCACTGGCATGCTATTTAAAATATATATAAAAGTTGTAATAAACTTGACCAAATCCCTTGGCTGGAGCTGAAGCCGAAGGCCTTCTTCCTCTTTGAAGTATTTGTTTCTGGATTGACAATAAATGCAGAAGCTTTTGGGTCAGGGCTGAGGCCTGAGGCAAAGTAAGAGAGAGAGGGATAATGATGAGAAGGAATCAATTCCTCCTCACTGATAACTGCTTTTTAAAGGTATTTTTAAAGCAATCTTAAACATTGAGAAAGGTTATAAATACAGTACAAAGACACCCCCCCCGAACATGGGAATAAATTAACAATATTTGTTGCCCCCAAATACTCTAGTGTATATTTCCTATGAACAAATATATTCTCCTAGCTAACCACAATATAACCAAGAATCATGAAATTAATATTGATATATTACTATCATCTATTATTCTTATGTTTCACTAAATACATTAGCATCCCTAATAGAAGAGCATGTTCAAAATCATGGGTTACTTTTATTTATATCAATTTAGAACAGTTTCCCCACTCTTGATTTTAATGACCTTGATGCCTTTGGGGAGGGTATAGGTTGTTATTTTACAGAACGTTCCTCAATTTTGGTTTGTCTGATTTTTTTTTCAGATTTACATTTAGGTTATACCCCTGGCAAAAATATCAAATGTGATGTTGTATTCTTTTCAATTACATCTTACCAGGAGGCATAGGATTTGATTTGTTCTATTTCTGGTATTATTCATATTGATGACTTAAAGTGGCGTTTGCTAATTGTCTCCACTATAAAGTTATTCTCTCTGTAATAAGTATTTGGTGGAGAGATATTTTGAAACTATGTAAATGTCGTGTTCCTTATGATCCACCCTTCCTTCCTTCCTTCCTTCCTTCCTTCCTTCCTTCCTTCCTTCCTTCCTTCCTTCATTCCTTCCTTCCTTCCATTTGTCAGTCAGTCATTTCTTTGGACTGCATCTCCTCTTTCCCTTTGGCCTGTGTTAGTACAGAACTGTTTGAGACAAGGCACAGTTCGTTCTGAAATGCTCTTAAGAGCTCTAGTGGATTGTAGCTGAAAGACAAGACCTCTTGGTTCATTCAGAGAAATCCTACAACTGTTGAGTTGTTCAACCTTAACCTGGGAGGAAAGGAGATGCTGAGCTTTGGTGTTTTTTTTTTTTTATTTTTTTAACCTGGAGTTTCTTCACCCAAGTCCTAAATCACATCCACACTGTCCCTTTCCAGTTGCTGGTGCTTATAAGGGGCTGAGAAAAAAACAGCTAAGCCTCATGGGCTCCCAGCCAGTTGGGGCAGGTCCCATGGGAATGTGTACTCTTGAAGATGCTGATTCCCCAGATATAAGAACTGGGGCTAGGCAATTTACTAGAAAAATAGAACAAAGGCACCACTTTCACTTTCTATCTCAAACTAGAAAGGGGCTCAGGAAAAGTGACCTTGATTCCATGCGTAGACTGATACCTTTTCCCTAGCTTGGTTTTCCCATTGCAAACTGTTATCCGTTGTCTTTGTTCTTTGGAGGGGCAGGGAGTACGCAGGGAGTACTAGGTTCCCTCATAGTTGGGACTGGGGTACTGGTGGAGGGGGCAGAGAGAGCTGGGGACTGTGGGCAGGTGGAAGAGGGATGACGTATTCTGTCTGACTTTCCTGGCAGGGTTAGCCACAGGGTTTCCTTTCTGGAGCTCTTGTTCCACCCAGAGGAATACTAGTAGTTCTGATGGGCTTCAAGGTGGGGCAGAGGCCAGAGCTGGCAAATCTGGGTGCAGTGGACAGACGGTTTAAATGCTACCCTGACAGATGACAGTGCATTACTGTTATAACTTGTACTAGAAATAGATCTGTGCATGTTACATTGACAAAGTAATTTTCCTAGTGCCATTTTTCTCAGTTCTCTGTTGTTGTCTCATGTATCATTAATTTTTAAAAATTGTTTTTGATAGCTACCACAATGTTTGAAGCTGGAAAGGACAAAAGTAATCCAGATGAATTTGCTGTGGCACTTGACGAAACTCTTGGAGACTTTGCGTTCCCAGATGAATTTGTCTTTGATGTTTGGGGAGTCATTGGTGATGCGAAACGAGAATGATGATGATGTGGATGATCCATCTCTGGAGAAATGAACCATTCTTTTTGAGAAAATCCATAAGATCTGATTTTAGACACTGTTACAGACTTTGGTTCGGTCTGATGTGTATGGAATACATTCTTTGAAATATAATTTTGGTTTCTGGGTACCTTTTAATGTGGTTGCAGATGTGGTATGCTTAAAATAAATCACCTAAAATATGATCAGTTTTAATATTCATTCGAGAGTCTTTTTAAAGTAAGTTTTAGGGAGTATTTCTAGAGAGGATTTTGCTCCCCATGAACGTCTGTGTTTTCTTTTCCACATGCAAGTAGCTGATTGCAATAGCTCTGTATCTCATTTTAAAAATCTTAATGCAGGGAAATTGGGATTAGAGTGTGATTTGCCTCCAAGCATCTTCATTTTGTTATACCAGCCTGATCTGGGTGTGTTCAGGAAGTGAAGTGTGAATTATGCCCACTCTGGGTCTAGAAAGCATTGTGTTTTTTTAATCTACTGTATAAGGGAAGGAAGATTCCTGTAGCCTCTTTATGTCTGTGGCCTTCTTTCTTCTTAAAGCAAGGAATGATTGATTTTTTTTTTTTTGGTTCTTTGTAATTGCTCCTTTTAAAAAACTTGTTAAAATCTATGTGTATGTGTTTGCTTGTATGGAGAAGGGTGGAAAAGGCAGGTAGGGTAGAAACCATTTAAATTTGATTTTTTTTAAAGCAGTTCTTAAAGCATCCTTTTTCCACTCATACCCACTTTTATGTTACCCTTCATAAGCACTCCAGGGAAGGTTTTTATAGTCTTTGTAGAACTTTTCTTTTGAAAGATATTTACTTAGAAAATAACTATGTTTGAGAACATTATTATTTTTTGGGGGGGTGAAAGAGCAACACTTTTAAGCCCCCTAAACTTTAGAGGAGATACTATCAGAAATCGATTTCCCCCAGTGGAAATAAAGGACGAAGGGAGGAATTGAGAAAATACATTAGACTCTAATTTTAGAGTTGTAACATACTTTCTCTAAAACCTTACATTATTGAGAAAATTGAGGGCAAATGACTATCTTATCACTCTTATGTGACATTTTATGGATGTCAGAGAATGGAAATGAATGGTTTCAACATAGATCACTTAATAAGGCAGAGCATGGTGTGACCAAACATTCTTCTAAAGTGTTAGATGGAAAATGCTGTGTGCTGCCATGGTAATCAGGAATAATGACCCGTGAGGGCTGTATTCCAGGAAATCAGAAGTAGTTCCCTTTTCATGGTGAGTTAATGCTTCAATAACTGTTGTTTTCTGGTACAGCTTTACTTTCACTGACATCCACTCCTCTTTCACATAAGTTTAATGCTTTGAAGCAGATACTCTTTGTCTCATTAATCTGAGACCTGTACGGAAGCCCTGTTTTAGTCATTAATGTGTAACTAAAGGAGTTTATAGAACATGGATTGTCTTAATGCCCTTGCTCATCATTTGAAAATGAGACCCAGCTCAGGCTGTAATTTGCTGTTACTTGTTTCATGGATTTCTTTTGGAGCTCCCCAAATATCTCTTAATTATTATGTTTAAAATTATTTTTAATTTTTAAATTTTTAATTTTTATTTTAAGATACCTACCGATTCTTGATACCACCTCTCTTAGAAGGACACACAAGGAAGAGTTGATATTTTTAAAGATGGGAAAGTTGAGGCCCATAGAAGCCCTTTGGTTTAACAAAAATTTTCCTGGCACTAGATGTTAGATTTGAAATGAAGAGTCGGGCGCCTGGGTGGCTCAGTGGGTTAAAGCCTCTGCTTTCGGCTCAGGTCATGATCTCAGGGTCCTGGGATCGAGGCCCGCATCGGGCTCTCTGCTCAGCAGGGAGCCTGCTTCCCCCTCTCTCTCTGCCTGCCTCTCTGCCTCCTTGTGATCTCTCTCCCTCTGTGAAATAATAAATAAAATCTTTAAAAAAAAAAAAAAAAAAAAGAAATGAAGAGTCATTGTTTATTGTTGATCGATGTCTTTTTCCTCCTTCCTTTTTGGGCATGCAGGAAGATTGACACTGATTCTCTGTGATTTACGGAATCTCATTCACAAAATGAGTTGTGCTCACCATGATTTTTCTAGAATCTTGATGCGTAAGGTACCAGTGTCCTTGTACAGCGGTAACTCTACTTGCCTGTTAGGGTTAAATGGTAGTTATCATCTTTCAGGGCTTCAGCTGGGCACAGGTACTTTAATCCTAATAGGTTTTTCCTTGAAATGTCTTTCTCTTGCACCTCTATTGCTAAGCTGATAACAAGGTCAGTCTCTTTATGTTATTTTGTTCCCTTCCCTGAAAATATACCTGTTTGTGAACTTTGTGCCTCTTGGTAACTCTAGATACACAAAATCTCATTTTAGTTGTCACTGTCTACAGCATGGGCTACCCTTCTGCTACTACAATGAGACCAGTCTTTTTTTTTCTTCATTAAATATGCTCTTGCATTGATACCAGTAAACACTTCCAGAAGACCTTTATTGTTTTATTTATTTCTACAGGAGTTTTTTCCCCCTAGTGGAGGAGGATTATTTTATTTTTGATTTCCCTCCATGCAAAATTTCATCTTTCAGGGGCCACTAAGAGACACTGTGTTCTCTGTGGCAGAGTATGTAGAGGGGGAGCGAACGTTGGGCTCATTGGGACCTTGAACATAGCTTGCTCCTGATCAAGTATACACATTCTGATGATTCCAAATAGGTACATTTTGGGTTTTTGTGATGTCTCAAAAATATAATTGTATAATTACATGATGTGAAACTCTTTAAGAATTCAATTATAGAAGCAGTAATCAGTTAACCTCTACTTGGGGTGCTATATCCAATATTGTAATGTTAACAGGTAATTAAAGATAACTTAATTTTGCCAAATGATTATTTTGCTGTATTTTCCCCATCACTTTAACAAATAGAGATTTTTTCCAAGTAAAGCACACTTTCTTTAGGTCCATGTTATTGCTAGACCGTCATCAAGTTTAGAGAAAGCCTTCGTGACATCCTTCAGTTATCATTGCCTATCTAGCATAGTAGCAAAATCAAATTCATCTGCAAATAGAGTTTTCAAAGTAATGGTTCTTTTAAATAGGGCACAGTTATCTGCCAAAGATCGATCATATGATGACCCTTTCACCCTCTGATACATCTAAAAATATATGGATACTGATAACATTGTTATTATTTTGGTGGAAGTAATGGGTTAGAAGGACCGTTTGGTGTTTTACCCAAGCTATGAGTGAATAAAAAGATAGGAGATGCTGTTCAGCTCACAGTCTCAAGAACTAATGCTTTGTGTAAAATGTACGTTTATTATCTTCTTGACACAGATTGAAAGGGACATCAGAGTAATTACAAGTCCTTACACATATCATGGTTATAAAATGTTTCTAAGATTGTGAAGTGTACAAATGGCACAGCCTGTCCCTACCTCTTACCTGAAAACCTAGTTCTAAGAAATGACTCATGGTTATTATCTGCTGGGAGGGTGAAAATTAAATATGACATCTTTATTTCAATTTGAGACCTTAAGCCTCTATAAAACTTAAGTATAGCCATAGATATTTTTAAAGAAGTAACAAAAAGAAAATAAAAGAAATTTTCTGATAGTTTTAAATATTTTATATTCTGAGCTGTTCATGCCATGCAATGGTATTGACTATATGCAGATAAAATATTCTACGTTTTGGGGGGAAAAAACTTTTGTCTTTTGTAAAAATCATAGCATATACTTTAAAGTGTTTTTAGAGATTGAATTTTGGAAATTTATTAATTTGTGAAATTATAACATTTTATTTAAAACTTATTTACTGTATTTCTACTTATAGATTATACAAATGTTTATGTATTGATCAAAGACTGAATTATTATAAAGATATAATTTATAATATTTAAAATATAACTCCTTAAAATAACCTTTTCATGAAAAAAAATGACTGTTTTATGAAAAAAAAGACTGGGTTTTAAATGTTTGACCTTTTAGTTTTATTTAAATAAATGGTTCAGGGATAACACATGTAAATGTCTAGGCCTTTATTTTTTTTATTTTTAAAGATTTTTTATTTGAGACAGAGAGCACGGGATGGGGGAGGGGTAGAAGGAGAAGGAGTAGCAGATTCCCTGCTGAGCAGGGAGCCAGACATGGGGCTCAATCCCAGGACCCTGGTATCATTGCCTGAGCTGAAGGCAGACACTTATCTCACTGAGCCACCCAAGTGCCCTGGCCTTTATGTTTTTAATACATTTTTGGTGTATATTTTTTCTCAATGTATTTCATATGAGGTATAATCTCTAAGGTCTCTTAGTTTTAAAGTCCCAAAATTATGTGTTTTGATTCAGTAAAAATATATGAGATATGCACTGCCAGAATACTCTAAGGTAAAATAGTCATAAGCTGTTTCTGTTTATAAAACAGAAGTTTACCTGGGGTGACATTTTCTTTATTCAACCAATTTTATGACAGTAGTTTCCAAACAGTAGTGTAAATAGAAGAAATAGCAGCCCATAGCTCTTAGGTGGTTATGTCTTTTGGATTCATTATCTCCTTGATGCATTTTGAAGGCCCTATTAGAACTGTTAGAAATCTTTAAAAATATGCTAATTCCATATGTTTGGGGGTGGGGTCCAGGAATCTGCATTTTTTTAAAAAAGATTTTTTATTTATTTACTTGAAAGAGAGAGAGATCACAAGTAGGCAGAGCGGCAGGCAGAGAGAGAGGGGGAAGCAGGCTCCCTGCTGAGCAAACAGCCTGATGTGGGGCTGGATCCCAGGACCCTGAGATCATGACCTGAGCCGAAGGCAGAGGCTTAACCCACTGAGCCACCCAGGCGCCCCAGGAATCTGCATTTTGACCCATCCTCCAGATGATTCCAATGGTAGTGAATCCTAGACCTTTACTTTGAGGTCCCTGACAATCAGGACCAGCGCTGTGTAGGAACAATAGACATGACTTCAAGAACGCACCATCTGTCAAGATAGAGATCTAAAAGAACTCTCCAAGAAAATTAGGTAAGTGCTAAAATGGATGTAAAATTGTATGTGAAGAAGCTATATATGACAGTAAGATTTCTTTTAATTTCACCAAGTGGGTGATTTTCTACATGTAAATTCGTATGCTAGAAGAATTTGTTTTTGGAGAAATAGACTTTCCAATTGGTGCACTATGGATTAATCCATGTGATAGTTTTGCCTTTGTTTATATGCAATATTTGATGCTTACCATTGATACAAATATTGGCTATTTTTCTTGCCCTTTTTAGGTATTCTCTTCTAGTTTTGTAGATGAGGATCCTTTTAGACAATGGTTTTTAGAGTGGAATTGACATGCATGATGAGACTGATCTCTTTCAATGGGGTAACCTCAGGGGATGCTGTGGTTTTGATCATGGAGAAACTAAGCTTATAAAAATGATGCCTTAAGTGTCCTTGTGTGGAGTTTTCTCTTAGGTTCCTTCCTGTAGGGGGTAGAGTGAATATGATTCATGCTTCATTATCTTATGTGTCATCTAAAAATATGTTGGGAATAATATTTATGATTAAAACAATTGTAGATCCAATGAATTAATTTAGCTTTGAAAAAGTGATTTCTCTAAGTTAGAATTTCTACCCCCCTCATTCAGATGTTCTTATAAAAATAATTTGATATAATTTTAATTTTATTTTTATGGCTTTCCAGTGACAAGTAAAGATATAAAAAAATGAAATAACTCAAACTCTTTCTTCCCCATAAAGCAAAAGGAATACTTTCTCTTCTGCAATGGCACCGGAGAAAAATGAGGAAAGAAAATCCTGCCAAGTTAAGGAATGGTGGAAGAACCATAGGATGTGTTAGCTTTGGGAAAGGGAAGGTGGGAACATTGTAGCCATCTTCCTGCAATGTCCTTCCCTCTCCTCCATGCATCCCTTCCTGGCTCTTCTCTACCCACCCTCCATCCATGGGTTCCCCAGGCCTCAGACATGGGTTTGCTCCCCGCTCTACCCTCTTCTCAGGGGACTCATTTCTTCCCATGGCTTTAAGCATCTTTATAGTTACAACCCCCAAACATACATCTCCAGTTTATATCTCTCTTCTGTGTTTTATACTCAGATATTCAACTGATTACTTGACATCTCAACTTGTGTGTTGGAACTTTAACATGTCCAGGGTGAAGCTTAAATTTTTTTTAGGGAAGGTAGAGAGACAGAGGGAGAAGGAGAGGGCAAATCTTAAACAGGCTCCATGCCCAGTGTTGAGCCCGACATGGGGCTTGGTCTCACAACCCTGATATCCTGACCTGAACCGAAATCGAGTAGGACACTTAACTGACTAAGCCACCCAGGTGTCGCCCAAATTTTTTGGTCTTCTTTTCTTCAACTTTCTCTGACAGAAAATGGCATCATAATTCACTGCTTCTTTCTTCACCTACTATGTCTAATTTAGCAGCAAGTTCTTTTTGTTGTATCTCTGGAAATATCTCCCAAATACCTACTTCTTTCTTCTTTCAGTGTCACCTGTTTAATCCATGCCTCTTTTCCATCGGGGCTGCTGCTTCAGGCTCTGCACTGCCGTCCCATCTTCCACTCCTGCCTTCCTCTACCTGTAATGTGAGTGCTCTGAAAACGTTGATTGCAGGTCATGAATGTTCAGCTTTCTTGGAAATGAAAATGTCAGGGTCTCATTGTTTTCTTCTCTGGAGGGACTTAACCTTATGTCCATTTTTGTCTTTGCAGGAAGGGGCACTACTTTTGGATGATTCAGCTTCTGCTAAAGGGCTTACAGAGACTAAAGGCTGCCCAGACCTCTGGCTTTTTCCTGTGGATGCCCTGTTCTCAGATTTTTTTTTTTTCCCTTTTGGTCGATGACCTGATCCACACATAAACTGTAGGAAAGAGAAGCAGTCCCTTGCTATGTCTAGTGGAGTGTTAGGGGAAACCTTTGCTTTTGTACTTGGGAAGCTGAACTGAACCAGCACAAGAGCTTTGACGGGAACATGGGCATTTTTGCTAGATGCTAAGGGGATCACACCACTTCCCTTTCAGCTCTTTACAGTGGCCTTTAAAACCCTACCCATATCATTCACCATGCTCATCCTAACTCTGTGCTCTGGTTACATTGAACTTGCTTTTCACTTCCAAGTTCTTCCTTTCTTAGAGTTTTTTCACTTGCTGTTTTCTCTGCCTTGAACCCTTCCTCCTATTTGCATGGCCAGGTCCTTGTTATCCTTCATTTATTAGTGTAAATGCCACTTCTTAGGCAAGGATAGTTTTGACCTTCTTCCTCTCCATACTCTCGATTTCAGCCCTTGTTTGTTTCTATCCTAGCTCATCATTATTTTAAATTACTAGTTTTTATTCTATATTTCCCATTTGAATATCAGTTTCTTGGGGGTGCTGGAGTTTTTATCTCTCACTGTTAAATCCTGGGCACTTAGCATGGAGCCTGGTACATATTAAACACTAACAAAATAATCATTAATGAGGAACTTCAAATATCTGTTGAGTACCTACTATGTGCTCAATTGCTGGAAGTAAATCAAGTCACCTAATCTTCAGCAACCCCCTGAGGAAGGTAATGCTTATTTTCATTTTAAAGATGAAGAAATAGGTCCAGAGATATTAAATAACTTGCTTTAAGGCGTATGTTTGATTAGTGGCAAAGACAGGATTTGAACCCAATTTTAAGTCCTGAGCTCTCTCCCAAATTGATCCTGTTAATACTTTACCAGAGCAATGTTCTGAGTCACTCAACTGAAGAAAGCTGTGGAGGGGATTCAAGCTGAGAGAACAAGTTTGTGGATTCAGTTAGCTGCTGTTGTCAGCCTGAGTAAGGGAACAGGCTACTCTGAGGTTGGGCCAAGAAGCGGACTTAAATGGCTAAGTGATGGATTTTAGGTTAGAAACCATGTGTTAAAAGACTTTAGTGGTTTTTTAGATTAAAAAATACACAACTGGCAATAGTTAAGTCTGGATTTTTAAAAAACGTTGTAGTCACTGGCTTAATAAGTTCTTCCCAGTGTAACTAAAGAAAAAAAAAAGATTAAGAAAGTTCTTGACCATTTCTTAGAGAATAAGGATCAGTCTTAGAAATCCTTCAAATCTGCTTAAATGATTTTGTGGTTTAATTGTTTTGATTGGGTTGTGGGTATTTTGCTTCTGGAGTCATTATTGTTTGTTTCAGAAGCCTACTAAGGGTGATTACTGTTGTGTTCCTTAGTTTTTTTTTTAATATTGTGAAACAAATTTGAAAAAAGTAGCTGCTTGTTATCAAACGCTCTGTGTGCCATTTACTGTTTGAAAATATAATTAGCATTTGAGGTTTCATGGAGCATGGAATGTCATCATTAACCATTTTTTTTTAAAGATTTTATTTATTTATTTCACAGAGGGAGAGAGATCACAAGGAGGCAGAGAGGCAGGCAGAGGGGGGGGGAAGCAGGCTCCCCGCTGAGCAGGGAGCCCGATGCGGGCCTCGATCCCAGGACCCTGAGATCATGACCTGAGCCGAAGGCAGAGGCTTTAACCCACTGAGCCACCCAGGCACCCTCATTAACCATTTTTAAGACTAAGACACTTGAATTCTGAGAAATGAGTTGGAAAGTTATATTGCTCCAAAAGTCCCTAAAAATTCTTATTAGTATGCCAAAGGGGTGAGTTTACAGAGATGATTATAAATACCCTGAATATATTCCCTATTCAGTTCTTTGCTATACAGAAGGGTGGTCAATTTCAACTTGTTAACTTATGAATTGGTGAATAAGGAATATTTGTGAGGCTTCCCTCAATATTAAACCCAAAGTAAGACTATTTGTGACTCTGGTAATTTAAAAAATGAAATCAATCATGTACCATTCCAGAGGACCTTTAAATAATCTTTAAAAAAAATAAATGAGGTCAAAGGTGTACCTGCATGACTCAGTTAAGTGTCCAACTCTTGATACCAGCTCAGGTCTTGATCTCAGGATTGTGAGTTCAAGCCCCGTGTTGAGCCTGCCTGCCTTCCTTTCTCCCTTCCTTCCTTTTAAATTTTTAAAGATTTATTTATTTATTTGACAGGGGAGAGAGCACAGCAGGGGGAACAGCAGGCATAGGGAGAGGGGGAAGCAGTCTCCTCATCGAGGAGAGGAGCCTGATGTGGGGCTTGATCCCAAGACCCTGGAATCGTGACCTGAGTCGAAGGCAGACGCTTGACTGACTGAGCCACCCAGGCTCCCCTTGAGCCTTCTTTAAAAAGAAAATGAGGTCCAAGGAAATTCTGAAGAAGATCTACTGACTGAAATAGAAACAGTTGGCATTTTCAGGACTGATCATTCTGAAATTCCATAGAGTATGTCTGTGACTCTCCTTTTTGACTCCTTTTGATAAACATTGTTAATCACCTTGGTGTAATCTTTTAAAATAAATTAATTAGCTTCCAGAAAGATTCCTCCAGGTGATCTAGTGCTTAGAAAGAGACCACCCATCTCTCCACCACCTTGTCACTTGATGGCAGGAGGGAATTCACCAGGCAGTTTAAAAAATTTACCTCCTCTGACCAGTAGGTGGCATTGCCTATCCTTGTGGCTACCTCTTTTCCTTCTGCTTCTTATGTAACCCTCAATACCACCAAGTCAGGTATTTTATATTCTTCTTGTATCTGTTCTGACTTGTCCAGCCTGATTTTTGAGCTCATTTGTGATTTCACTAAGGATAAATTTTTGACAGTGGAAGTGTCTTTGAAACCTAGATGGCTTCTCCTCAGAATCTTGGAGTTTATATCATGTGGTCTGGGAGAGTGTTCAGAGCAAATGACTAATTCTACAAAACCAGCCAAGGCTCTTCTAAATCTGAGAGGCAAAGAAATGACTGAGCACTGAAGTACTGTAGGAGGTGATTATGGTTAATATTGTGTGAAAGTTATAGATAGCTTCATACCAAGCATAAAATTAAACAGGTACATTAAAAACTTTAAAACCTTATTCATGACTTCAAAACTTTTAAACATCGAGCAAAGAGTTAATTGTGAATTTGTTCTTTACCTGAACGAATACAGCAAACTGAACTTCTTTGTATTTAGTAATTAATATTGTGTGGATGATTCACATCATGAAAAGACCTTTTTTCCAGTGAGATATAATTCTGGCCAGATACTGATTTATGTACTGCTGTTTCAGCAGCTGCCATTTGAACTAACTTTTCTTCTCTCTAATGTTTTTTACATTTAAGTAATTTGCCAATATTTAGTACTTATAGAGGTACAATAAGTGAGGTACAATGCTTTGTACTTATCATAGGATATTTTCCCCTTAGAAATTGTATATCCTATTTATTATGAACTGATGTTATTCAGGACACTCACTAGCTACAGTTAAATGACATTTGTTAGAAACAAGTGTTTTTAAAGCTGGAATTGTAAATTTTCCTATAATTATAATAATATAGAATTGCTTCCTGATGGACCACCCTTGTCAATTCAGGTCCGGGGTCTATATGAGTGATTTCCTGCTGCCGTATGAAGTAGAGTTGCCCATGAAAGAAGTAGCTGAATCACAATTAAAAATAATTTATCTTGGCTTTATAATTGGTCACAGTATAATAGAGGCTCACAGGGAATAGCAGAGATGTCAAAGCAAAGGTGAAGTTGGAAGGAATCAGTGTATTCTAGAGAATTTCCCCTAATTAGACCTCCTGAAAAGCCCTGTTGTAAGCATTAGTCTTATTTTAAATGTCCAAATTCTTCATGTTGCCTTGATAGTAAGGATTTCATAATCTCTGGAGCTTAGTAATTGATTCCAGGAAAAGCATAGACAATTAGGTGGTGAATGTCAGCCATTAATCTATTGTTAGATTCCTTAACGTAGCTGATTTGTGGCTCATTTTTGCACTTCTGTTTATTTCCTCTGTCCACAGTATCTTATTAATATGGCATGTTCCACATGGTTGAAACCAAATATCCAAACCAAATGTTGCACTTGGATTTTACTAGCCTCTGAAAGACCATGTCTCAGATTGACACTCGTAGGAGTCTATCTATGTGCCTCACTTTCTGCAGATCTGGGGGATTATGGTTCATCTCTTCAAGCTCTCCACTTCGAGCCTCTGTCTCAGTTGCGTTGGCGGGGGACTGCCTCTCCTGATTGATGACCTTGGAACTCTCATTGTCCTTGGGTCTCTCTAGGTTGCATTTTATGTAAATCATCCTATTAGTCAGGATTCAGTTACAGAGAGCACAATCTGCCATACTGTTTTACTCAAAGTGATGTAGTAGGGTTATCAGATAGGCCCCAGAGTTGTTAGGACTCAAGAGAAGTCTCTAAGCTGAGGAGGCAGACACAAGGATGAATTCCTGAAGCCTTCCTCCCCAACTGGGTTGCTCGTGAAGCTGCTGCCGTGGTCAGGAAGCTGTTTCTGCTAAATCCGTAACAACTGTGGGGCTTCTGTAATAACACTTCTGCTGTTATCTGCCACAGCACAAACGATGTCACGTACCCTGCTTCTCACACAGGTAACCTGCTTATGAATTCCAATCTTGAATGCATGTGACTGGCAGAACCTAAGTCATATCTGGAATCTGTACCTGCAAGGGACCCTGGGGGAAAAAGCTTTTTCCCATTGTGGAATCAGAAGGGTAACACAGTGAGATCAGAATAGATGTTGACCAAGCCAACCCACGATATTTGCTACTACCAATAGTCTATATTTAAGTCAGACTTCTATTTAAGCAACCCAGCTTCTCTAATTGGTAAAAACAAAACAAAACAAAAAAAAACACAAGGCAGCCTTTTTTGGCATGATGCATAGTAAGCAGATAGCCAAAACATATTTATATAGATTGGTAAACTAATTTTTAAAAGTCTGTGCTGTCTTTTAAAAATTGGTAGTTTAGTGAATAAGAAATAGGTAACGCTTTTTATTGAGGCTTATGTGAAGTTGGTGAAATATTGGACATAGGATAAAACAATACCACCCAGCGGATCCTATTGCCTTATGACGAAATAATCTATGTTAGAGAATTTTGTTATTGAAGACACAAAGTAAGAGTGAGCTTTGTAGATTAATTGTTGAGTGGTTTGGCATGAGGGAACCTGGTGGTATGCTTCTTTCTTTGCATTTCTTTTTGGTGATATGACACATTTCATGGCTGCTTATTAGTTGGGGACTCCGTGGGCAACTATCCACTGTATTTTTGTTTCATTTGCATTTTACTCTCCCTCCTGGGTGACTGGAGTGTTCCAGTTTTCTTTTCCTCAAAAAAAAAAAATCACTTGTTCCTATGCAAATGATGGTTTGCTTGAAAGAATTTTATTTGGTTTACTTCATTATTACAGTGTCTTGGTGCAAAGGATATAGACAAATCATATTAAGGAACTAATAGACTGTTAATTGATCTAAATGAACAAATGGCTTTTTTTTGCCTCCTTCTTGTCTATTTTTAAAGCATCTTTTCAATGAATTACATATTTCTTTCCAAATTGGATTTTATAAGCAATGCTAAACGTATGATTTTTCCTTTATTTGTGTTAGTACTGATCTCAGTAAATACTTAATCTTCTTTATTTGTCACTGACTTTTAATTAGTATAATTCCATCCCTCATTGTTTGGTTGTTGAGATACTTGTTCAGCCATTCTCCTAATAGGTATTTTTACTTTTTTTAAAAAAAATTGTAAATAGGGGCGCCTGGGTGGCTCAGTTGGTTAAGCAACTGCCTTCAGCTCAGGTCATGATCCCGGAGTCCTGGGATCAAGTCCCACATCAGGCTCCCTGCTCAGTGGGGAGTCTGCTTCTCCCTCTGACTTCTCCCCTCTCATGCTCTCTCTCTCAAATAAATAAATAAAATCTTTTAAAAAAATTGTAAATAGTTGGGGCACCTGGGGTGGCTCAGTCAGTTGAACATCTGACTCTTGATTTTGGCTTGGGTCATGGTCTCAGGGTCCTGAGCTCTGAGCCCTGTGTCTGGCTCTGTGCTCAGCACAGAATCTGCTTGAAATTCTCTCTCCCTCTCCCTCTTCCCCTTCCCCCTTGTTCTCTTTCTCCCCCTCTCTCTCTAGAAAGAATGAATACTTAGGAAAAAGTGTAGATAATTAATGTTTTAAATGTTCCATATACTTGGAAATTAATGCTACTGGAAATCTCTTGCCACTAAGATATAAAGGTTAGTGAAAATATCATTTTTACATCTTCTAATGCTACAAACAAGCCCTGCACTTAGAATTTCATTCTGGTTAGAAAATGTTGTAGGAAAAAAAAAAAAAAGAAAAAAAAAAAGAAAATGTTGTAGAATGTATAACATTTTCAGTTTTTAGAAAAGTCTGGTGTTTTCTCAGCCTTTCCTTCTTACAACATGGTGGTAAAATCTTTTTTATCTATAACATCAGATTCTTTTTTCTTCTTTTCCAGTTCAGATTCTTTTATCACCTACCACAAAGAGAAATAGTTAATGTAAGTAAACATATCAAATTAAGCCATATATTAAAGAACAGTAGAGAAAAATGGCTCATAATGGGAGACAATATTGCATAATGAAATAGTGCATAAGGAAACAGGTTGAAATCATATAAATTTTGATGCTAGACTAGCTCCACCACTCATAGGTCTCCAGCATTCCATTTCTTCATGTCTTAAATGGGAATAATAATACTTACTTGTTGTGAGGTCATTGTAAGGGTTATATGAGATAATGCACATAAAATGGTTAGCATATTATCTGGAACATAGTAAATATTTAATAAGTTTATTTATTATTGTTGATATATGTCCAGGCAGAATTTTCACAAGCTGGTATAGTGGTTTCTGAATATGATAGGAGCTAGCTAGAAGTGCCTGATTTGCCTTCTCTGACCTTCCCATTTAAATAATCTTGAAGAATGTAGAAAACTTAGACTATTCAGCAACAATCTGCCCTGAGAAGGAATTTCCACCATAGGTATAATATATAACTTTCTGGAAAGAAGTTACCCAAATTGATTCAATGTGAGTTGAAAACTTGAATAGTCCAATAACCATGGAGGAGTTCCCTTCACTGACTAAATGACTCTGTACAGACAGAAAAGGTGAGTTGTTTATTCTTATTCTTACTATTTTTATTTTTAAATATTTTATTTATTTATTTGACAGAGACACAGTGAGAGAGGGAACACAAGCAGGGGGAGTGGGAGAGGGAAAAGCAAGCTCCCCACTGAGCAGGGAGCTGAAGCAGGGCTCAATCCCAGGACCCTGGGATCATGACCTGAGCTGAAGGCTGCCGCTTAATGAATGAGCCACCCAAATTTTTTATTTTAGAAAGAGACAATTCTTACTTTATAGAAACTGTTGCAGAGCGTAGACACTTCATGCTAAAATTTTATCAATTACTTTACAGGTATAGCATAATACTGCTATAAAACTTGATAAGATTTGACTACTTGAACAGAGATTTAGATACAAAGATGATTATTATGATGGAATATCATTAAAATACTGTATTCAAAAGACAGTGTCATGAGAAAATGTATACTATTTATTTAAAAGGGAGGGAATGTAACTTTGTGTTCAGTAGGATCCGTTTTGTTAAAAAACATTTTTGTCTTAAGTTTTCATTTGAATCCCAGTTAAAACACAGTGTTATGTTAGTTTCAGGTGTACATTATAGTGAATCAATAATTCCATATAACACCTGGTGTTCATCATGACAAGTGCCCTCCTTAATCCCTGTCACCAGCTTCTCCCAGCCCCTTGCATGCCTCCCCCATCATAACCATCAGTTTGTTCTCTATAGTTAAAAGTCTGTTTCTTGGTTTCTCTTTCTCTTTTTCTCCCCTTTGCTCTTTTGTTTCTTAAATTCCAAATGTGAATGAAATCGTACAGTATTTGTCTCTCTCTGATGTATTTTACTTAACGTTATACCAACTTCATCCATGTTGTTGCAAATGGCAAAAATCTCATTCTTTTTTTATGGCCTAAATAATATTCTATTATATAAATATCATCTTCTCTATCCATTCATAAATTGATGGGCACTTGAGCTGCTTCCATATCTTGGCTATTGTAAATAATGCTGCTCTAAACTTTGGGGTATATGTATCCCTTTGAATTAGTGATTTTGTATTCTTTGCATAAATACCCAGTAGTGGAATTGCTAGATTATAGGTAAACCCATTTTTAATTTTTTGAGGAGCTTCCATACCGTTTTCCACAGTGGCTGCAGCAGGTTGCATTCCTACCAATAGTGCAAGAGGGTTCCTTTTTCTCCACATCCTCACCACACCTGTTATTTCTTGTGTCATTAATTTTAGCCATTCTGACAGGCGTGAGGTGAGCCATCTCATTAAAGTTTTGACTCATATTTCCCTGATGATGAGTAACATTGAGCATCTTTTCATGTGTCTGTTAGCCATCTAGATGTCTTTGGAGAAGTGTCTGTTTATGTCTTCTGCTCATTTTTTAAATTGGATTATTTGTTTTTTCAGTGTTGAGTTTTATAAGTTCTTTGTACATTTTGGATACTAATACTTTATTGGATATATCATTTGCATGTATCTTCTCTCATTTCATAGGTTGTCTTTTGTTGATTATTTCCTTTGCTGTGCAAAAGCTTTTTATTTTGATATAGTTCCAATAGTTTATTTTTGCTTGTGTTTCCCTTGCCTCAAAAGACTTGTCTAGAAAGAAGCTGCTACAGAGTAAAAAAACCTATGTATAGGTTTGTATTTGTAATAATACAAATACCATAGTAAAATCTGGTCATTATAATTATTCTTCCTTGTATCTTTGTCTATTTTCCAAATCTCAACAATGATTATGTATTATTTCTATAGTTGGAAAAGGGACATTATTCAAAAAGAAGACAGTGGCTATATCAAAATGTAGTCATGAAGGATATAATAAAACTGATAATATTTATGAAAAAAGATGGGTTAGACAATTTCACATGGTTAACTTTGTCCTCAGAGAGCTTTGGGGAGTTTCTCCTTTAATTTTTTGCTTCATTTTCTGTTTAGTCCCTTAAAAAGTTAAGAAAAGAATTTTTTTAAGCAAATGAATTTTATCTGTTAAAAGTTGTAGAGGAACTAAATTTGGAATTTAACAGTGTTCTCTAGGTGATGAGTGGGCTTTCTGTTTTAATTTTTTGGTCTGCTTCTCATAATGTGACAAACAAGGAAGAAGGCTGGTTTATTGAAAATTGGAAAGCAAGTAACTTCTATCAAAATGATTCACAGACCTGTACCCCTTGGGCAAAAAAAAAAAAAAAAGTTTAAGGTAGGAACACAAATTCAATAATTTAATTAGGAAATGTTAGACATTTAAAAAGGATTTAACTAACTGAGCCAGTCAGACACACCAGCTAAAAAGGATTTATAATAGCAAATAGGATAATTCTATATGTAACTTGGATTTTGTTTCTGAGTTAACAAATTGAATTTAGAGCTTTAGAGGTATCTAGTTGCACACAAAAGACATTCAAATAGTACATGAAAAAAATTTGTTGGAAAGCTATATTAATTTATACTCCACTCACCTCATGCTCTAAGAGATTTAAGCTGGAAGAATTCTAGAGTATTTATTGTCCTTTTTGTTCTCAGTATTAACAGATAATATTCTCTTTATTGTATAAGATCATTGTAGCTTTCTCAATATTCTACAACTTAAGAAAACATATTTGAGAGAGAGAGAGTGCACATGCACAAGCAGGGGGAGTGGCAGAAGCAGGCAACCTGCTGAGCAGGGAGCCGGATGCGGGGCTGGATCCCAGGATCCTGGGACCATGACCTGAGCTGAAGGCAGACGCTTTAACAACTGAGCCACCCAGGTGCCCCATTATACAACTTTTAAAATCATTTACTTGAGGTGAGGGGTGCCTGGGTGGCTCAGTCACTTAAGCATCTGACTCTTGGTTTTTGCTCAGGTTGTGATCTCAGGGTCATGAGATTAAGCCCTGTTTTGGGCTTTGTGTTCAATGCAGAGTCTGCTTGAGATTCTCTCTCTTTTCCTCTACCCCTCCCCCTACTCATATGTATGCTCTTTCGCTTGCTTTCTCTAAAATAAATAAATAAAATCTTAAAAGATTCTTTCCCTTTGCCCCTCCTCACCCTGAATGCTCTCTCTCTCAAAAAAATCTGTATTACTCGAATTTCAAAATTTGGTATCATAAGGATTATTCAGAATTCTATAGGAAGGAATTCATGGTTAATTTTGGTCACATGTATTAAATGCTAGCAACAAATATGTTAATTTTAGGTTTTACTTTGTTGAGAGGAAAGAAGAAAACACTATGACTTTTAAATAATAATAAATATAATTTAATAAATTATTCAGATTCTGAAGATATTGTGAAGGGGAAATTACTTGAGATTTTAATAAACATTGTTAATATTTTATTGTGCACACTTCCAGTAATATTCCTATTTGTTTACTTATATTTTAACAAATTGTGATCATGCTGTCTATATTGCTGTAGATCTTGATTTTTTTTCATTTAACAACATAGAAGGTGTTTCTAATGTCACAAATGTTTTTTCACAACACAGTTTTAATCATCAAGTCTTATTCCCTCTGATGACTGTGTCATAATTTATATACACTAAAAATTGAGGTTTTCAGAATAGCTTGTCAGGGTTATAAGTAAAATGGTGATAGCTTTTCTTTTTCCCATTAAAGGAATACATAAAAGACCTACACATACAAAAAAATCCATCAATTTATCATTAGGAAAATATTTTAAAATTATTTTCTCTAAAAACCTTGAGGTATAAAACAGAAAACTTGATTTTTGTTATATCTGTTTTTATAAATTTATAGTCCGTGAAGGAAGATAGTTGAGAGAATGGAGTCCAAGGTATCCTAGAGAAATTACACAAAGGTTAATTCCCACCTATTGATATTCTAGTTCTTGTATTAATCTTGAGTATGGGCTGGACTTAATGGCTTGGTTCGGAGCAGTAGCTATGGCAGTGATGATGGGCTGTCACTTCTGTGATTCAGTTACAAAATATGGTGACTTCTATCTTGCTAGAAAATCGTTTTTGTTGTCCTCTTGGCCTGATACTTTGATGAAGTAAGCTGCTGTGTGGAAGAGGAATATGCGATGAAGAAATAAGAAACCTGTGACCAATAGCCAGTAAGGAATTGAGGTCTTTAGCCCAACAGCCTGGGAGGAGCTGAAGGCTGCTCACAAGCACTGACTGCGCTTGGCAAGTCAGTCTTTCCTGGTTGAACCTTCAGATGAGACTGTAGATCCCAGGCCAACCCCGTGACTGAGAGACATGAAGCACAGGATCCAGATGTGCTGTGCCCAGACTCACAACTCACAGAAAATGAGATAATAAATGTGCATTGTTATAAGCTGCTTAGCTTGGGGGCAATTTGTTACATAGCATTAGAAAGTAATATGGATTTAATTAGAAAGAAGGGGCAATTCAAAGATCATAGAAAAGATATAAAGATCATAGGAGACGCTACAACTTTTACTCTTTCAGGTATCTTTTGCTGAATGGATAATAGTGACTGTGTTTTCTTTTTACAATTATTTTAAGCTATTTAATAAGCATTTCTATAGAAAAGTTAGCAAAAATGGAAAAGTTAAAAAAATAAAAATCACATATAATTTTATCACCCAAATAGAAATACAATTATTATTTTTGTGTACAGTTTTTAGTCCTCTCTCTCTCTCTACAAAATCAAGACAATACTTTAATAATGTTTTATAATCTGGTTTCTAACCTAAGCACATATCATATTTTCCATTTCATATTCTTCCACACATCTTTTAAATGGCTATATAGTTGCCCATTTTATGATATATTACAATTTATTTAACTAAACATTATTTGACACTTAATACTATATTCTGATACATGAAATTTGGACTGTCCCAGAAAACCAAGGTTACACGGATAACATTTGTATTTTGTTTCATGCTGTGCTTTATTTCAGAGACATAAATGATTAATTTTCAGAGCTAAAGGAGGACGTAATTTTTAAGGTTAGTTCTTCCTGGCAAATAGCACATTATTCTCTGGAAGATTTCATCAGGACCATTCCTGTCCAGTATTAAACAAAAAGGCTTAGATAATTGAACCAAGTGACTAACAAGTGTTCAGCATCTTTTAGCTCCTCATTTGAACAAAGCCTTAGTTGGACTGCAGGGGAAAAGAGAATCATCGTTTGAAATATAGCTCTTGTAAGGAAAGGGAGATATGTTATAATAAAATACTGCACCTATTGGCCTTAGCAGAGCTTGAAGGATCAAGCAGCTGACCTTTGTCAGTGGGGGAGAGATCTCACTGTGGGCATTAGAAACAGCAAGGACACACGTCATGATCATGTTTCACATTTAATACAGAAGTAGTGCACATAGAATTTCCAGCCTTCTTCCTTACGATTTTTAACCTTGCCTCTTTCTCTGTTGTCTAAAATCAGTCTAAAAATAGTTGGAACATTTAAAAAAAATTTAAATAACTATCTTCCTAAATGTTCCACATTTCATTGGTTTTTGGCAGGTCATTCTTTTTAAATTCAAGCTGCAAGTAAAATTGCCAATAACTTAAAAAATGCTAAATTCATGGTTTTTTGCTTGTGTCCAATTTTTGCTTGTTTCTGAAATATATTTCACTAAGCATAAGAATTGAATTAGCAAAATATGGGTAGTCATATGTCTGATGCAGTGTTTTGTCCAGAATCTAGATTATATATTAACACCTTCTCCCATCCTAGAGATTCTATGATTTCATTTGTAAGAGTGATTAGAAAAATTACTGTGTGACTTCTAACCTTTGGGTTAATGATTTTCATTCTCCTCTGCATTCTAATGAAATCTTTCCTTTTGTATTTGCCCCCCCTTTTTTTGAGAACTTATTTTTTTTAAAGATTTTATTTATTTTTTTGATAGATAGATAGAGAGAGAGATCACAAGTAGGCAGAGAGGAAGGCAGAGAGAGAGCGGGAAGCAGGCTCTTTGCTGAGCAGAGAGCCCGATGTGGGGCTTGATCCCAGGACCCTGAGATCATGACCTGAGCCGAAGGCAGAGGCTTAACCTACTGAGCCACCCAGGCACCCCGAGAACTTATTTTTAAGTAATCTCCTCATCCATTGTGGGGCTTGAACTCACAACCCCCAAATTGCATGCTCTAACATCTGAGCCAGGCACGTGCTCCTGTATTTGCTGACTCTGTGTCCACAATTGACTGTGTGTATTCTCTCAGATGGAATGTTGGAATATGAAGGACACTTTTCTCAGATGTAAAGATCTGGACCCTGTGTTTTAGGCTGGAAGTTCTGCACTTGCTCTGAAAGCTTTGAGACAATAGCTTTGTTTAATGGCTGCTTTACCAGTTTCTGTGGTTTATGGAACTTTTTGGGTTTCTTCCCAGGAAATGTACTATACAAAGTGAAAAGGTTTTTAGATTGCTATATATATGTCTATGTGAGAATTCTTGTGGCTTTGAAGGAATGTCTGACCTCTGATTGCATTGGAATTCCCATAATGCTGCACATAAAGAGAAGCTGACTTTGCATTTCTAATCAGAACGGAGATTGACATAAATCCTAGTGTGTATGTTTCAAAAAAGATTTTTTTTAAGCTGAAAAGCAAAGCCCAAATATTTGAAGGTAGTAGAAAGATTAGAAAAGGAGAATTGGAAGTGAAGATTCTTTTTTCCTAAGTAACCTAGAGAGTTACTAGTAAAGTAAAAAAGCTAGTAAAGTAAAAAGTAAAGTAAAAAGCTAGTAAAGAGTTACTAGCTTTTTAAGGAAAAAAAAAAAGGCCAGGTAGGTGGGGGATTTTTAAAAGACTAATTTTTGATATGTTTTATTGCCATAGGGAAGAACGTAAGTATTTCTTGAACTAAGTAAGCATATCAAATCTTGGGAATGTGCCTTCATGTAAATCCTACTTTGATATCCAAAGAGGTTTTGGGATCGTAGTCTTTTTACCTAATAAGCCTATAACCAAGCCATGTCTTTCTTTTTTCTTTTATTCCCTTTTCTAAATTATTCTTCTCCAAATATCTATTCTTTTTTAACTTCAAAAGATTATTGAGGAGCTATTATGCAAGGCCTGTGTTATACCTCATGTTGGGTGGAGGGGGAGACATAAAGATGTGATTCTTGCCCTAGGGAACCTTAATAATGAGACCCAGCCTTAACCCTTAGCTCTTGACAGCAGGGTGTAGGATTCACTGTTGGTTCTAGGTATCATTTTCATAGCTCTGAAGTTCATTTTTTTTTAACCAGGCATTCTATTAATTGCTGTTTGTAATTTTGTTACTTTCTGATTTAAATTTCCCTTTCTGCCTCCTCAGAACTCATTTCCCTGACTGAGACATTTTTGCCCCTTATCTTTATCTCTATAGTAAATGTGCAAAATAATAAAATTTACTTAAGATCTTTATCAGAAAGTAGCTTAATTCTGAAAGCATTGATTTCAAATTTATGTCTTATTAAGTTTAGGAGTTCCCTGAGGGCATAGCAATTGAAAGTCTACATTTAAAATCTACTTTAAAGTTTAAAAATAAGAGATACAAGTGTAAGTTATATCCCTAATTGCTATAAAGGGAATTGTGGGTTCTTAAGTATTTGAGACTAAAAAGTACTTCTATTAAATTCCAGACTAGTAAGTATGTAAATTATAAAGGTACTATAAGGATAAGAAAGGGTTGACAGAAAGTTCATTTTGAATGTAATTGTGATGGTTAATTAATGTATCAATGTGACTAGGCCACAGGGTGCCCAGAATTTGGTCAAATATTATCTTGGGTATTTCTGCGAGGATATTTTTTGATGAGATTAATATTTTAAGGGGTAAAGCCGTTTGCTGTCTATAATGTGGGTGGGCATCATCCAACCAGTTGATGGTCTAAATAGGATAACAAGATTGACCTTCCCTGGAGTAACAGGAAAAAGTCTTCGGTAGATTGCCTTCAGACTTCATCTGTACCATCAGCTTTTCTGGGCCTACGCCTGCTTCAGATTGGAACTACACTGCAGATTTGGACTTGTCAGGCTTCATACTCATGTGAACCAATTCCTATAATCTGTGTGTGTGTGTGTGTGTGTGTGTGTGTGTGTGTGTGTGTGTGTACACACACATCTTACTGGTTCTGTTTCTCTGGAGAACCCTAATACAGTAATAAAACATTTGCTAATCGTATGCTTTTAGCACTTAGCACACTGTAGATCCCCAAAGAGTAGTTAAGTAATTGATTAATTAATCATTATGCTTACAGGCTTCACAGTCAAAAAGTTTTGGACTCTGACTCTGCTCCTTATAGCTGTGTGACCTTGGTTGATTCTGTGCCTCAGTTTCTTCATCTTTATTTTTTTTTAAGATTTATTTATTTGTTTATTTGACACACACAGAGAGAGAGAGAGAGATCACAAGTAGGCAGAGAGAGAGAGGAGGACGCAGGCTCCCCGCTAAGCAGGGAGCCTGATGCGGGCCTCCATCCCAGGACCCTGAGATCATGACCTGAGCCGAAGGCAGAGGCTTTAACCCACTGACCCACCCAGGCACCCAGTTTCTTTATCTGTAATAATAGGATAGTAATGTTAACTTCCATATAAGGTGGTAGTGAGGATTAAATAAGATAGAGCAAGGAAAGGAGAGGAGACGATTTCCTGTGACCAGCATTCCTACTTATTTGACAGTACATGGGACTGGGATGTGGTCTTAGATGCTCTCAGAAAAGACAATGGCCTACATGGCATTTCATGGTTCTCCAGTGGGCCCAGTTCAGCCTTCCCTCTCTGGTGAAGCTAAGTCATTAACAGGCCAGCACTCAGAAAATAGTGGTTCTGAACTGTAGTATAAACATTTTTTTAAATGTAACACTTTTTTTTCTTTTCTTGCCTTATTCCATCAACCAAGGAAACCCACAATGACAGAATCTTGTAAGGTTTCAGGAACACTTTTAAGTGAATTTCTGTAAGAGACGCAGATACTGCCCAAGGCCTCCATGCCTGGTTACATGAGGCTCCCTTGTAGAGCCTGTAGGCATAGTGCTCCTCCTGTTTCCTTGAATTTCCCATTCTTTATTCCTCATGCTTCCCTTTACTTCCACTTTTTTGCTGTTTGGGGTGAGCCCTTGGTCAAGTCCAGAAGCTCAGTCCCTTGACCATTTGCCCCCCAAAAATTAACCACAAAGAGTTTTGTGAATGTGGTGATTTTCCTGAAGATCTGAGAGTTTCCTTTAATTGACAGCCTGCTTGCTCTGCTCTGCCATTTGTTTTCTGCTTAGGGCCTTTCCTGGCCATTTTGCCAGGATCCTTCCCAATGATCATGTGTCCCCCACCTCCCACAATTCGAGTTTTCCCTCCCTCTGACAGCTCTTCTCACAAGAGTGTGTCCTTACTAGATCAGACTGCCTAGCTTCCCCAACTGACATTCTGTTATTCATCAGTAAAGACATTTTTATGTTTGTGTCAAATGGTGGTACGTATGTGTTAGGCATATTATTTATACACATCCACAGACAGGGCTCTGTCTGTATGTATTTAAGTTCTCCTGGTACTAATTAAAGTGGCCAAGGGGCCCCAGGACTCAACAGATGGGACCACTCACAAAAATCTACTATTGATATTTTATGAAGATATTGTCCATGGATTTATTTATATTTTCATTCGTATCTGCTCTTGTTTCTTAAGTTAATAAAAGCCTGAAGTTATCCCACTTTAAAAAAAAACTTGTACATATTTCCATTTACCCTTAATTTGTCCGCACTTAAACTTTAAGCATGTATTTCCTTTATTACGTTCCAGGCCTTAGTGAACACATTCAGTATACTTCAATATTTTATAGATATTGATCTTTTCTACCTTTGGCTTTAGCCATTCCATCTTGAATAATGCTGATTTGTCCTCATGTTTTAGCTTCCAGCTCTTACGGTACCAGTGTGGGAATATTATAGATAGTCAGTATTTCCAGTTGCCCTCATGTCAATACCATTTGCTAATGGTATTGATATTAGAAAGGGAGGCAACTGCCCGTTTTCTCCTCTCTGGGTTGTTTAGGAGAAAATGTTGACGTGACATTAATAGAAATTCTTCTACGAAAGATTTGTTTGCAGTAAAGAAAACTTGGAGATTTCAATCTCTTCTCATTGGTAAGCAAAAATTTTGGCCCATTGGACAATCTTAATTTTTGTGATATAACAAGGCACTAGTTAAAACCAGGGGTGTAAGCACTATTTTTATTTCCTCTGTTTGTCATTACTGAACCCTCTTACAAGATTGTCCTCTTCCCATGAGAAAAACACCACATACCCAAGAGTGTAGCTCTGGACCAAAAAATGCAGTGATTACTGGTGTGTGCAGAGTCAGCAGCTGCAAGGAGTAGGTTTTGGGTTTAAAATGTAACATTCAGAAAATACTTATTAAACATCCACTATGTACATACAAGGTGCTATAACGACAACATTCCTGATCCTCAGGGGGCTTATAGTTTAGGGTGGCTATCAGACAAGACCAGCAATCGGAAAACAACTTTGATGCAGAGTGGTAACCTCCTGAGAGAGGGCGCAGATGGGACCCCTGAGAAGGGGTAGAACCCACCCTGCTAGAAACAGAAGATTTCACTGGTGGAGTCTTAGTGGCACCTTAAACGGTGGCTGGCCATGGATCTGGGAGAACATTTGATGCAGAAGGTAAGGCGTGGAGGTGGGAAGGTGGACACTAGGTATGAGAGCAAGTGACTGTGTGAAGAAAAGTACTGAAATTTCAGTCTGCAATGGTAGGTTGAGTCTGACGAGGGAGGACCTTCGGTATGAAGCTAAGAAAGTTCTGTGATCTCTGATTCTTCCCCTAGCCCTCTAGTTTTTTTGGGTCCTATTTTTTTTTTTAATAGCATGTGCACTAATATATACTGGCTAATCTGTTTATATGCATACTAATTGTATTACTTTGTAAGTAATTTGAAGTCCTGGTAAGTCATTTACTTATCTTTTTATTGTAGACACCTAGCAGGACACCTGCCACATGGAAGGGGCTTAGTACACGTAGAATGATTGAAGCCCATCTTAAGTTTTGTTTTGTTGCAGGAATAACATTCATTACTTGAAAAGACGTCTCCCTCCCACCTTCCCTCTTCCTCCCCATCTCTCTCTCTCTCTCTCACACACACACACCACACTCTCAAAAAGAAGCAGATTTTGAAAGTTAACTTTTTCCTCTGAAGGTTATTGATTCTCAATTTTCTTACTGAATTTGGCAGGATCTACTTTTATATGAATTGCAGGTTTGAAGACTGCAAAAGCTGTTGTCAGCTGGTGATTATATCTTATATTCTCAATTTTGGGGGGCAACAGTGTGTGAAAGATTTGGATTCTCAATTGCCTCAGAAAAGGCAGATTACTGGCAGCATTCACTCTTGCAGTTTTCAATAGAAGATATATTTATATACATATCTATCTGTCTATAACTGTCTATAACTTTTGATGGTCCCCATTTCTACAGAATAAAGTCCAAAATTTTGCATGGCATTTAAGACCCATAGCAATATGCCCAAAGAAATCTCTTGTTTTTTTCTGTTCTCTCTCTTGTGCTTACATTTTAGCTAAAGAGAACCCCTCACCCTCCTCAGGCTCTGTCATCTCTTTAGTCCTCCTCTCTTTGTGGTGTTCCCTCTGCTGTACATTTATTAGTGACTGTAACAAATAAACTTCCCAACCTCAGAGGCTTAATATGATTGAAGTATCCTTATTTTTGCTGAGATAAGAGTGGAATACAATCACTCCTAGAGGGTGTCTTTCCTCCATATGTGTTCAGGGATCCAGGTTTCTTCTATCCTGTGGCTTCCCCATGTTCACACCATGACTCCCAAGGTTGTCCTCCTCATCTCCAGTCTAGCAGCTGGAAGGAAAAGGCATGAGGGTCATGAGTCAGGGGGCCAAATGGGCCAGGCCTGGAAGCAACAGATGTTACTTCCTACATTTTATTGGTCAGAACTGACAGATGGCTATGTCTAGCCACAAGGGAGACTGGTAAGCATAATCTAGCAGTGCCCCAAGAGAAAAAGGAAGTGGTTTTTGATGACTTGCTAACCAGTATCCTCCACAGTCTTTCCTTCTGGTCACAAAGTATCCCATTTTTCCTTTCTTTCATAGAACATACCATTTCTCATTGGTAATATAAAGACCTATGTGGCACAAATTTAAGGTCTTCAGATGATGGACATGGTGTCTGGATGTGGTCTCTTGTGGCGATCTGTCAATAAAAAGGTGGTTCATCCCTTCTCCTTCTTAATGTACAGTGGTGAGTCAGGTACAGGATAATGCTAAAAAACCAAAAACAACCACTTTCCCCCAACCTCTTGGAAAACAGAAGAATGCAAGACACTCAGCCATTTATAGTTGCTAGTATATATGAAATCCTGAACAGGCATTATGAAGGTATCCTGCCTTCATAAGGTGGGGTGGGAAGTTCCTTGACTAGAATCTGATTTTGCTCTCCTGGTAGAACTCCCTTGTCCATGGCCCTTGGTCCATCCCCTGGGAGGATCTTCCATGTCCTGTTTTCCATGGCCACAGCTAAAGGAGGACATTTGGGAGCATATTCTTCTTGAAGGCTATGTAACATTCATAGCCTGTGTCCTGCTTGTGCAAGTGTGAGGTCCTGAGGACTGTTCTAATGCTCAAGTAGTCCAAGGCTTTTTCAGGTTGGGATTATGTTTATTTTATGTTTTAAAATATTTTTATTTATTTATTTGACAGACAGTGAGAGAGGGAACACAAGCAGGGGGAGTGGGAGAGGGAGAAGCAGGCTTCCGGCTGCACAGGGAGCCCAATGTAGGGCTCAATCCCAAGACCCTGGGATCATGACCTGAGCTGAAGGCAGACGCTTAATGACTGAGACACCCAGGTGCCCTGGGATTATGTTTATTTGGCAGTACAATTCACTCAGAAACTTAGAAGGCTTTTGATTTGGTAGTGTCTAGTGAGTTTCATGTGCTGGTAAATATATCCAAAGTTTTGCCTAGATGTCATTCTCAAGTCTTATTTGCTTTCTTGTCCCCAAGCCATTTCTTCTCAGTTTAATGGTGGCTACCTTGAGGTCAGTAGGTTTGGTGGAGGCCACACCATTAATGTAATCTGTGTAATAACACTGAAAATTTCGAACAACTTATATTATTGTTTGTTAATATATTAAATAGTAATATAATATTAAAATATGTCATCCTTAGTAAATATTCACTTAGAAAATCTTTTTACAGGTAAAATATAGAACTTTCATTTAAAAATATAAATTTTATGAAAATTTTAAGAATTTTTGAGATTTTGGATAAAGATATATTTTATTATAAAAATATTAGTTTGAAATATTGTCAGAAAAGAATACCTGAATTCCTCTGAAACCACTAATTCTATTTAGTTTTCCAGTTGCTTTTTTCAATAACATTAGTAAGAAAATACATTTTCAGTTTTATACTACAATCATATGTCAAGTAATTAGAATAAATGTTAACATAGATATTAGGTTGAATATTGCTTACATATGTTTAAAAGCAGTGTTCTTTCACTCATTTAAGTTAAAAAAATGAAATACTTGGGATGCCTGGATGGCTCAGTTGGTTAAGCATCTGCCTCCACTCAGCGGGGAGGCTGCTTCTTCCTCTCCCTGCCACTCCCCTTGCTTATGCTCTCTCTCTCTCTCTCTTTCTCTCTGACAAATAGAATCTTTTTTAAAAAATGAGATACTTAAATCGTATTCTAGTGCTCCAAAAATGTTTGGAAACTTAAAAAAAAAGATTTATTTATTTTGGAGAGTATGGTGGGGATGGGCAGAGGGAGAGGAAGAGGGAATCTCAAGCAGACTCCCCACTGAATGGGGAGCCAGATGCAGGGCTCCGTCTCATGACCCTGAGATCATGACGCTTAACAGACTGAACCACCCAGGCACCACTGGAAACATTTTTCTTAATTTTTTGCAAAGAAATCTGTCCCAATGACTTTAGTAATAGTCATTGTAACCAAATACAATTACTATTTTGTGGTCTTACTAGTTTATAGGACTTAGTTATGTTTGAAGGTGTGATGAAGTAGCTGCACCTTTCCATTTGGTTATGTGGTTTGAAATCGCAGTTTTGACTAGTGGACATTCTCTTGATGAAACTATGAGGTAATGTGTTCTTTGGGAAATATATGCTGACAGATTGGGTAAAAAATCTTATGAAATTCTTCTTGATATATTGGTCAGATATCATCTGAACAAGTCACTTTGTAGCTTTGTCATCATGTAAAGAATATTCAAATCTGTCTGAAAGTCCTTATCTTTCAAAAAAATTCGCAAAACTTTAAAATGAAGTAGAATAAAGCTAGTAGCATCCCAAGATTCTAGTTATACTATCAAACTCCCTGTGGTTAATAAGGTAATGGAACCAAACAGATATGGGAACAAAATTCATTTATACTGACAATTCTTCTAAGAATGCATACCAGTAATCCTTGGATTTAAAAGGCATCATGAAAGAAGGTACCAGTAAAATAAGGCATTTCAAGCCTATGAAAAAGACTTTCGGGATGAAGACTGTAATTCTAGTAATCCAAAATACTTCCCAGAAGCTTGAATGACCCAAAGTAGGATTTAAAAAGATTAAGTTGTAATAAAGTGACTGAAAATGAAAGAGAACAGAAGATCCTGCCAAGAATACTAGTAACCAAGTGTACTGACTCTTCGGGCACTTTTTCTTAGAGAAAGCCTGATTTATAGTGCTTTTCTTGGCATACGTTAAAGTTGTTAGAAGCCCATTTCCAAGAGAAATGACATATGTTTCTGAAGCTTGGATTTTCCACACATCCTTTAGGCATGGAGTTCATCTGGATAGGAACATCTCAGAAATGAAGGCAAGGCCCTTCTCCTGTCCATCGTGTTGCATGAGCTTTTCGGGAGGTTGATGCTGCTGCAGTGACCACAGTTCCTAGAGGGTGGCATGGCCCTTGAATACTTTTTCTCTGATCCACACTCTTTTGCATCAGGACTGTGTTTCCTCTAATGATGAGAAGATGGAAGGCTTGCAGTGATGTCAGGTACAGTGGGAGACTGTCCTACATCTTCAGTTAGGGCCCTTTTCCAAAACTTTGACTATTCTATGTTCTTTGTAGCTCTATATGAATTTCAGACTAATCTCAATTGCTATAAAAACGCCTGCTGGAATCAGGAACTGAGGCTGGAGAAGTAGGTGGAGAGGGAGGAGAGGAGAGTTGGTGGAGCAGGGAGTCACCAAGAAGTCCTCCTAAAACACTGACGTGGTGGACAAGTCAGAGATTGAGGGGTGTCTGCTGAAAGCGTCCACAAAGGGGACCGTGGAGGTCTGTGCAGGGCTGAGATCTGGTTCTTGTGGTTGTCTTTGTGAACTTGCAGTTGGGTCTCATGATTCATTGCTGCTGGTCAGCAGGACAGACAGATCAACCTGGGCATCTGACCTCAACAGCTGGACCTGGAAGCAGAGGAGGGTGCAGAGTGGGGAAGAGCAAGTATAGATTGACACTTGCTTGGTTCTCTGCATCTCTTTCTTCTCACCTCTAACCATGATGACCCTCAGACCTTAAGGGCTGCTGCTTCATTTCACTTTCCAAATCATGTACAAGATTCTAACCCAGAACCAAATAGGGAAGAAGATGAAAAAATGTAGTCCCAACTTAGACTGAGACAAAATAAAACCATTTTATTTTTCTCTGTCACCGTCTTCATCCAACCAGCCACCTGTTGATTCTATATCATTATTTCTGCATTATAAACCATTCCCTTCTCTGCCATTGTTCTTTCTTAGTTTAATCATTCATATATTTTATGTCTGGATTACTGTAGTAGCCTCCTAACTTGTGATTACATAAAATATGTTCATGTAGGAATGGCACTTCATGGGTGCCATTCATCGACCTCATGTTTAATGGCCCTCCCTAGAGTTGTTCAAGGTACAACATGCAGAACTGTACACAGTTCCATCTCCAGTCTAGCCCTGCTTCTTTCAGTAACTTGGGTCATCCTTTTAGAAGGCAAAATGGACCCTATCATTCTCCTGCCAAAAATTGTTGGCCTCTCATGACCTTCAGGATAAAATTCAAATTCTTTAGCATAGCATAAAGTCCATTCATGATTAGCAGATGAGCCTAGGCTCTGGAATCATAATTTCTAAGTTAGAATTTTATCTTATCCTCTTCTACAGTACATGACCTTGAGCAAGTCACTTATTCCTACTGGGCTTCTGTTTCTTTAACTATGAAATGGGGGAGGAGGCTGAGAATAGTCCTTTCCTCATCAACTTTTTTTTTAGATTTTATTTATTTATTTGACAGAGAGCGAGATCACAAGTAGGCAGAGAGGCAGGCAGAGGGAGAGGGGGAAGCAGGCTCTGCTCCCTGCTCGGCAGGGAGCCTGATGCGGGGCTCGATCCCAGAACCCTGAGATCATGACCTGAGCTGAAGGCAGAGGCTTAACCCACTGAGCCACCCAGGCGCCACTCCTCATCAACTTTTGTGAACATTCATTGAGATGTTAAAACAATATTCTTTCTATAGTGCAATCTCTTACTGTTGCCAGTGCCCACCCCAACTCTATGCTTCATCTGAACTGAACTCCTATACTACTCATTCTCCTCTTTTATACCCCATCCTGTCTCTGAACCTGTACACATACCTGAATCACCCTTTTTCTCTTTTCCTGGCTAGAATCTGCTCATTCTCCAGGACTCAGTGACTCATCACTCCCTCCTGGCAGGCGCCTCTGATTCCCTCAGCCTCAGTTAGTGACGGTTCCCTTGGGCTGTCTCAGTGTCAGTGCTTGATTATCCACAGTGGATTCTCTTTTTCTGTCTTCCCCACTATAAACTATATACTCTCTTCCCTGCTAGACTCTAAACTCTAGACCATGTTTTGCTTGAGGGTAGGAACAGTTTTACCTGTTTTTTTAGCCTTAGTTCCTAATGTAGCACTGACTGGTTTTTAAGAATGTTTGTTAGCAGGTTCTCAAAAATGTTTATTGAATTAATGTTAAATGATGAGGGTTCTAACAGGTATTGTTATACTTTATGGAGAAATATAAAGATGTTGGAGGGAATATTTTGGGGCAATGCATAATAGCAAGAATTTTAGAATTCTGAAGCTTAGTGATTTGGTAGATTTCAAAGTATGTATGTTGCTGTTAAGAATGGAAATTAAAAAGAATGAAAATTTTGTTTTTAATTTAAATTCAATGAGCATATAATGTATTATTTGTTTCATGGGTACAAGTCTGTGATTCATCAGTCTTATATAATACCCAGTGCTCATTACAACACATACACTCCTCAATGTCTATCACCCAGTTACCCCATTCCCCTACCCCCTGCCTCCAGCAACCCTCAGTTTGTTTCCTATGATTAAGAGTCTCTTATGGTTTGTTGCCCTCTCTGCTTTTGTCTTGTTTCATTTTTAAGAATGGAAATTTTCTTAATGGAAAGAATGACTAAGGACATTTTTTGGTTAAGGCATTGTTTACTACCATTTGCTCAATATCCATTACTTTAAGACCTCTTACAAAGATACTGAAAGCCACAACTATATGGTCAATTAATCTTCGACAAAGCAGGAAAGAGTATCCAATGGGAAAAAGATAGCCTCTTCAACAAATGGTGTTGGGAAAACTGGACAGCAACAGGCAAAAGAATGAAACTGGGCCACTTTCTTATACCACACACAAAAATAAATTCGAAATGGATTAATGAACTAAATGTGAGACCTGAAACCATAAAAATCCTAGAGGAGAACACAGCAGTAACCTCTTTGACATCAGCTATAACAACTTCTTTCTAGAATGTCTCCTGAGGCAAGGGGAAAAAAAAGGAAAAATAAACTAAGGGGACTTCATCAAAATAAAGTTTTGCACAGTGAAGAAAACAATCAACAAAACTAAAGGCAACCTGTGGAATGTGAGAAGATACTTGCAAATGACATATAGATAAAGGGTTAATATCTAGAATCTGTAAAGAACTTACAAAACTCAACACCCAAAAATGAATAATCCAATTGACAAACGGGCAGAAGACACGAGCAGACATTTTTCCAAAGAGGACATAGATGTCCAACATGGAAAGGTGCTCAACATCACTGATCATCAGGGAAATACAAATCAAAACTACAATGAAATACCACCTCATACCTGTCAGAATGGCTAAAATCAACAACACAAGAAGCAACAGGTGTTGGCAAGGATGTGGAGAAAGCGGAACACTCATGCATTGTTGATGGGAATCCAAACTGGTGTAGTCACCTGTGGAAAACAGTATGAAGTTTCCTCAAAAAGTTAAAAATAGAACTACCTGGGGCTCCATCAATCACACTAGTGGTTATTTACTCAAAGAATACAAAAATACTATTTCAAAGTCATGCACCCCAATGTTTTTAGCAACATTATCTACAATAGCCAAATTATGGAAACAGCCCAAGTGTCCATCGACTGATGAAAGGATAAAGAAGATGTGGTGTGTGTATACAATGGAATATTGCTCAGCCATTAAAAGAATGAAATCTTGCCACTTGCAACAACATGGATGGAGCTAGAGAGCATTATGTTAAGTGATATGTCAGCCAGAGAAAGACAAATACCCCATGATTTCAGTTATATATGGAAGCTAAGATACAAAACAAATGAGCAAAGGGGGACAAAGAGAGAGTCAAACCAAAAAAAAAAAAGACTCTTAACTATAGAGAACAAACTGATGATTACCAGAGGAGGGGAGTAGGTGGGGGATGGGTGAAATAGGGGATGGGAACTGCACTTGTGATGAGAACAGGGTGATGTATGGACGTGTTGAATCACTATATTGCACACCTGAAACTAATATACACTGTATGTTAACTAAATGGAATTAAAAAAAAAGAGTTTATTTTAGAGAAAGGGAGAACACACGGGTGAGTGTGAGTGGGTGGTGGTGGGGAGGATCAGAGGGAGGAACAGAGGGAGAGGGGTAAGCAGACTCCACAGTGAGTGGCTGAGGGTAGAGCCCTAGGTGGGGCTTGATCCCGTGACCATGAGATCATGACCTGAGTTAAATCAAGAGTCCAGTGTTTAACCTTAACTGACTAACCCACCCAGGTGCCCCCTAACTGGAATTTAAATAACAAAATAATTATTGAATAATGCATTAAAAGTTCTTTAAAGAGTATTCTGTTTGTCAGTGTTTAATTGTATTACCAAAAATCATAAAGTAACTATCCTTGGGAAATTATGGACCAAAATCATGGGAGCTATCTGTTAATTCTAAAATGTCTGTATGAGTTCAATCATTTTTTTAAAAAAATGATTTCATTTATTTATTTGAGAGAGAAAGATCACAAGCAGGGGGTAGGGGTAGAGGGAGCAGCAGATTCTTTCGTGTACAAGGGAACTGATGTGGGACTTGATCCAGGACTCAGGGATCATGACCTGAGCTAATGGAAGATGCTTAACCTACTGAGCCACTCAGGCACCCCTCAATCATTTTTTAAAAAAATAGTTATTTAAGAGTGCATGAGAACACAAGCAGAGGGAGGGGGAGAGGGAGAAGGAGAGGGACAAGCAGATTCCTCACTGAGCACAGAGACGAAGCAGGGGCTTGATTTCAGGACCCTGAGATCATGATCTGAGCCGAAGTCAGATGCCTAACCAATTGAGCCACCTAGCTGTCCCAAGTTCAATCACTTTAACAGTGGACCTTGTCGGGCACCTGGGTGGCTCAGTGGGTTAAAGCCTCTGCCTTCAGCTCAGGTCATGATCTCAGGGTCTTGGGATGGAGGCCCACATCGGGCTCCATGACTCTGCAGGGAGCCTGCCTCCTCCTCCTCTCTCTCTCTGCCTGCCTCTCAGCCTACTTGTGATCTCTCTCTCTCTCTCTGTCAAATAAATAAATAAAGTCTTTAAAAAATGGAAAAAAAAACCCCAGTAGACCTTGTCTTAGTAGTTTATACCTGATGTTTCTGATGGTAATCTTCTAAAAAAGAGAACAAGTAACACTGAGGTATTTTTCCTTAAAATTTTAATTTTTAAATTTCTGGATCAATAATTATTAGCTTTCTTAAAGTTTGAAATAAAAATGTGAGTGCATGGACTAAATATTAGAAGATATTAAATCTAAGCACTTCTGTGGGATGTAGATGTTGACCTTTTCCAAAAACCTGTCCCTTCTTCAAGTAGGTTCTTATTTTGATATAAGGAAAGGTTTTAATAAATATGGAAATGATCTCTCTCAGTATCAGTATCATGCTTTGTTAGGCTTATGACTCTAACTGCTATCCTATGCATCACAATTGTAAGATTAAGAAGAGTGACTTGCTTAAATATTTTTGCATCTTACAAATGAATAAGAATATGAAAATCTCCGTAAAGAAATGGGCAAAGGGCATTATCAAAGGAGTCAGAAAAAAAAAAAGGCCAATAAATATATGGAAAAATTTTAGCCTTACTAGCAACAAAATGCAAACCAGCACAATAATGAGATATCATTTTAATCTAGTTCAATAGCAAAGGGTGTGAAGAAGTGGGCATTTTCATCCATTGCTGTTGGGAGTGTAATTTGTAGTCTCTGCAATTTGATAGTATGTGTAAAAGGCTTTATTTTTAACTTTGACTTGGGAATCCCGCTTGTAGGAGTTTGTTCTAGGAAAATAATAAGACAAATGCAGAATGGTATACCTTTAAGCATATTCATTGCAGCCTTGTTTTTGAAATGGTATTGGGCGAGTAACTTGCTTTTGCCTGGTTTCTGTGTGGAGGGACAGCCACTTCTGGAATCCTTCTAGGCCCTTGTCCACTGTGCATTCCACCCCAGGGGTAAAGGAGCAACTTGCTTGGTTGTACTCAGGGTTCCACTGCCTCCCTTCTGGCATTTTTGATCACTCTGCCTGCAGAGCACCTGCCCTCATTGGCTCTCTGCCAAATGCAGCTTTTATGGGGAAGGCCTCTTTACATTGGAGAAGTTTTCCAACTCTACCTATGCCTGTCTAGGAAACTCTTTATCTCCAGATACTGTGCTAGGAATTTGACTGGGTTGCACACCAGATCCATGTCCTCCATCCAACTTTAATAAAAAATAAGCCTGATATTTTGATTTCTGTCTGTCTGACTCCTTTCACCTGATCACTTAGTATTGAACCAGGGTTTCCTGACACCCCCAAGAAATAAGAACAACAGCAAAATAGAATTTGGACATCCAAAATCATGGGATTGATTAAAAGGATAAGGCTGTAAAATTGGAAATAATGCAGCAATTCAAAATGATTCTGTTGATGTATATACAGATAAACAAAGAAGATTCTAATATAGCATTTTGCATATGAGCACACTTATTATATGTGTATGTAGACCGCTCTTTTCCTCTCTCTTTTTCCTCCCCTATATTTTCTAAAGCTTCTGTAACTACATACAAATAGGTTAATTGCATTTTTTGCCTCTGTATAGGCTGTACTTATGGCCGTGTTTATTGTGTTTATGGTGGCTCGTGTGTGTTTTCCCTTATTCTTTTGTCTCACAGGGTTTTTCCCTGATGGGGTTAGCAGGAAATCTGGAATTGGGTCAGTTTTCCCAGCCAGACAACTTTGTTACTTAGACACCCCTCACAGGATGTCTGGCTGCTGGTGATCTATGGTTACTGGCTTCACCCTCCTACCTTCTTGGCAGAGCCTCACCTGGTCAGAAAGGAGCTCATCTGTGGGCCCAAATGAGGCAATGGTGTAATTTTCTTCCTCTAGTGCCCTATTCTGTCTCCTGCTCACGAAGCTAGAGCTGTTGTCTGTGGAGAACCAGTGACTTAGTCATCCTCAGTTGTTGAGGGTTGGGAGAATTCTCCTACTCAAGAGAATAAAACTATAGGTAATACCAAGTCCAGGTGAGATGATGTAGAGAATTACCTCTAACTCATGGAGATGCCAAAATCTTCATCATTTGCAAAGGCTCCTGGGAATTGGAATTTTCCAAATAAGTGAACTTTCTAGATAGCTAGCATTTACTTCTTTAAGAGCCTATACTATTCTTCCTAAGCATTTTTAATGGAAATCTTGCTAAAGGGCTTTCAATTTATTTTCACAAACATTCAATATTTTCTTGATGACTCAGCCTCATCCTTATAAAAAACATATTTTCTTGTTCTGTAGAATGGTGATGTTCTCTGACTACATTAAACCATGTAGGCCTGAAGAGCAGCTCCTGGTTGTACTTTCAAGGTCATGCTTGTGTTTTTAGATGGTTGGCCTACTTCCCCCTGCTGAAAACTGTTCCACTGATCCTCTGTGTGCTCTGTGAGATCCTGCTATGTTGAATTATCATTTGGTTGGTAAGGGCTCTGATTAGCATTAAGATTTAAGTATCTTGTAACAGACACATTTCTGCTGCTGTGAGGCCATTTTTGGTTGGTTCTGGGTTTGCTGTTGGGTCTTAGCCACTGTTGTTCAAGTGGTCAGTAATCAGAACTGTGGTTGAATGGGCCATTCTTGTATTTTACAACAAGATATCCATTCACCTTTTTGATAACCCAATTAAAGTTCACATTTTCATTACAAATAGGCTTCCTTATAGATTAATGGTCACTTACATTATAATTATAGAAACTGTGGTTCAAACAAATGAAGTCAATTTTCTAATCTTGTTTATAATAAAATTAAATGTTTATGAATTTCAGATTCTTCTCCTGTGGCTATAAGACTGGAAATCACAAGCTATTTGTAAGAGAATTCTGAGGAGACAACTGAATGATCATGTTTATTCATTTTAACTCTATTCAACTTAATTTTTAAAAAAGATTTATTTACTTGAGAGAGAGAGAGAGTGCGTGTGCACACTGAAGCACACACAAGCTGGGGGAGGGGTTGGGAGAGAGAGAGAAAGAATCTCAAGCAGACTCCCTGCTGAGTACAGAGCCTGAGGTGGGGCTTGATCTCATGACCCTGAGATCATGACTTGAGCTGAAACCAAGAGTTGGATGCTCAACTGACTGAGCCATCCAGGTGCCCCTCTATTCAACTTAATTAAGAAAGTGATTCTTTTTTTCGTTTTCCATCACCTAAAGTATGAAGTGCAATTTCTTTAACATTCTATCAGTTAGTTCGGCTAACTAAAAAAACACCCAAAGCACAGTGGTTTAAAAAGAAAGTTTCATTATGTTTTATGATTCTGTACCTCAGTGGGCAGCTCTTTTGGTCTGAGCCAGCGTGGCTAGAGCTAGATGTCTAAGTTTTCCTCAAGTATCTGGGATACCTGAGATGACTGGGGCCTCTCTCCGTGAGGTCATTTATCTCTGAGGGGGCTAGCCCATGTGTGTCATACAGTGGCAGAAGGGCTTCCAGTAGCAAGAGAGGGCAAACTCCAAAGCACAGGTAATTTTCAAACCTCTGCCTCTGTTACATTTACTGATGTCCCATTGGCCAAACAAAGTCACATTGGCTCTAGTGCATGAGTACAAAGAAGTGAGATTTCTTGGAGTCATTACTGCAATGATCTATCACGGCATGTTCCAAACTATCATTCTAACCCTGCAGTTCCCAAACTGGCTGAGGTGTCCTGGGACACCACAGTGAATTCACAGGGGGTGTTGTGGGACATTTAGAAATTTCCAGGGAAACATAATTATACTCCATGACTGTTGGGTATCATGCAAACGATGAGCTAGATGTAGGTCACAGTGTCAACATCGTAACAATACATTCCTTTTGGTGTTGTTGTATCTTTGCAAAGCTGGGCTTTTCGTGGTTGCTGTGATAAAAAGAGAGTACTACATGAAAACTGTGGAACAGGGAATGAGGGTGGTGATGCCCAATTTGATTCCAAGATTGCAGAAGTGATACAGTACCCAGCAGGTGCAGAGATCTCATTATTAAGTAATTATGGTTATTTAAGAATGAAATAAAATATTTTAAAAATACATGTGTATTATTATTCAAATGTAATTAAGTTGTTAGGGCATGCATAATTACAAAGTTGTTTGGATCTGACTGCCTGGGAAATGAAACTAAGTATTTCTTTTGGTTTAGGGGCACTGTGAAAAAATTAACAAGATGTTAAGGATGCTGTGAGCCAGGAAAGTGTGGGAGCTGCTGTCTTAATCTTATTTGCTACTGGTGATAAAAGAAAAAAGTCAGGAAGGAAAGCTAGTTTTGGGAAAAGGTGAATGGGTTCAATTGTGGAGATGCTGAGACTGAGGGCTTAGTGGGCCACTCAGGGGAAAGTATAAGAGCTGGGATCCAGGCAGGAGGTTTAGAGCAGAGATAATTCCATCCCTGAATAGTCATGGGAAGGCTCTCTTTCTGATTGCTTTGGATATTGTATAAACTCAAGAACTGCAAAAGAAAAAGGTGGGGTAATTGGAAGGAACCTAAAAACCAAAACTTGAAACCGACCTGCAAAACAAATGTTCTTGGTTTAATGTTTTTGCAAATGTTAAATGGATGCATTTGAATTTCCTTCTTACATCATGTTTTATTGCAAAGATTCTATGGGAGAGCCATGAGGTTAACTATAGTAGAGAAAGAGAAAGTGAACTCTTGACCTTTTAGCCAGGTGTTGTGTATATAGGGGTTTGCTTAATTACTTTATTTCCCGTTAACACATCACTAGCTGAGCCCAGAAAATCCAGATCATGGAGAGCCATCCACTGTATAGAGAAGACACACTTATACACACTTAAGTCTTCACAAGATTAGCATCAAGAAGTAGGAGGATATGATGTTAGGAAAATAAAGACTCCCCTCCCTCCCTCCCTCCCTCATATACATACATTTTTTGGCCAAGGAGACTGTAGAAAAGGAATAGAAAGAGAAGATAGAAATTTGTCTTGTAATTTCCCCCTATGGCTTGGAAAGAAGTTGTGTTACAAAAGTGAGAATAATAGTAATACAAAGGAGGAGAGATGTTGCCCCTTTCCAAGTTGGGGGTCGTGGAAAGTTCACTTCTGTTCACTTTTGTCCTGTTCACCTGTACCAGCTTGTGGGTATGACCACAACAACTTGGCTATGCACTACAAACAGAAGGAGATCCTAGGGCTTTGTTTTCCTATGCTGCTTCTAATTCTCATGCTTTGTAGATGATGTGACAAGAACCAGTAGGCCTTCCAAGGCACCATCTGCCCACCCTGCCCTGTCAAGGCAGGTGGACAGACAGGCCAGTAGACTGGGTGAGGGACAGAGTAGTCACGCCACAGTCTGTAGCCAACATAGTAGGGGTGAGGCTGAGTCACGCAGAGGTGTTACTTGGTCCTGACCAAGCAGGAAGCTCCCGATGAATAATGGATGTTGTCTTGAGATCAATAGTAACTTCCTAATGCATGTCAATGATCCCCATGAGGCTAGGAGGCTCTTCTCTCAGAGTTGTGAAGATCCATCATGATATTCCTTCTCCTCAGATATCCAGAAGGAGGCAGCTGTCAAGGGCCAGCATTGACTACATAATTTTCTGGGCCTAGTGCAAAGTAAAAATACAAGCCCCTTGTTCAAAATTAAGAATTTTAAGACTGCAACAGCAAAGCATTAAACCAGGTGGGGTCCTTCTAAGAGCAGGACTGTGTGCAACGGCACAGGTCTCAGCCTATGAAACCGGCCCTGCTGAGAGCCGCAACATATTTTCCCCCCAGAGATTCTCAACGCTGCCCAAAGGGATTGTTGAAATGATCAGATTGGGTTAAATTGAAACTGCACTGGACATATAATTCTTTCCCCATTAACCAGAGAATGGGAACCTGGGAGAAATGCCAGATTAGTTTATGGACAATCAAGACATTACTGAGTTGGGTCGAATTATATTTGTGGTCTTGTAAAAACTCATTTTCTCCTTTTTATAGAGAAAATTTGCTATTTAGGGGGTTAAGGGATTGTTCAAGGTCACCCAGGTAGTTAGTGGTGAAACTGAGGGTAATTTATTTTTAATGAGCTGAATTCTATTAATTAATTAATTATTGTGTCATGTTAGTCACCATACAGTACAACATTAATTTTTGAGTAGTGTTCCATGATTCATTGTTTATGTATAACACCCAGTGCTCCATGCAGTCTGTGCCCTCCTCAAACCCAGGATTGATTCCAAAACTCAGACATGTTTCCACTCTTCTGATGTCAAAGCTAAATCTAAGAAATTGAACTTTAATGTGAGATTTCTTTTGAAATGTTCTATTTTTGTAAGTGGATGAAGAGTATGCTTTATCGCCAATAGTATTGTACTGTCCCCTAGAGAGCATTTTGAAAAATTGAGGGGTATTTTTGTTGTCTGAGGGGATGTCGATGGGCAAAGGTTAGGGATATTAGAAAGTTGCAATTTTTAGGAAAGTCCTACACAAGGAAGAATTGTTTGATGTTCTGCATAACTTTTGATTGCCTCACCTATTGCTTGGATAGGTAAAAACTTGTTTATAATTATGAGCTAGAACCTAATAACATTTTACATTATCTCATAATATCTTTTTCATGGTTTAAAAATAGGCTGAATTTTCCATAACTAAAACAACTATAAATAGAAGGAAGAGTATACTTGATTTGTTTCAAACTTTACCAAGAGTTGTTCTGCATTTTGGAAAATCACATTGCCCAATGGCCATGCTGCTTTTGGTATTTGAATCTTCAATACAGCACACCTTAATTTGTCAGCAGATGTCAACTTCCCATAGATTTCACATGTAGATGCAATGACTGCTTCATTAGTCTTCTGGTATGGCTATGTCTGAGCATATTGGCATATACATTATTTTATTATAAATTCTATTTTTTTCTTTTGTGTTATAGTCAGGACATTTTTTTGTTTTTGTTTAAAAGTTGTATTTGTAGGTAGGTTACAGTTTTGTATGGATTTCGTTTTAGGACTGTGTAAGGGCACTGAAAAATATTTGCTATAGAAAGGGGTCAGTCTAACAGCTTGAGAACCACTGAGGTGGGACACGTGAGTATTTGGAATCAGTAAAGAGCAGAGTTATTTTTGTAAGAAAACTTTAGAGTTATTGACTTTCCTTGAAGGGCTTATTGGCTATGAGGGCAATAGCACTGAGCCTTATGTGAAAGAGTTATTAAATCTTTTAAGAGACTATATTCTGTGTGTTAGGCACAGAATCAAGATATCTGACCTAATTTACCCAAGGAGTAGGGCTTTTTAGGTGACCTCCTTCTTTTTTTTTTTTTTTAAATTAATTTTTGTCCTCCTGGCTGGACAAAGTTGTCCTTTTCATTTGAGGGAATGACCTTGGCAGGAAAAAAGAGAAAAAACTCTCTTTTGATTCAGGTTTATTTTTTTCCTCTTGGGAAAAATATCCCTTTGAAGGTAAAATAACTACGTGAGACATTCACATTGCAACTCAAAAGGCCCCCTGTTACTAATTGTTATGAGAAAGCTGGCATCAGGGGGGCTTTGGGCAAAATGTCCCAATCTACTGAGTTTCTTGCATGACCATGTTCCTTATGTAGCTCTAGGACTCTGCCCTTTTTGTAGGAGGGATGTCTTACCACCTATTACTAACAATATTATATGCCAGTTAACCTTATAAAACTGTTAATGAAAAGGTAAACTATACTTTGAGTCTGAGGGAGTAAGTTTTTTGTTCTAGACACTCAGGGCCATCCCATGTAGTGATATCTATTATGGTAACTAGGGAAAAATTTGCCTTTCCTTCTTTTGGACCCTCAATCTTGTGGAATCCTGCCCCCCCCGCCCACTGCCTTCCTGCATGGGACAGTGCTTGTACAAGGACTTGCTTCTGTGTGCTCAGTCTCTGGTCTGGGTGATGGTTATTTGGAATGGAGAGAAGTTGGGTCAGGAAAGTGTCTCTGGATCTTCTGGGCAGGTATCTACCTGAGGGTAAGCTGCTTAGTGTAATGATTCAGAGCCCAGTCTCTGGAACCAGTCAGCCAGGATTTCAGTTCTGGCTTTCCTGTTGATAGTTGTCTGACTTAAATTCTCTGTCTCAGTTTCCTCATCTATAAAACAGGAATTATAATAATACCTACTCTGCAGGGTTGTTGTGATGATTAAATGTATTAATATGTATAAATGTGAAGCAGAGAGGAAGAAAACACTCTCTACCACACTTACACATTTAAGTGGAAGAATGTTCCTGGTTGGTATTTTATTGCAGATGGGTGGAACCTAAATGACTTCTTTGATCTCTTGGATGGTGGGTCTAGGGGAACAGCTGGATATATGCAAAGTGGAAGGAGTCACTGACTTGGGCTTTGGATTCAGGAGTGTCACTCTTCTGTTCAGAAGCCATTGAAGTGTCCTCATTTCAGAGAGTAAAAAACCAAGGACTTCACAATGCCTATCGGGTCTTGCCTCATCTGGACCCTTGTGACATCTCTGACTTTGTCATCAACTGCTTTCTTTGCACTCCAGCCAGTCAGACCAGCCTTCTTGCTCTACCTCTGACATGCCAGGTGTACCCCTACCTTAGGGTCTTTGCTCTAGCTGAGCCCTGTGTCTAGAATGCTTTTTCCTTTGACATCAACATGGCTCACTCCTGCACCTCTTTCAAGTCTTTACTTAAATCTCACCTTCTCAATGAGGCCTGTCCTGATAACCCTATTTAATATTGAAACCTGCCCCTTACCTCTACTCGGGCACTTCCATTCTCTTTACTGAGCTCTACTTTTTCCTCATAATGCCATTGATCTTCTAATAAACCATATGATTTACTTAGGTATTATATTTATTGTTTCCGATCTGTTTTTCGCTACTAGAATGGCAACTTAAAAAGGGCAGGATATTGCTTTTCACTCACGTCCTTAGAGCCTTGAGTTCTTGGCACATGGGAGATATGTACTCAATAAGTATTTATGGAATGAATGTACAATTCACCCATTGAGGCTGAGGACATTGCTGATCTAATTACACCAGGGTTTTCTTAGCAAGAAAGAAGGGAGAATAGCTATTGAATGAGCAATTAACAATATCTGATGTGGATTCTAAAATGCTTGGCTGCACATTGGGGTAAATTGGATTATGGACTAATTGAGGAGTATTTGAGTCTTTTCCCAAATATGGTATGCAAATTAAATGGGAGCTACATTTTATTTCCTGAAATTGTTTTAATTTTTTTTAATTTTTTTTAAAAGATTTTATTTATTCATTTGACACACAAAGAGAGATTACAAGTCGGCAGAGAGGCAGGCAGAGAGAGAGGAGAGAGAAGGAAGCAGGCTCCCTGCTGAGCAGAGAGCCCGACGTGGGCCTCGATCCCAGGACCCTGGGATCATGACCTGAGCCGAAGGCAGCGGCTTTAACCCACTGAGCCACCCAGGCGCCCAATTGTTTTATTTTTAACAAGAAGAAAAGTAGTGTATTTTTATGGATTATATGGAAGAGTGGTAGCACTGAAATGGTTTTAGTCTTGCAGAGATGTCTTATTACTAGGGATGGAGTGATGTAGGAAATAATGTGTAAAGACACCTGGTTCCTGGCACAAAGGAAACACTCAGGAAATAACTGAATTCTGCCTAGGGCTATTCTTACCTTTAAAAGTAATCAGAGGAATATATAATAAAAATGCATTCATATCAGAGAATCTCACTGTTGGAAAGGATTGGAGTGATGTATATCCTCTTCACAGATGAGGAGAGAATGAATCAAGCACAAAAATCAGCACAAGTGAGCAAAAATCTGCCTTCCTTTAAATTTTACTCTTTGGCATTCCAGAACAAATCTATTTACTTTTATATCTGAGATCCTCTCAACTATTTGAAGACAGAAATTGTGTTTTCTTTTCCACAAGGTAAACACCCTCAGTTTCTTATCTAGCTTAGTTTTAAGAATCTTCACTATCCTGGCTACCCTGTTTCTGATGAAATACAACTTTACAATGTAGTTTTATTTTATTATTACTATTATTATTTCAAGAGAGAGAGTGAAAGGGTGGGGCAGAGGGACAGAAAGAGTATCTTTTTTTTTTTTTTAAAGATTTTTACTCATTTATTTGTCAGAGACAGAGACAGGGAGAGAGGTAGAGGGTGAGAACTAACGCACGTGGGAGGAGGGACAGGCAGAGGGAGAAGCAGGCTCCCCACTGAGCAAGGATCATCATGTGGGACTTGATCCCAGGACTCAGGGATCATAACCTGAGCCTAAAGTACTCTCTTAATTGACTGAGCCACCCAGGTGTCTCAGGAAGAGAGAGAATCTTAAGCAGGCTCCACACTCAGCACAGAGTTCAAAGTAGGGCTGGGTCCCAGGACCCTGGGATCATGACTTGAGGCAAAGGCAAATGCTTAGCTGAGTGAGGCATCCAGGTGCCCCTACAAAGTAGTTTTTAAAAGTCAGTGGCCAGGGGCACTTGGGTGGCTCAGTCCATTAAGCATCTGCCTTTGGCACAAATCATGATCCCTGTGTCCTCGGATGGAGCCATATGTCAGACTCTCGGCTTGACAGGGAGTCTGCTTCTCCTGCTCCACTCCCCCAGCTTATGCTCCCTTGCTCTGTCTCTGTCAAATAAATAAACAAAATCCTAAAAAAAAAAAAAGTCAGTGGCCAAAATGGTTCAGTGTTCCCAATCCAGTCTGATAAAATGAAGTGCAAAGAGATCACTTACACAAATGAATAAATATATAAATAAACACATTAGGTAAGTAATTAAAGGGAGGGGAGATATTGACTAACAATTAAAAGGTCAGAGGTAGGTCTACCTCTAGGTAGACCTGGAGAGCCAGGGGTTCATCTATCATTTGAGCTCGGTGTTCATGGCTTAGCTCTGTTTTTCTTTGTGTTTTCTTCACTCCCAGAAGGGGTCTCTATATATTTCTTCTTAGAAGCTCCATGTTTACATCTTACCAAATTAGCATCTCCTCAGTGGTAAGGATAGAATTCTAGAGAAAAACTAACACTTACAGGAAGAGAAAGACACATTGCTGATCTTCCAGAATGTGAATTCTGTCATAAAGTAAACAATTTCAGAGTGCTATGACTTGCTAAATTGGCTTTTAGTGACACTCCTTTTGAATGCATTCACAGTGCTGCTTTTGGTGTCTTCCAGAATTCTTCCTGGAATTGATGTCAAACTCATGATTGGAAAGTTGTAGAACTATTCTTTTCAAATTTGGGAAATTAAGATATCAGTTTCCTATCTTTTATCTTTTGGTCCTTTTCTAGTTCAGACTGCTTTTTCAGAGAGTAATAATAGTTCAATATTTATTGACTACCACACAATGATACTTACTTCATTCATATTTATAAGTTCTTGGCTTCTGAGACAGGAATTCATTTAGCTTAAAAACTAGAATTCCTTTAAATCAACCAGTTAAATCGTACCTCTTATAATCTGCCCACCTGCCTTGACTTTCTAGTTCTACATAAAAGAACTTTTTAGTTTGATTCCTGGTTTTAAGAAATGGAGAGTGAGTCAGGTTAACTCCAGATTATGGAGAAGTTTACATGTAGCAGAGGAAAAAAGGAGATCATAAGGAGATCACTTCTCACAGAGAAGTGAATTTCATGGAGGCTTGTGTCTGTGGGCGGGTCCTAAGTAGCAGCATTTTGAGGGTCTTCTATTTGCCATCACATCAATTTTGACTCTGTAAATTGAGACTGTGACTCTTTGACTTGCTCTGTTTTTCTTGGTGTGTCTTTTTATTTATTTATTTATTTATTTATTTATTTATTTATTTATTTATTTATTTATTTATTTATTTATTTATTTTTTATTATTTGCCCCAGGGGTACAGGTCTGTGAATCATCAGGCTTACACCTTTCACAGCATTCACCAAAGCACAAACCCTCCCCAATGTCCATAACCCATCCACCTTATCCCTACCCTACCACCTCCCAGTAACCCTCAGTTTGTTTTGTGAGATTAGGAGTCTCTTATGGTTGTGTCTTTTTGTTTGTTTGTTTGTTTTTTATAGCTTTATTGAAATATAACTTCTCTGGTTCCCTCCACCCTTGTCCCCATGTGTTCTCTGTCACTGTAGATTCATTTGTGTTTCCTAGACTCTTATATATAAATGGAATCATAGTATGTCCTTTTTTTTTTTTTTTTACTATCACTCAGGATACTTGTTTTGAGATTCATCCATATTATTTTGTGTATCACTAGTTCATTCTTTTTATTGTTGAGTGGGATTCCATTGCATGGTTGTTTTACATTTTGTTTATTCACCTGTTGATGTACATGTGGGTTTCAGATTTTGGCCATTACTAATAAAAATGTTATGAACACTCACGTACAGGTCTTTCTATATATGAACACAGGCTTTTATTTATCTTGGCTAAATAGGTAGGAATGGAAAGACTGGGTCATGTGGTAGGTATATAGTTAACTTTTCAGGAAATTGCCAAACTGTTGCCAGAGTGGTTGTATAATTTCATATTCTCACCAGAGGTATATAAGAGTTCCAGTTACTTTATATTCACTCCATTTCTTGCTGTCGTCAGTCTTTTAATTTTTTTTGTTTTTCTAGTGTAGTGGCATTTCATTGTCATTTAATTTGTGTTTCTATAATGACTAATGAAGTTGAACATGTCATATGCTTATTTGCCATTAATATATCTTCTTTGGTGAAGTCTTTATTAAAACGTTTGTCTGTATTTTCTTAGACTATTTATTTCCTTATTATTAAGTTTCAAGAATTCTTTATATATTTTAGTTACAAAACCCTTATCAGACATGTGATTTGCAAATATCTTCTCTCAGTTTTATTTTTGAGCTGTGGGTTACTTGGAAGAGTGTTACTTAGCTCTCAAATATTTGGGGGGTTTCCAGTTATCTCTTATTAATTTATAATTTATTTCCTCTGTGATCAGAGACTGTACTTTGTATGACTTCAATGCATGTATCAGTTTTGATTATTTTTTTCCTTTTTATGGGCTATATTTACTTACTTTATTTTGCATGACAGGTAATTATTGATTGGATGTCAGACATTATGAGTTTTAACTTCTTGGGTGTGAGATATTTTTGTGTTCCTATAAATATTCTTGATCTTTGTTCTGTTTTTCTGTTTGTTCTCCAGTTGTTTCTTGGAAACACTTTGATCCTTGTGGGTCTTGCTTTGATCCTTGTAGGAACAGAGTAGAGTTCAGTCTAGGGCTACATTTTGCCCACTACTGAGACAAGACCCTTCTGGGTACTCTACCTGCTGCTGTATGAATTATGAGGGGTTTTTTTTGTTTTTGTTTGTTTTTAAGTGTGACTGATGGAAAGAGGCATTATTCCTGGACAGGTGTGAGCACCAGGAATTGTTACTGTGATGGTTAATTTTATGTTTCGACTTAGCTGGGCCATGGTGCTCACATGTTTGGTCAAAGATTATTCTGAATGTTTCTGTGAAGTTGGATTTTGGATGAGATTAATATTTAAATTAATAGACTTTGAGTAAAGCAAATTGTCCTCCTTAATGTGGATGAGCCTCACCCAGTTGATTGAAGGCCTTGATAAAACAAGGACTGACTTCTGGAACAAGAATTCTGCTAGAAAATTTCCTTGGGACTCAAGCTGTGAATCTTCTCTGGTTCTCCAGCTTGCTGGCCTACCCTGAAGATTTTAGATTTACCAAGCTTCTACAGCTGCCTGTGTCAATTCCTTTAAATAAATCTCTCACTCTGTATATTCATGTCCTATTGGTTCTGTTTCTCTGGAGTACCTTAACAGTTACCTCTAATTTCTAATGTGTCTTTTTTCAGGTTTAGGTAGTTTCCTCACACACATGCTCTGATCAGTACTCAGCTGAATATTTGAGGAGAACCCTCCTTAGATGTCCAGAATTATCCATCTGTTTAGCTTTCTTTCTCTGGTACTGTCTCTTGTGAGGTCTTGCTGACTTGGCCTGCCTCTGCTCCCAGCTCTGTCTCATCACCTCACAAAGCCTGCCAGCCTTCACTCAGGTTTGCCATCCCTGAGTGGAAATGCTCTTGAGGCATGAAGCTGGGGGGGGGCAGTTGTTTGGCTCATCTTGTTTCTTTCCCATCTTTTAGGGATTAGTGTCCCTCATTGCCTGATGTCCAGTATCTTGAAAACCATTGTTTAATATATTTATCTGGATTTTTGGTTGTTTCAGATGGGAGGGTAATCTGGTTCTGTTACTTCATCTTGACCGGAGGTTAAAGTTCTTAGTTGTATCTTCCTGCATTGTCGCTCACTAATCTGGCTTCCTTTCTTTCTGTGCTAGATGTATATTTATTAATTGCTTTTGCTTATTTGCTTCAGTTTCCTTGAATTTATGACTTACTAATCCTTCCTCTTTTCTTTCCGCATGCATCTTTTTAGCTTCAGTTTTTACAGATAGTTTACAGATGAGATAGTTTTGTGTTAAATGCCCTAACTGAACTACCTGGACATTGTTGAATAGGTTCTGTGATGCAAAACAAGGCTAACTGTGCTCTGCAGTGAGATGCTGGACAGTTTATCTTAGACATAACAACCCCTATGCAGAACAAAGTCTACTTTTATTTTATAGGAAGAAAATAGTAGACAAATAATTCAATTTACCTTTGTCACCTTTTATGCCTTCCTACCATACAAGAGTGTAAGCCCCTTGAGAGCAGAGAGAGTGTCATTATCACTGCATTTTAATCATCTATAGTAATGCCTGATACTTTATATCTATTCTCATATCTAGGAAATGAATGAAAGTATACCTTCTGTCCCCAAGAGGTCCTATCACTGTTTTTCCTGCTGAGAACAAAGCTCAACAAAGTCCTTGTTGTTCCCAGCTATTCTTGTAATTATATGCCATTCTTGTTTTTCATGACTGTTTATACTATAAATTTTACCCTGGGAAATAGTTCTTTTGGGACTGCTCCACCACCTAAAAGAAACTAAGGGAGATTCTTGAGAAGACTTAGCTCTGAAGCACTTATCCAATGCGTGCTGGACTATGTCTTTGTAGAACTGTCAAATTGTTGTGATCTTACTGTCCTTGTAGAGTGCTATTCTCTGCTGATTTGTAGTTTCTAAGTGACATTGTTAGGCTTGTGGGTTTCCATCTCCACCTTACAAATCATGAAAACAATGTGTGGGATAAACCCTAACCTAAATTTGTTCTTAGTAGACATGAATAGCTTCTGATTCTAAACGCCTTAGGCATAGCCTAAAAGAGACTTAAAATAATGCTTTGACAAGTAAGAACTGTGGGCATTAAATTCGAAGTAACACGAGCATTTTTCACAGGAATAGAACAAGCAATCCTAAAATTTGTATAGAATCAGAAAAGATCCCAAATAGCCTAAGTAATGTTGAGAAAGCAAAGCAAAGCACGAGGCATCACAATCCAAGACTTCAAGTTCTATTACAAAGCTGTAATCATCAAGACAGTATGGTATTGGCACAAAAACAGAATTCAATGGACCAGAATAGAGAACCCAGAAATGGACCCACAGCTATATGGTCAACTAATTTTCAACAAAGCAGGAAAGAATAGCCAATGGAAAAAAGATAGTGTCTTCAACAAATGGTTTTGGGAAAACTGGACAAAAACATACAAAAGAATGAAACTGGACCATTTTCTTACACCATACTCAAAAATAAACTCAAAATGGATGAAAAGCCTCAATGTAAGACAGGAAACCATCAAAATCCTAGAGGAAAACACAGGCAGCAACCTCTTTGACCTTGGCTGCAGCAACTGGTTACTAGACATGTCTCCGGAGGCAAGGGAAACAAAAGCAAAAATGAACTATTGGGACCTCATTAAAATAAAAACTTCTGCACAACAAAGGAAACAATCAGCAAAATGAAAAGGCAACTGACAGAATGGGAGAATATATTTGCAAATGACATATTGGATAAAGGATTGGTATCTAGAATCTATGAAGAACTCATCAAAATCAACACCCCAAAAATAAATAATCCAGGTAAGAAATTGGCAGAAGACATGAACAGGTATTTCTTTAAGAAAGACACACAAGTGGTTAATAGGCACATGAAAAATGCTCATCATCAGGGAAATACAAATCAAAACCAAAATGAGATATCACGTCACATTTGTCAGAGTGACTAAAATTAACAACCCATTAAACAACAGATCTTGGCAAGAATGTGGAGAAAGGAGAACCCTCTTGCACTCTTAGTGGGATTGCAAACTGGTGCAGCCACTCTGGAAAATAGTATGGAGGTTCCTCAAAAACTTAAAAATAGAGCTACCTATGACCCAGCAATTGCCCTACTAGGCATCTATCCAAAGGATACAAAAATGCTGATCCAAAGGGGCACCTGCACCCCAATGTTTACAGCAGCACTATCAATAATGGCCAAATTATGGAATGAGCCCAAATGTCCATCAACTGATGAATGGATAAAGATGTGCTTTATACATACAATGGGATGTTACTCAGCCATCCAAAAGAATGAAATCTTGCCATTTGCGACAACGTGGATAGAATGAGAGTGTGTTATGCTAAGCAAAATAAGTCAGTCAGAGAAAAAAAATTTCATATGATTTCATTTATATGTGAAATTTAAGAAACAAAACAGATGAACATAGTGGAAAGGAAAGAAAAATAAAATAAGATAGAAACAGAGAGGGAGGCGGGCGCACCTGGGTGACTTGGTTATGCCTCCAACTCTTGGTTTAAGCTCAGATCATGATCTCAGGGTTGGAGATCAGCACAGAATCTGATTGGGATTCTTTCCCTCTTCCTCTGCCTCCACCTCTGCTCCTCCCCCTGCATGAACATGTGTGCAGGCTCATGAGCGTGTGCTGTCTCTCTCTCTCAATAAATAAACAAACAAATAAATAAGCAAAATCTTAAAAATTAAAAACAGAGAGGAAGGCAAACCATAAGAGATTCTGAACTATAGAGAACAAACTGAGGGGTGCTGGATGGGAGGGGGAGTGGGGGAATGGGTTTCATGAGTGATGGGCATTAAGGAGGGCACTTGTTGGGATGAGCATGGGGTGTTTTAAGTGATGTGTCACTAAATTCTACTCCTGAAACCCATACTATACTATATGTTAACTAATTTGAATAAGTTACAAAAGAGAGAAACAGGAAAAAATGACACCGAGGAATCCATTATTCCAATATAGATAGTGGGATATTTTATAAAACTGATCTCATTTCCTCAAACAGTCAATGGTATGGGGAGAAATAAAGAATGAAAAGACTTAAGGGACATAACTGACTAATGAAACGAATAGGATCTCTTGAATCTTGATTTTTAGTAACAAAAAATACATTTTTAGATTTTCAGAGAAATTTGAATATAGCCTGGGAATTAGTCACTGTCAATAAATTATGGTTAATTTTTGTTATGTGAAAAAAAACCCTGTACATTGAGTAATATTACCCATTTAAATGTTTTCTTAATATTCATACTCTTGACCCAAATTAACTCTTGTTATTTGTAAAGCACTTAGCACACAGTCTGGCACAGAACGAGTGCCCAATAAATGTTAGCTATTATCATTGTTGTTGTCAAAGTATTTTCCTTTTCCATCTTTCTTTTCTAGGTTTGTCTTTATCATGGTTCTTTGATGCTACATTATATGCAAATGAAAAGATCTGTGAAAAAACAGTTGACTTGTGCTTTTTGTTCCTTACATCCAGTTCCCAAATATATTTTCTGGTGTGAAGGTGGCTGTCACTATTGTTATAGTTAGTTTTGCAATCCCGTCTCTTACACCCTTTGTACTGTCTCCATCCCAAACCCTTCCTCTCTCATTTGTTTGTCTCACCATGGTCAACTGGGTGATGTAGCTTCATCAGGTACTTATAGTCCATATCAATTGAGATTTAGAAGATGGAAGGAAAGAAGCCATTATTTTATATTAGGTATACAGTCATTAGCAGTTGGCAGATGTGAGTTTTGCTCATGGTGGTTGAATATTGTCCTGGGATTACTGGTGATGGTTCTCACCAGCAACAGCAACTTTCTAAAGTCTGCCTATTTTGTTGCTGCAGGTGTCTGAACTCCCTGTACTTGGAGGTGTCTGGAATTGACATTCCTGACTGTTGATCCCCAGCCTTCCAACAGTAGTAAAAACCTTTATCTCTCTATATTAAACTTTTTCCTACTAAAAAATCTAGTGTGGCTTCTGTTTTTATGACTAAATTCTGCATTACAAAGGATAGTAAAACCCCCCAGCATTTCTTTCTTTCTTTCTTTTTTTAGGTAGGTTCTACACCTAGCATGGAGCCCATCATGGGGCTCAAACTCAAGATCATGAGTTCAAGACCTGAGCTGAGATCAAGAACTGGATGCTCAACTGACTGAATTATGCATGTCCTCCTCCCCTTTTTTGCATTTTGAAGATAATTTTAATAGTCCTGGAGATATTGCAGTATTGGGATAATTACTTCTTTGACAATGGAGGGTCTACATTGACAGCCCCTGGCTATGCTGGACTGGGATGAAGGACAAGGTATTTCATTTATGTTCAGTGTTACAAAGGTTTGGGATATAAAGTATTCAACCTGAGCCTTGGAACCTACTCACTCAGGGATAGGTCCTGCCTCTTGCTTTCTTCTCAAAATTTAATTACAACTGTAGGGAACATTTATTTTTTGAGAATGGTTAATCTTCTCACTGTCTTTCCACATGAATAGAGATTATGGAATAATTTTTGGCTAATACAGTATGCCAAATATAAAGAAAAAACATTTCACTCTGAAAAACAGAAACATAATATGTATTAAGATAATTTAAATTAAAAAGATGGATCCAAGCTTAAAATAATGGAAATCTTCAAGTGCAAGAAATGTAAAGGAAATATAAACCTAAAGTGGCAAGGGGGTAGTGAAGCTGAAGTAGAACTTGGGGGTGGTAGATCCAATAAAGTCCTTTGGGGCCAGAGTCTGGAATTTTAACACTCATTCAAAGTCAGGAGATGAGGTCTCAGGACTGTGCAAGATAGGGAACTGGAACTGAGACAACTGCATGGAGCTGGAAGCCTTGTAGAACTCTGCCCAGCCCACTGAATGGGGACAAGAAAAATGTGGCCCATCAGCTGGAAGTAGTATCCTGATTCTGGTAGGACACCAAGTTGAAAAATTAACATACACACTGATTTAAAAACTGAATTTCAGCAGAGACAAATGGGAAATTGTTCTCTAGAGATGACCACAGATCATACATGGGACTCCTACAGAAATAACCTTGCTGAAGATAAAAGAAATGACAAATCCCATAAGAAAAGGAATCACCCAGGAGGGGAGCCAGCAGATACAACTAATTAGAGAATTAACACTACAGGAGCTGGAGGTAATAGAATTATCTAAAATAGACTTTATACTTAGTATATTTAACATTTTTAAGGAGAAGAAACAAGGAACAAAGCTGATAGAAGAAGAAGAGGGTATGAAAAATGAACCAAGAGATTAGAAAATGAACTAAGTAGAACTTTTGGAAATATGAGACATTGGAATGAAAGCTTAATAGGTTAAACAGTAGGTTAGACATAGTTGAATATAACATTAGTAAATTGGAAGATAGATTTGAGAAAATCACTCAACATTGTGTACAGAGAGAAAATCTGAGAGAAATTAAACAGAAAACTTCCTAAATATATCTAATAGGATCAAGAAGAAGAGAATAGAGAAAATGAGAAAGAGGCGAGATCTGAAGAGAATTGAAAAAGAGAATGAATTTTTGGATTAAAGGAGACTATCAGTCTTGGTCAAGATAAATAAAGCCAAATTTCTATCTGGAAGCATTGTGGAGGATCTATAGGTCAGGATAAAGAAAAATCTTAAAGGCTTCCAGAGAGAAGAAACAGAGTACTTATTAAAGGCAATTAAACTGAGAGTGACTTCTGCTCAGCATTAATAGATGCCAGAAGGCAATGGAATGTCATCGTTAAAATGTTAGTGGAAGATAACGTAATAGATGCCAACTTATGATCCTATATATTCAGCTAAACTATAAACTGTCAGATTGTTGGAGAGTACCTGTCTCAAAAACTTTATTCATAAATTAAAGCATTTTAATTTAATGGTTTCATCTGGACATTTGTTTATCTAAGGAGTACCAACAAGGGGTAGATGGATTTTTAATGGGTTTTGTTTCTTAGGTGTTTCTTATTCATTTGTAAGGATGAAAGTAAGAGGATGAACAGAAGCAATTCCTTACAATAATGCAAGTTGCTGTCTTTACTGTGGACAGACAGAGGGACAGATTATATACATGGGGAAAACCACTAGAGTTATTTTGTCTAGATTTGGGCTATATTTACTCTGAGGCTTAATATTTGTCATTGGGAAGCGAATATGTATGCTTTTGAACCAATAATTAACCACCGGATGATCAGGAAGTATAAGAAGGCACAATTATCTCTCACAGTTGTGGGAAGACTCCAAAAGTCATGCATGAGCTGCCAAAACTTACCTTGAATGGCTGTAAAGTAGTCCCCAGTGAGAATATTCTAGTTTAAATAACTCAGATTTAGGGAATTATTCTGTTGAGTGATTATCTTATAGTTTACTCAGCTGGGGTGGGTGGAAAATTGGAGGATGTACCCTAGAACAAGACCAATTCTTTTTTTTTTTTGGCATTTTCTCCTATTGTTTAGCTATTTGCATGGCCTTGTTGTTCTTAGTGGGATTGGGTGGGGGCAATTGTAATATTATGGAATCTCCTTGTTCTGGGTCTTGGGGTGACCCTGGGAGGAGCCATTTTTTTCAGGAGTTGGTGGAATGGGACATTCTGGCAATGGGCATTTCATGGGAGGATAAGAGGAAAGAGAGCAGGGAGGACCCCATACAAATATGACTGCTAGAGTATGGTTTTATTTATTTATTTATTTCCTTCCTTTTTTTAAATGTTTCCCCCTTTCTATTTTATTTTTATTTATTTATTTTATAAAATTTTAAATTAACATATATTATTTGTTTCAGGGGTACAGGTCTGTGATTCATCAGTCATACACAATTCACAACACTCACCATATCACATACCCTCCCCAATGTCCACCACCCAGCCACCCCATCCCTTCCATCTCCCTCCCCTCCAGGAACTCTCAGTTTGTTTCCTGAGATTAAGAGTCTCTTATGGTTTGTCTCCTTCTCTGGTTGCTTCTTGTTTTATTTTCCCCTCCCTTCCCTATGATCCTCTGTCTTGTTTCTCAAATTCCTCACATCAGTGAGATCATATGATAATTGTCTTTCTCTGATTGACTTATTTAGCTTAGCATAATACCCTCTAGTTCCATCCATGTCCATGCAAATGGCAAAATGGCAAGATTTCAGTTTTTTGATGGCTGCATAATATTCCATTGTGTGTGTGTGTATGTATTTGTGTGTGTGTATATACATATATATATGTATATATATATACATATATATATACATATATATATATATATGTATGTATTCTACATCTTCTTTATCCATTCCTCTGTTGATGGACTAGAGTATAGTTTTAAAAAGATGGCAAGAACAAGACCAGTCCTTAAAGTGTGAGGGTGAGTTATCCAAAAGGAGATGGAGAGTCCCAATCTGGGGGGGTTTATTGAAGACAAGGGAATAAGATTAGAAACTAGGATGTGACCAACAGAGAGCACTGTGAAGAGTTTTAACTTTTATGCTTTCCCTTTAGATTTTAATGGCTGTCTTATTTACCATGTGGTTAAAAACATTTATCCTCCACATCATAATTTCCTTTTGCTATATCTAACCTGTTAATAAAGTCTGATCTATGAATACAGTGGAGAATCCAGGGATAGGACAGTAAAATGATGTCCAGCCTGCCCCACAGTCAGTCATCTTTGTCCTGAGACCCACTGAAAGCAGTAGTGTCCTATGTAGGAGGCCTGCAATCCAGCACTGGTCAGCACTAGATTTAGAGCAGACCAGGGAGTACCTGCTGTATAGCAGGAGTGGTTGGTAAGTGGATGGCTTGGCTCACAGATGGAAGAAAGTGGCTCTGAAGGGCCAATAAACTCAATGATGATAATTTTTTTCATTCCAAAATTAAGTAAAACAAACAAACAAACAAACAAACAAAACACAAAAAACAACATCCAGCAACAACAACAAAACACTTATAGTCTTACCACTTTAACATAACATTTCCTGTATTTGCATATTATCTTCCACTTCTAGACTGCTGGTGTCTGTATTCCTACCAAATCCAATCATATTGTTCATGCCATTTTGCCTTTTGTGTGAACCTGGATTTGAAATTTTAGGTTTATCAGCTAGGAGCAATGTGGCACTGAACAAAATATATGTAACCTTTCTGAGCCTCTGTGGTTTTTTTTTTTTTAAATGGGAGTAATGAGAGATCCCACAATTGCTGGGGATAGGGAACTAGACAAATGCAAGACCTATCTCATGGGCTTGCTGCCTTGTTAAAGGTAGGGACAGTAACTTACTTGTACAGCTGTAAAGAGGGTTCTGGAGTAGAGGTTCATGGTCCTCTGCAGGTATGGATCAGAGGGATTTGACTGAATTCATTGACCAGGGAACCTTCCCTGAGATAGTGAAGTTTGAACTGAAATCTGAAGGACAGGAGGAGTAAGACAAAGAGGTGAAGAAGAATGTCCTCGTCCAGGGAACAGCATAGGTGAAGGGCCTATGTGGAATGGAGCAGGCAGTGTCTGAGTAGATCTGATGCCACTGTGCTTGGACAGTAGGGAGAGTGGGTGTGAGAAGCAGACTGTTATGGCACCGTAAGGCCAGAAAGAGTAGAGCCTGGCAAGAACCTCCTGGCTATGGGGAGTGGATTGAGGGGCCAATGTGGAAGTAGGTAGGCCAACAAGGAACTCCTGTAGTGCACCCTAGCTGGAAGAGTAGGTGCCATGGTGGAAATGGTAGGGATGGAGAAGAGTGAACGGATTCAAGAGGTATTTAGGAAGTAAAACCTCAGGAGTTGGTGGTGGTTTGTTTAGAGGGGATGAAGGGTAACAGTTTAATGAAATCCTCTTGTGACAGAATCAGATGATTCTAAAATGGAAGACATGGTTGTACCACCTAAACAATAAATAGTTTCCTTTGAAGAAGGTGGCTTTGGAAAAGAATCACTTGAACATATATAGACATTAAATGTTCTGATAGAGTTGCAAAAATAATTTTAAAAACACATCAAGCCATAGCTTCAGAATATGTAAAATACTGCTTTAAAAAGTCACATATGGATTCAATTCAGTTATCATTATCAGAATTATTATTATTTATTTTTTATTAATATATGATATATTATTTGCTCCAGGGGTACAGGTCTGTGAATCATCAGGCTTACACATTTCACAGCACTCACCATAGCACATATCCTCCCCAATGTCCATAGCCCAGCCACCCTATTCCTACCCTCCCACCACCCAGCATCCCTCAGTTTGTTTCACGAGATTAAGAGTCTCTCTCTCTCTCTCTTTTTAAAAGATTTTATTTATTTATTTGAGAGAATGAGAGCATGAGATGGGAGGAGGTCAGAGGAAGAAACAGGCTCCCCATGGAGCTGGGAGCCTGATGCGGGAATTGATCCTGGAACTCTGGGATCACGACCTGAGCCGAAGGCAGTCACTTAACCAACTGAGCCACCCAGGCCCCTGGGATTAAGAGTCTCTTATGGTTTGTCTCCTTCTTGATCCCATCTTGTTTCATTTTTTCCCTCCCTACCCCCCATGACTCCCTACCCTGCCTCTCAAATTCCTCATATCAGAGAGATCATATGATAATTGGCTTTCTCTGATTTACTTATTTCGCTTAGCATAATACCCTCTAGTTCCATCCACGTCATTGCAAATGGCAAGATTTCATTTTTTTGATGGCTACATAGCATTGCATTGTATATATATACCACATCTTCTTTATCCATTCATCTATTGATGGACATCTAGGCTCTTTCCATAGTTTGGCTATTGTGGATACTGCTGCTATAAACATTTGCGTGAATGTGCCCCTTCGGATCACTACATTTGTATTGTTAGGGTAGATACCAGTAGTGAGGTTGCTGGGTCATAGGGTAGCTCTATTTTCAACTTTTGAAGGAAACTCCATACTGTTTTCCAGAGTGGCTGCACCAGCTTGCATTCCCACAAACAGTGTAGGAGGGTTCCCCTTTCTCCACATTCTCGTCAATATCTCTTATTTCCTGACTTGTTAATTTTAGCCATTCTGACTGGTGTGAGGTGGTCTCTCACTGTGGTTTTGATTTGTATTTCCCTGATGTTGAGTGATGTTGAGCACTTTCTCATGTGTCTGTTGGCCATTTGGATGTCTTCTTTGGAGAAATGTCTGTTCGTGTCTTCTGCCCATTTCTTGATTGGGTTATTTGTTCTTCGGATGTTGAGTTTGGTAAGTTCTTTATAGATTTTGGGTACTAGCCCTTTATCTGATATGTCATTTGCAAATATCTTCTCCCATTCTGTCAGTTGTCTTTTGGTTTTGTTGACTGTTTCCTTTGCTGTGCAAAAGCTTTTGATCTTGAAGTCCCAATAGTTCATTTTCGCCCTTCCTTCCCTTGCCTTTGCCATGTTTCTAGGAAGAAGTTTCTGTGGCTGAGGTCAAAGAGGTTGCTGCCTGTGTTCTCCTCAAGGATTTTGATGGATTCCTGTCTCGCACTGAGGTCTTTCATCCATTTGGAGTCTATTTTTGTGTGTGTTGTAAGGAAATGATCCAGTTTCACTTTTCTGCATGTGGCTGTCCAGTTTTCCCAACACCATTTGTTGAAGAGACTGTCTTTTTCCATTGGACATTCTTTCCTGCTTTGTCAAAGATTAGTTGACCATAGAGTTGAGGGTCCATTTCTGGGCTCTCTATTCTGTTCCATTGATCTACGTGTCTGTTTTTGTGCCAGTACCATACTGTCCTTATGATTACAGCTTTGTAGTAGAGCTTGAAGTCTGGAATCGTGATGCCACCAACTCTGGTTTTCTTTTTCAACATTCCTCTGGCTATTTGGGGTGTTTTCTGGTTCCATATAAATTTTAGGATTATTTGTGCCATTTCTTTGAAAAAAAAGATGGTATTTTGATAGAGATTGTGTTAAATGTGTAGATTGCTCTAGGTAGCATAGACATTTTCACGATATTTGTTCTTCCAGTCCATGAGCCTGGAACGTTTTTCCATTTCTTTGTGTCTTCCTCAGTTTCTTTCATGAGTACTTTATTGTTTTCCGAGTACAGATTCTTTGCCTCTTTGGTTAGGTTTATTCCTAGGTATCTTATGGTTTTGGGTGCAATTGTAAATGGGATCGACTCCTTAATTTCTCTTTCTTCTGTCTTGCTTTTGGTGTATAGAAATGCAACTGATTTCTTTTTTTTTTAAAGATTTTTTTAAAAAAATATATTTTTAATTTAATTGACACAGAGAGAGAGAGAGAGAGAGAGATCACAAGTAGGCAGAGAGGCAGGCAGAGAGAGGAGGAAGCAGGCTCCCCACTGAGCAGGGAGCCTGATGCGGGCCTCAATCCCAGGACCCTGGGATCATGACCTAAGCCAAAGGCAGAGGCTTTAACCCTCTGAGCCACCAAGGGGCCCTGCAACTGATTTCTGTGCATCGTTTTATATTCTGACACTTTACTGAATTCCTGTATGAGTTCTAGCAGTTTTGGAATGGAGTCTTTTGGGTTTTCCACATAAAGTATCATATCATCTGTGAAGAGTGAGAGTTTAACTTCTTCTTTGCTGATTCAGATGTTTTTTTTTTCTTTTTGTTGTCTGATTGCTGAGGCTAGGACTTCTAGTACTATGTTGAATAGCAGTGGTGATAGTGGACATCCCTGCCGTGTTCCTGACCTTTGGGGAAAAGCTCTCAGTTTCTCCCCATTGAGAATGATATTCACTGTGGGTTTTTCATAGATGGCTTTGATGATACTGAGGTATGTACCTTCTATGCCTATACTGTGAAGAGTTTTGATCAAGAAAGGATGCTGCGGGCACCTGGGTGGCTCAGTGGGTTAAAGCCTCTGCCTTTGGCTCAGGTCATGATCTCAGAGTCCTGGGATCGAGGCCCGCATCGGGCCTGCTTCCTCCTCTCTCTCTGCCTGCCTCTCTGCCTACTTGTGATCTCTCTGTGTCAAATAAATAAATAAATAAAATCTTTAAAAAAATAATAAAAAAAGAAAGGATGCTATACTTTGTTAAATGCTTTTCAGCATCTATTGAGAGTATCACGTGGTTCTCGTTCTTTCTTTTATTAATGTATTGTATCACATTGATTGATTTGTGGGTGTTGAACCAAGGAATAAATCCCACTTGGTCGTGGTGAATAATCCTTTTAATGTACTGTTGGATTCTATTAGCTAGTATTTTGGTGTGAATTTTTGCATCCGTGTTCATCAAGGATATTGATCTGTAATTCTCCTTCTTGATAGGGTCTTTGTCTGGTTTTGGGATCAAGGTAATGCTGACCTCATAAAATGAGTTTGGAAGTTTTCCTTCCATTTCTTTTTTTTGGGAACAGTTTCAGGAGAATGGGTACTAATTCTTCTTTAAATGTTTGGTAGAATTCGTCTGGCCCTGGGGTTCTTGTCTTTTGGAAGCTTTTTGATGACTACTTCAATCTCCTTACTGGTTATGGGTCTGTTCAGGTTTTCTATTTCTTCCTGGTTCCGTTTTATATGTCTCTAGGAATGCAACCATTTCTTCCAGATTGTCAAATTTGCTGGTGTGGAGTTGCTCATAATATGTTCTTTTTTTTTTTTTTTTTTTTTAAAGATTTTATTTATT
>LNAC01000839.1:197629-215030 GCA_002007465.1 Ailurus styani | reverse complement strand
TGTTTCCATGAATTTTTAAAAAATTCTTCTTTAATTTCCTGGTTGACCCATTCATTCTTTAGTAGGATGTTCTTTAGACTCCATGTATTTGAGTTCTTTCCAACTTTCCTTTTGTGATTGAGTTCTAGTTTCAGAGCATTATGGTCTGAAAATATGCAGGGAATGATCCCAATCTTTTGGTACCAGTTGAGACCTGATTTTGTGACCCAGGATGTGATCTATTCTGGAGAATGTTCCATGTGCACTAGAGAAGGATGTGTATTCTGTTGTTTTGGGATGGAATGTTCTAAATATATCTGTGATGTCCCACTGGTCCAGTGTGTCATTTAAAGTCTTTATTTCCTTGTTGATCTTTTGCTTAGATGATCTCTCCATTTCAGTGTATGTGGGGTGTTAAAGTCCCCTACTATTATTGTATTATTGTTGATGTGTTTCTTTGATTTTGTTATTAATTGGTTTATATAATTGTCTGCTCTCATGTTAGGAGCATAGATATTTAAAATTGTTAGATCTTTTTGTTGGACAGACCCTTTACGTATGACATAGTTTCCTTCCTCATCTCTTATGATAGTCTTTGGCTTAAAATCTAATTTATCTGATATAAGGATTGCTACCCCAGCTTTCTTTTGATGTCCATTAGCATGATAAATCATTTTCCACCTCCTCACTTTAAATCTGGAGGTGTCTTTGGGTCTAAAATGAGTTTCTTGAAGACAGTATATCGATGGGTCTTGTTTTTTATCCATTCTGATACCCTGTGTCTTTTGACTGGGGCATTAGCCCATTTACATTCAGGGTAACTATTGAAAGATATGAATTTAGTGCCATTGTCTTGCCTGTAAGGGGACTGTTACTGTATGTTGTCTGTTCCTTTCTGATCTGTTACTTTTAGTCTCTCTCTTTGCTTAGAGGACCCCTTTCAATATTTCCTGTAGGTCTGGCTTGGTGTTTGCAAATTCTTTTAGTTTTTGTTTGTCCTGGAAGCTTTTTATCTCTCCTTCTATTTTCAATTACAGCCTAGCTGGATATAGTATTCTTGGCTGCATATTTTTCTCATTTAGTGCTCTGAATATATCATGCCAGTCCTTTCTGGCTTGCCAGGTCTCTGTGGATAGGTCTGCTGTCAGTCTAATATATCTACCATTGTATGTTACAGACCTCTTGTCCGAGCTGCTTTCAGGATTTTCTCTTTGTCACTAAGACTTGTAAGTTTTACTATTAGATGACGGGGTGTGGACCCATTTTTATTGATTTTGAGGGGGGTTCTCTGTGCCTCCTGGATTTTGACGCTTGTTCCCTTTGCCAAATTAGGGAAATTCTGTACTATAATTTGCTCCAATATACCTTCTGCCCCCTCTCTCTTTCTTCTTCTTCTGGGATCCCAATTATTCTTATTGTTTTGTCTAATGGTATCACGTATCTCTCAAATTCTTTCCCTGTGGTCCAGTAGTTGTTTGTCTCTCTTTTGCTCAGCTTCTTTATTCTCTATCATTTGTTCTTCTGTATCACTAATTCTGTCTTCTGCCTCATTTATCCTAGCAGTAAGAGACTCCATTTTTTATTGCATCTCATTAATAACTTTTTTGATTTCACCTTGGTTAGATTTTAGTTCTTTTATTTCTCCAGAAAGGGATTCTCTAATATCTTCTATGCTTTTCTTGAGCCCAGCTAGCACCTTGATAATTGTCATTCTGAACTCTTGTTCTAACATATTATTAATGTCCATACTGATTAGGTCCCTAGCTGTTGGTACTGCCTCTTGTTCTTTTTTTGGTCATTTTTCCCCCTTGTCATTTTATCCAGATAAGAATAGATGAGTGAGAGAACAAAATACTAAAAGGGTATCAACGACCCCAGAGAATTGTATACTAACCAAATCCGAAGAGACCTGAAACCGTGGGGAGAAGATAAGGGGGGAAAATGAAAAAAAATAATATTAGAGTGGTGAATAGAACAGAGCCACACACTTGATTTTGGTGTATTTTAGTCTGTTAGAAGAAACTGCCTCCCAAAATTTTAAAGAAAGAAAAACTTACATATATACAAAAATAAATGTAAACATGATGAAAGGATGGAATATGACTGTAAAGATGAAAATTAAAGAAGATTCTAAGAAAGGAATTGATAAGATAAGAAGTTGGTTGAAAAAAAGAAGAAAAAGAAGAGAGGAAAGAATGTGATCAGGCTGGAGGCTAGAACAAAGCCACGTGCTAGATTTAGGGTGTATTTTGATCTCTTAGAAGAAATTGTATCCCAAAATATTTAAGAAAAAAATACCTACATGTATACAACAAATAAGGTTAAATACAACAAAGGGATAAAATATGACCATAACAATGAAAACTTTAAAAGATTTTTAAAAAGGTATTGATAACATAAAATAGTTAAAAATCTTTAAGAAAGAGGAAAAATAAAAAAATTAGAATAAGAAAGAAATAAAATTAAAAGACTAAAGGATTTGAAAGACTACAGGATCATGGGAAAAAAACCCATGAATTCTATGTGTTCCTTTCTTCTAGCTCTGGAGTTCTACAGTTTTCATTGATTGATGAACTTGGTTTTGGCTGGATGTTCTTTGTGATCTTCTGGGGGAGGGGACTGTTGCAGTGATTCTCAAAAGTCTTTGCCCAAGGTGGAATTGCACTGCTCTTGCCAGAAGCCAGGCTAAGTAATCTGCTTGGTTTTGTTCTCAGAAGCTTTTGTTCCCTGAACTGCACTTTCTGTACAGGTTTGGAGGATGGGAATGAAAATGGCAGCCTCCCAATCTCTGATCCGGAGGAGACGAGAACTCAGGGCCCCACTCTTTCGTGCACCCTCAGAGAAAAGCAGTTGATCACTCCCATCTCCCTGGTCTCCGGCTGCACTCCAATCTCATCTGACCTGTGACCCAACATTTCTGTCCCTGGTGCACAGCCTCCCCCACTCAGGCATCCCCAGTCTTTCTGTGAACCTGCAGATCCTGAGACCACACTGTCCCCTCAAGGGCTCCACCCCCTGCTTATCCTCTGAAACAATGTCACTCCATGGAGCTGACTTCTAAATGTTCTGATTTTGTGCTCCACTGTTCTCTTGCTTGCCAGGAGCTGGCCCCTCCCCCCACAGTCTATCTTCCCTTCTCTTCGGATTCACTTCTCTGCAAGTCTTACCCTCCAGAAAGTGGTCGATTTTCTGTTTCTAGAATTGCTGCTCATCTTTTCTTCGATCTCCTGTTGAGTTTGTAGGTGTTCAGAATGGTTTGATAACTGTCTGGCTGAACTCCTGGGACCTGATGATTATTAGTCTCCTACTCTTCCACCATCTTGCTCCGCCCCTATTTTCAGAATTATTAAGGTTTTATTAAATGACAATTTATATGGGTGGGAAAAATGAATAGAGTGAGACTTCTGAAAATATTTAATTTAAATAACAACTGCTTTAATTGGTGCAGGACTGGAGGGATTGCTTATTTAGAGCCAGTCACAATGTAATGGAAAATGTGAGTTTGGAGATAGTATTTTTCTGATAGAGGACTCACTTGATAAGAGACATAGGGATATTATGTATTTTGATTCATTTAGCAAATATTTTTGGGGGATTTAGGTATGACTTTATTTACCTGATATAATTGCACTTGGCGTGAAATAATTCCAACACAGACCTAGAGATTTACTCAAAAGATAATATGTACTGTAATATTGCTTACAAAATGATTCACAACAGCCTTGAAAATACCAAGTTCTCCAGCTGCCCTTAAAATAGGCAATTTATGAACACAAATATTTTACACACATTTCATTACATTCTGTAATGTAAGCCTCATGGCTCCAGAGCCATGGCTCCATCATCAGTAAGCTAATGACTCCTACATTGAAATCTCTAGCCCAGATGATTCCCCTTAATTAGACACTTGTATATCCACTTATTAGCAGATATTTTCTAGTTCCTACTAGAAACTGCTTCTGGACACTATGCAGATTGTGGATAAGCAGTGGTGAAAAAAATAGCAAGGTTCCTATCCTCATGGGTTTAGTGTAGGAGAGTGTTAAGCAAGTAATCTTACACAGGAATGTTTCTGAAGAGTGGCAAGTGTTTGGTTGGAAGAGAGATGTGTAGGGTAAGATATAACAGTGTAGGAGATGGCTTCACATTCAGTCGTCAGAGAAGGCCTTGCCAAGAAGGTAACACTTTTAAGTTGTGACCTGGAGAATGAGGAGGCAGCCGAGTGAGGAATCTGTTGAGGAAACTGAGGCTGACGGAATAGAAGAGTTGGCACATTTGAGGGACCAAAGGAAGGTCAGTGTGACTGGAATGCTTGAGTAAGTGGATTTATGGGCATTTTTTTTAATGCTGGCAATAAATCAGGGCAGTCAGATAGTGGGGGAAGGGGTAATAGGGAGAGGAGGCAAATCAGAGGTGACTTGATACTACATTAGGGAGCCCAGATTTATATAATAAAACTCTGGGTCTTTCTAAAATGGCATCCCCCCCACCCCCATGTAAACTTGGTATGGCTATCTGTCACCTGATCAAGGAAATAATTAAATACTTTCTCTAGGTAAGTATTCGAAGATTATCTGAAAGTGAAAATGCTTTCTCTGATTAATCTTGCTCAGTCATCTGATTGTAGGAGAACATTTTGTGTTGCACAGTTATTTGAGTGCTAGTCACTTCTGGCCTGGGTTATTTAATATTCCTGACTAATGAGACAGTTTGTGTGCTTGAAAAAGCAGAGTGGGAAAAACGATTACAATTTTGTAATTAGCTTAGGTCTTACATAGTATTCTTTTTTCACATAATACTAGGTTTTAAAAAGAATCAGGGATTCTTACTTATGAACTCCAGTTTGATTTTCCTAATTATTTTAAATTTTTCTATGATTCATTAGTATGTTATACCATCATTACTCTAATTCATCCAGAGTTACAATGTTTTGCTTTGCTCCGCCTATCTTAACTGTCATCAAATTCCTTTGACCAAGGGGTTTCCCCCCTTATTTACCAAGTCTTACTCTTTTCTTAGTCTTAGTGTCTTCTGTTTTGAAGATATGTTTTTTATTGTTTCAAGCATATTAGGTATACATGGTAGAGCCCAGTTTTTATGACCACTATATTATGGCTTAGTGGTATAGTGGAAACAGACATGGGTGGACAGACATGCGTGTGAATCCCAACCTCTCTGTTTACTGAACTATGTCGTCTTTGATTAGTTACATGAAATTTAAAATCTTACTTTTCTCATTTGTGGAATGGAGATAATTCTTTTCCTTAAAAATTTTATTTATTTATATGAGAGATAGAGAGATATAGAGAGAGAGAGAGCGAGAGAGAGAGAGAGAGAGAGAGATTACAAGTAGGCAAAGAGGCAGGCAGAGAGAGAGGAGGAAGCAGGCCCCTTGCTGATCAGACAGCCCTATTCAGGACTTGATCCCAGGACCCTAAGATCATGACCTGAGCCGAAGGCAGAGGCTTTAATCCACTGAGCCACCCAGGCACCCTGGAGATAATTCTTCCTCACCGAACCCATAGAACAGGGTTAAATGGGATGTGTGTAAAGCATCGCATAGTGCCTGTCACTTGGTAGGTTCTCAACTGTGTGTGTGGTCTTTGGCAGATTAGATGGCCCCACTTAGAACTGTATTTCAAATAGATCAGGTAGATTTGCACTGGTTCATCTGTGTTCTTTTCCCCAGTCCCTTTGTGTCCAAGGACACATTTGTTTCTTGGGATAGAAGGAAGGGTTTCTGGGTAGCATAAGGGTGGCTGTGGCTAGAGAGAGCAGCAGAATGTCACACTATCTTGATCCAAAGGCACTGCAGCTGAGGTGGGCAACTAAGGGAAGTCTAGGCCAGTAAAAGGTCCTTATCTTGAGAAAGAAAGCATGGTTGGAAACTAAGTGCAAATGTGCAATCAAGGAGAGTCAAGAATTCAGGTCATCCACTCAAAAAACCCTGATTGAGAAACTGTCATATGTCAGACCTTATGCAAGCAGTGATTTCACTAAAGTGAGCAGAGCATGGTGCACCAGGGTCTTATGATATAGAAGGGGAGCCCCACAAATACATTACAGTGTGGAAAGTGCTATTATTATGGTGCTAAGCAGGGAAAGGGTGCAGGATCTGAGATTTTGAAGGAGAAAGGACCATTCTATATTTCTGGGAGAGAGCTGGGAGACCAAGGGTTTCAGAAACCCACACCCGAGCCAAGAATGAAATCAGTAGTTTAGCAATTAATAATAAGGATAGCAGGGTAAATTGTGGGTCAAGTGTGAAGAATAGGCTCTGAATTACTGTGTTTCAGATCCTTAAAGGAGCCTAGCAAGCAAAGCAATGAGATTGGTTCTGATAGTACTTGTGGGGTGCTCCCAGGAGGGTCTGATACTGCTAGAGAACAGAGAGACTCTGCCTGATCTGCCAGGAGACTTTTAAACCTTGACCTCGTTTAAATCAACTTGAAGGCAAAATGGTGTAAATGGGTATGTAACTTCTGTTGGATGTAGTCTAGGTCGGGATAAGATTTACCTACAGACTAATAAAAATTTCTGCTGATTTTATGGGATGAGAGAAATGTCTGTGAAGTTTTTACTTTTTACCCTGGAAATTCTGGTGGACGGCTGTGTTTGGGGACATTTTTGAAAATTGGCTAAGTGTTTTAAATCTTAAATGGAAATCTCACCAAAGACTTTTTTTTTGGTGGTGGTGGCTGGGGCTGAGAGGCTGTATACATTGGTTTATTCTGTTGTTTGGCAATGTCTGCTCTACAGACGTAGCATGAACCTGCCTCCAGATGCTAAGATATATCGGACAGTAAGTAGCTCATCTGTGGGAGCCAGGAGATCCGTCATTTGTTCAGTTCTGGTTATTGTCATTCCATTTATCTCCTTTTTTTAAAAATGCACTCTCAGAAGATCCAGCTCTGTGATTATCTGGGGGAATATGCAACTGAGAGAGTAATGCTGGAGAGACTCACTGTATTTACCCTCGTTCTCTGCAGCTAAGGTTTGTCAGGTTGATTTCCTGTAAGGATTCTCTTGAAAATAAGCAGTAACACTACCTTGCATTTACATTGTGATTACAGTATAACCATGTTCCAAAATTTTCTTGGGTATCATAATTCTGGGAAAATAAGGATTTATATAGGAAAGGCCTTAGTTCTTATTACAGTTTATTCCTATAGTTCCTACAGTTCCCCATTCCTACAGTTCATATACATAAATAATAAGTCTGAAAAATTATTTGCACAGTGAGGCAGAAGGTACTCATTGGTTAAATTATTAAAATCTATGAATGTAATCTAAAAATCACGAGGGTATTTAAAAGTCTGCATTTGAATATATTTTTCCTTTTTGATTGCTGCATAGAGAGCTTGTTGGTTGAAGACCCCCGTGTGTCAGGGTGATTTGTCAAGCAGCAGGAGATAACTGAAACAGTGGATCAAATAGCACCTGGTTCTTGAAGGGCAGCTAGGATCTTGCAGAAGCATTTAGTCTCAACTGGACCCATGTAGCAAGCTAGGAGTGAGTGGTTGGTTTCTTCCTCCCTCCCTCCCTCTTTCCTTCTTTCTCTCTTTCCTCCCTTCATCTCTCTCTCTCTCTCTCTCTCTCTCTCTCTCTCTCTCTCTCTCTCTCTCATTTGACAGAGAGATAGAGCCAGAGAGCACAAGTAGGGGGGATGGCAGAGGGAGGAGAAACAGGCTCCCCACTGAACAGGGAGCACGATGCTGGGCTTGATCCCAGGATCCTGGGATCAGGGATCATGACCTGAGCTGAAGGCAGATACTTAACTGACTGAGCCACCCAGGAGCCCCAACTAGGAGTTGTTTCTTAAAATGTGAGTAGTTATCAGCAGTGGAGGACCCTAGGGGTCTTTACTGTGATTCTTTTATTAGAGCTTGCCGCAGAATCCATAACATGTCTTTGTTTACCACAGACACTTGGTGTCCCCCTGGATTTACTGGTAATGAGCAGTGAAAGGAAGGGTGGAATGCATCAAAGTTAGAACCTCCTGCAAGGTCCTTTTTTTTTTTTCTTTCAATCTAACTATATTCACCAGGCTATACATTAGATCTCTAGGAATTATTTTTTTATAATTGGAATTTGTACCTTTTGAGTCCCTTTACCCATTTTGTCCACCCCACACCCCACCTCTGAAAACCATCTATCTCTTCTCTGTGTCTGTGTGTTTTTTCTTTCTTTCTTTTTCTTTTTTAGGTTCCACATATAAGTGAGATCATACAGTACTTGTGTTTCTCTCTCTGACATTTTACTTAGCACAATGCCATCAAGTTCCATCCATGATGTCACAGATGTCAGGATTTTCTTTTTTATGGCTAAATGATATTCCGTTGTATAGAGCTATATCACATTTTCTTTCTTTCTTTTTTTTCTTTAAAGATTTTATTTCTTTAATTGACAGAGAGAGATAATGAAAGAGGGAACACAAACAGGGAGAGTGGGAGAGGGAGAAGCTGAGCAGGGAGCCTGATATGGGGCTCTATCCCAGGACTCTGGGATCATGACCTGAGCTGAAGGCAGATGCTTAATGACTGAGCCATCCAGGTACCCCTATAACACATTTCTTTATCCATTCATCCATTGATGGACACTTAGGTTGTTTCCATGTCTTGGTTATTGTAAGTGATGCTGCAGCAAACATGGGGGTGCAGATGTTTTTCATTTTCTTCAGATAAATACTCAGAAGTGGAACTGCTGGATCATGTTGTAGTTATGTTTTTAATTTTTGGGGGAAACCTGTATAATGTTTTCTGTAGTGCCTGCTACAGAGACTTGTTTAGCTCTGGGCCCCACTCAAAACTAGAAGCTTTAGGGTAATTGATGGAAAAGGTCAGAGCAGGACACCCAAACGTGGTTATCAGTTTCTCCATCCCCAAACAATTGCTGAATTGCTCTCCGGGGCTTATAATTTATACTCCCACTGGCAGTTTTATAGGAATATGCATTCCTTTGTGTCTTTTAAAAAAGATTTTATTTATTATTTGAGAGACAGAGATAGTGCATTTGTGCACAAGTGCATACTTGAGCAGAAGTTGGGGGAGGGGCAGAGAGGAAGAGAGAGGGAGAAGCAGATTCCCTGTTGAGTGGGGAGCCTGGCATGGGGTTCAGTCTTAGGACCCTGAGATCATGACCTGAGCTGGAGTTGGACACCTAACTGACTGAGCCACCCAGGCTCCCCTTCATTCCTTCATATTTTTATTCTTGTTATTGCCATGCTTATTTACGTATTTATTTATTTATTTTAAAAGATTTTATTTATTTGAGAAAGAGAGAGAGAAGGAGGAGTGGAGAAGCAGACTCCCTGCGAGCAGGGAGTCCCACTCAGAGCTTGATGCCAGGACCCCAAGATCATAGCCTGAGCTGAAACCAAGAGTCAGCCGCTTAACCAACTGAGCCACCCAGGCACTCCTTGCCATGTCTTTTAGTGTTTACCAATCTATTGGGTGTAAAAGAAGACCTCATTGTGGTGTTAACGTGTTTTGTTGATTGGTAATAAGTTTGAGCATCTTTTTACATATTTATAATTTTTGTTTTCTTTCTTTTAAGACATTTGTGAATTTTACCCATTTTTCTCTTGGTTCATTTTTCCTACAGTTTTTTTTTGCGGGGGGAGATGTTACTTAAGTATTTTGAGTAGAATCCTCATTTGCTTGCTTTCCTTTGACTAGAATAAAATGATGAGCTTTTATTTTTTTTAAAGATTTTATTTATTTATTTGACACAGAGAGAGAGAGAGAGAGAGATTACAAGTAGTCAGAGAGGCAGGCAGAGAGAGAGGAGGAAGCAGGCTCCCCGCCGAGCAGGGATCCCTATGCGGGCCTCGATCCCAGGACCCTGAGATCATGACCTGAGCCGAAAGCAGAGGCTTTAACCCACTGAGCCACCCAGGCGCCCAAAATGATGAGCTTTTAGTGAAGAAGATTCTCTTGTTAAGGGGTCTCCTGTTTATTTTCCTGGTGGCTAATTTCCCTCTCCATTTAGTTCTTGCCTCATTGAAGAAATTGGTGAGCTTCTCCCAGGACTTGGTGACCTCACCTTTTGTCCTTTGGATTGCTTGAGGAGTAGGGATGGGGGGTTGAGATATGGGTAGGGGTGAGAGAGCATGCACAGGGAGGAGACATACCTTGATTCCTGGGATCTTCTATTTCTCTGTCTAGTTTCTTTGTCAAATGCTGCCTTGAAGCTCTATTCCTTCCTTTGAGTGCTGCTGGTTTTTAATGGTTAGTTATCTGGTATTCATTTTGTTGGGTTTGAAGTGGGCAGCATTTTGTGTTCTTCCTTTTTTCTGCCATTTTACCATGGAAGTTTCTGTGACAACTTTTTAAGGCTGCCCTTGATGTTCATTTTAAACTGATTTCCTTAGGGTCACAGTATTGGAGAGAAGAGATTATTTTTACCTTTGCCTCTGTGTTTCCCTAGGATGGCCTTGCTTATTTATGCAAAACTCCACTAGAAGATGGTGGGGGTGGAAGTGGGTATCACATGCCACAAACTAGACTGTGTAAAATGAAACCTCTCCCTCTCCCCATAATTGAAAATTTCTAGCTTGAGCCAGAAATCTGTTTTTTTTTTCTTAAAGATTTTATTTATTTATTTAATGGGGGGAGAGAGAGACAGAGAGAGAACAAGCAGGCAGAGCAGCAGACAGAGGGAGAGGGAGAAGCAGACTCCCTGCTGAACAAAGAGCCTGATGTGTCATTCAGTCCCAGGATCCTGGGATCATGACCCGAGCCTAAGACAGATGCTTAACCCTCTGAGCCACCCAGGTGGCCCCTAAACCAGAAATCTTAATCCAACCACTTAGAAATAAACTCAGGCACTTTTTTTACATTTTTCTTATAACTTTCAGGTTTAAACTCAATCAAATAAAGGACTTGCAACACCTCCCTCCACAGCTTTTTTTGCTTCTAACATTGCTGCAAAACTTGGCTTGTGGAGAGGTGGCAAATGCCTTTTCAAGTAAGTAGGAGATTTCTGTGCCTCAGCCAAACATGTTCAGGTCTTTGTTGCTGTCTTTTGAGAATGTGCTTGTCTTGCTGAGCCTTCAGTGTCCCCATCCATTCTGGCATCCACAGACTAGTTACCCTTTACCCATCCATCCTTAGCCTCAGGCCCAATCCTGCATCCTCTCATTCCTGGCTGTGTGAATTAGTTTTCTATTGTTGTACGACAAATGACCATAGACCTAATGGTATAAGACAATAGTCATGTGTTCTCTCAAAAATTTTATAGGTCAGAAGTCTGGACACAGGACACAGGACGTGACATGCTCAGCATCTTCCATGGCTGAAATTAAGGGGTTGGACAGGTGGTGTTCTCACCTGGAGGTTCTGGTGAAGCATCTACTTCTAAGCTCACACAGGCTGTTGGCAGAATTCATATCCTTGTGGTTATGTGACTGAGGTTCTCATTTTCTTGCTAGCTGTAAGCCAGGGGCCACTCTCAGCTTCTAGAGAGTAGTCCCTCATGTGCTTGCCATGTGGCTCCCTCAAAAGGCCCTCCTCACTACATGGCTGTTTGCTTGCTCAAGGCCAAGAGAAGACTCTTTCATTTCCAATCTCTCCCTATAGGGAAGGGCCTTTAAAGGGCTCACTTAGTTAGGTCAGCCCACCCAGCATAATCTCCCACTTAATTAACTCCAATCAGCTGATTAGGCACCTTAATTACATCCTCAAACTCCCGTCACCCTTGCCATATAAGATCACCTAGTCATAGTTGCAAAATCTCATCATATTCACACATGCTACCCATACTCAAGGAGAGGGAGCATACAGGGCAGACACAGGGAGTGGGAATCTTGAGACTATTTCAGAAGTCTTGGAATCTTGAGACTCAGAATATACTGTGGGACACTCAGGGCTCTAGTTCTCTCTGTCTGCTGACTTCTGGGTCTCTCTTGGAGTCTGGGGCATGGAATTTTAGATGCTCTGTTGTGTCACTCAGGGACTGAGAGGAACCTCAGGGCTCTTCCCAGCCTTGTCATGCAGTCTGCCATTCCCCTCTGTGGCCACCAGCCTGCAAGGCAGAGGGCTTCTCACTGAACTCTGTTTCAGATCCTTATGCTTAGAGGGAAGCCACTTCCCTTTTTATCCTACAAGTCCTGGCTGAAGTAGGCAAAGAATAGGATTCTCATATCATTTCTAATTTTTTTCTTTTTTGCCAAACTCTTGCCACCCCCACCAATCTGCAAAAATTTTATTTGCTCTCCTAATTGGTGGATGGGGGAGGGATGGAAGAGATGGCTGGTAAAATACTCTTCCAGATCTATCGCTTATGACAAGACCTCAGGCCCACAAGCTTTAAAGCTAAAAATTAACTTCTTTGTTCCTATTTGCATTTTGTCTATGGTCTAGCTTTCTTGCGGCAGGAGAGGCTAGGATTAGTTTAAAGAGGGGTGGGAGCTACAGGGTAAACAAAAGAATTACAGGGCTATCTCATAGGTCCCCTTCCCCTATTTGTGGGTTAATACTTCATATATAACCTGCCACATTAATTTCCAAAACAGTCTCAGTTTTCTGAATCATCCTGAGAATTGGATTAGTTCCATGTTAATTTTTATGCCTCATCTACTGTATTCTTGATCTATGAATATTTTCCCCGTTCTCGGAGCAGGTAGAAACCCCAGAGAAGGGCAAATTGAAACAGTTCTAGAAATTAACAAAATGTTAATTAAAATTCCCCTTGCTGAGGGAAAAGCTGAACTTGGCAGTATTTCACTGAGAATAAAGGACTCATGCTTGTACTAATTAAGAGTGTTACTCAAGTGAAATAATTGGAAGTCAATGCAAACCCAAAGCTTAGTAAACATAAAGAGTGGTGCTGAGTTGGAATAAAAGTAAATGAGCAAAATGATGTGTCCAAAAAGCAGTTGGTATTTCTCACCAGAATAGTTTTGTTAGGATAATTTTATACTCAGCTACTAACCACCATTTCCCTCTGTCTCCAACCCTCAATCGAGGGTAGCCTCGATTGTCATGTAAACAATCTGCTAATTTTGTGACATTAATGCAACTCATGGAAAAATCTCAAAGGAGAACATAGTGACCTTGGTTGGCCTGTTTCCTTAACTAGATGGGGACATCGTCGAGCTACTAAGTCACCAGGCAGAACTTTGGTGGGGTACTGCACCTCTTATCTGCCCAGGTTTAGTCTTCCTGACTGCTTTCTTCATGTTCTTTCATCTCATCTCAAAAGGAATAGGTTTATCTTGGGCAAAGTCATCTCATTTCCACACAGATAATTTCCGAGTGCTCATTTCTTCCTGATTTTTAATTTTTTTCTTTTGAATTTATCTTTGCTTTACCTGGATAGTATGATCTTTTTGGTGAAGAGCAGATTTTTATCTTTGTATTCCCAGTGTCTAACATGAACACCAGGAACATAGTAGCTGCTTATTTTGTTGATAATATGAGCACATCAATGAAATATTTATCTACTTATCTATCTCCCCATTAGATAGTACCAAACACACTGCCTGACACATAGTAGGTTCTCAAGCAAAGTTTACTGAGTAAATGAATTATAACCAGATACTGATGTATCTCAGCATACTGCGAAAGAATAATAAGCTCTGAATAGAATTTGAGAATATACTACCACAGAAGTAGGTAATGAGAGGTTGCCAAGTTGGTCTTCAAATAACTACAGGGAAACAGGGCAAGAGGAATGCAATGAGGGATAATTTTTAAGAGACTACAGGTGAGTGTTCTTGCTATGCAAACTTTACAAAGTCAAGAACATTTCTGATTTGAAGCAGAGAACAAACACATCCTCTCTTTCCTTAAGATGAAATACAAACTTTAAATGCTCTCTTGAAAATCAGTATGAAATCCTTTCAACCAAATGACCTCAGGGATTTGAAATCTGAGCTGATGTCTGAGTCAGACAGTTGGAATAATTTTCATTAGCAGAACTACTTGTGCCACTGCTGATTTGGTAAATACTTCAGAGCCGTCCCATTTATTCCCCCAGTGGATGACCTTAATTTGCTTCAGCCAAAATGAACAAAGAAATGATGAAAAACAGAGCCTGTTTCTTTCTCAGTATTATGTTCAGGTTTGAAAATCAGATGAGATGATGATTTTTTTTTCTATCTATGTTTCTCTCAACATTTTCCAAGCTCTTTACTCTTTCCTCCATCTGTGCCCACATTTTTTTAATACATTTTAATTATCTGGTTATAGTCATTTTTCCTGCCATCTTACCCTTATAGAATCTGTTTTTCTATTTCTAGATCAACTAAGGTGATAATTAAAACAAAACAGAACAACAAACAAACAAACAAACAAACAAACAAAACTAAGGTGATAATTAGTTTGATTCCAGATGTGTCATATTATTATTCTTGTTAATCTAAACATCCAAATTGATAACAACATATCCAAATTTGAGCAGCATCTCAATTTCTTTGAGGTAGTGTTATATGTTAGGAAGACCATAGGTTTTAGAATCACACATATGTGTTTGACTCCTGATCTTATTACTTACTCCAAGATGTGTGACCTTGAGTATATTTCTTAATATCTCCTGATTGGAAAAATGTGGAAAAAACCCAACTACATCATAGGAATTGTTTGGGATTTAATTAAATTAAGATACCTCCTTAGTAAATAATATTTTCCCCCATGCAAACACTCTAACATTGGAGTTTAATGTTGATTCTCTAATCTTACTTTTAAAGAGCCTTATTAATGACTAGTCTTAGCATCAGTAAATGCAGCAATAATTAGCAATAAGGCATTAAGATTTTGTGACATTTAAAAATAATATTTTGGTGATACAGATCTATTCTTTGCAAATTGAATAGTTGAGAAGAAAGAGATAATCCATATTAAATGCAATATTTTGTTTTACTGATGAGGAAAGTGTAATTGAACAAAGAGTTGATTGACTTGGCGAAGATCACACAGACAGTTAAGTCTGATTAGATTCATGGATTTCCAGTTGGGGACTATTATGCCACATCCAGTGATTTCTCACTACTGTCCTCCTTCTGTTTGTATCATCTCCATCCTGCTTCAGAACCTCACTATTTCTTACCAAGATGAGATCAAGAGCATCTTACTTAGCACCTCCGTCTCCAAGTTACTCTTCTCTCCAACCCATCCTCTTTGGTATGGTCAGATTAATCAGATGGTTACATTCTCCTGCTCAGACACCTCTACTGGTTCTCCATTGTCTATTAAGTCATTTCCAAACTCATTAGCCTGGCACTCAGTGTCCTTCACAATATGGCCTCACGTTCATACATTTATTTGACAAGTGGTATTGAGTGCTTCTACAAGCCAGGTCTAGGTTCTGGGAATATAACAGTGAATTAAGCATAATCTCTACTCTCACTGAGTTTATATTCTAGTTCATAGTTCTCAAAGTATAGTAGAGGATCTGGAGGAGCTCTGAGACCCATTCAGGGTAACTGCAAAGTGAAAATTACTTTCATAATTTGTCACTTTAACTCTCATTTTTTTATGTGTATACGGGGATGTTTTCCAGGGCTACCTAATATGTGATATCATAGCAGACTGAATGTGCATTGAATGTGGAAACAGATGTGGGAATCTAGCTGTCTTTTATTAGTCTAGAAATTAAGGAGGATTGCAAAAATATAAAGCAATGCTTCTCTTTTAATGATTTTGTTTGAAAACATTTTTTCCATAAAAATATTATTTACAATAATGTGTGATGGGTTTATTTTTAGTATTTTAAAATGTATCAAATATTAATAAATATTTTAAAATTTATCAATTTAAATTATTTTTTTCAAAAACAGATTTATTGAAGTATAATTGATATAGAAAATACTACAACATATGTTTAGTGTATATAATCTGGTGAATTTGGGTGTATGCACATATCCATGAAACTATTGCCACAGTCAAGATAATAAACATATTCGTCACCTCCAAAAGTTTCCTCATGCCGCCGTCCCCTGTTTTTGTGGTAAGAACAATTAACGTGAAATCTATTCTCTTTACAAAAGTTTTAAGTGTTCTCAACTATAGGCATTATATTGTACAGCAGATCTCCAGAAATTATTCTTATATAACTAAAACTTTCTACCAGTTTTAATACAGCAGGTATTTATAGATGTATCCTATATAAACCAAAGCTCTTTGTGGCCATTAGTAATTTTTTTAAAAAATTTATTTATTTGAGAGAGAGACAGAGAAAGAGAGAGCTGGGGGAGGGGCAGGGGAAGAGAGAGAGAGAATCTCAAGCAGACTCCCTGCTGAGCATGAAGCCCAGTGCAGGGCTCAGTCTCATAACCAATGAGATTATGACCTGAGCCAAAATCAAGAGTCAGACTCTTAACTGATTAAGCCACCCAGGCTCCCCAGCCCTTAGTAAGTTTTAAGAATGTAAAGTGGCCCTGGGTCCAAAATGTTTGAGAACTAAAATTTTAGTTATTCTAGAAAATAAACAGATAACACAGAATCAGTATAATAGAACATCAGATAGTAACAAAGGTCGTGAAAAAAAAAATGCAGCCAGGAAAGGAAATAGATCAGTTGGATTATCAGTAAGGACCACGACCTATGACCTGTGCTCTGGTTAAACTGAATCATCTAACCTTCCCTGAACATAGTCCATGTTTTTCTACTTCCATACTTTGTAATGCTGTTTCTTCTGCCAGTTTTGTCTTTCTTTCAATTTTCATTTCTTAAATATCAATTTTTTTTATAATTACATATAATGTATTATTTGCCCCAGGGGTACAGGTCTGTGAATCATCAGGCTTACACATTTCACAGCTTTCACCATAGCACATACCCTCCCCAATGTCCATAACTCAGCCACCCTATCCCTACCCCCTCACCTCCCAGCAACGCTCAGTTTGTTTCATGAGATGAAGAGTCTCTTATGGTTTATCTCCTTCCCAATCCCATTTTGTTTCATTTTTTCCCTCCCTACCCCCCATGACCCCCCACCCTGCCTCTCAAATTCCTCATATCAGAGAGATCATATGATAATTGGCTTTCTCTGATTTACTTATTTCNGATAATTGTCTTTCTCTGATTGACTTATTTCGCTCAGCATAATACCCTCTAGTTCCATCCACGTCATTGCAAATGGCAAGATTTCATTTTTTTTGATGGCTACATGGCATTCCATTGTATATATATACCACATCTTCTTTATCCATTCATCTGTTGATGGACATCTAGGTTCTTTCCATAGTTTGGCTATTGTGGATACTGCTGCTATAAACATTTGCGTGAATGTGCCCCTTCGGATCACTACATTTGTATCGTTAGGGTAGATACCCAGTAGTGAGGTTGCTGGGTCATAGGGTAGCTCTATTTTCAACTCTTGAAGGAACCTCCATACTGTTTTCNACTGTTTTCCAGAGTGGCTGCACCAGCTTGCATTCCCACCAACAGTATAGGAGGGTTCCCCTTTCTCCGCATTCTCA
>LNAC01000839.1:87793-197571 GCA_002007465.1 Ailurus styani | reverse complement strand
ATTTTAGCCATTCTGACTGGTGTGAGGTGGTATCTCACTGTGGTTTTGATTTGTATTTCCCTGATGCTGAGTGATGTTGAACACTTTCTCATGTGTCTGTTGGCCATTTGGATGTCTTCTTTGGAGAAATGTCTGTTCGTGTCTTCTGCCCATTTCTTGATTGGGTTATTTGTTCTTCGGATGTTGAGTTTGGTAAGTTCTTTATAGATTTTGGATACTAGCCCTTTATCTGATATGTCATTTGCAAATATATTCTCCCATTCTGTCATGTCTTTTGGTTTTGTTGACTGTTTCCTTTGCTGTGCAAAAGCTTATTTAATCTTGATGAAGTCCCAATAGTTCATTTTTGCCCTTGCTTCCCTTGCCTTTGGTGNCTTTGGTGATGTTCCTAGGAAGAAGTTGCTGTGGCTGAGGTCATAGAGGTTGCTGCCTGTGTTCTCCTCAAGGATTTTGATGTATTCCTTCCTCACATCGAGGTCTTTCCTCCATTTGGAGTCTATTTTTGTGTGTGTTGTAAGGAAATGATCCAGTTTCACTTTTCTGCATGTGGCTGTCCAGTTTTCCCAACACCATTTGTTGAAGAGACTGTCTTTTTTCCATTGGACATTCTTTCCTGCTTTGTCAAAGATTAGTTGACCACAGAGTTGAGGGTCCATTTCTGGGCTCTCTATTCTGTTCCAAGGATCTACATGTCTGTTTTTGTGCCAGTACTATACTGTCCTGATGATTACAGCTTTGTAGTAGAGCTTGAAGTCTGGAATCGTGATGCCACCAACTTTGGTTTTCTTTTTCAACATTCCTCTGGCTATTTGGGGTGTTTTCTGGTTCCATATAAATTTCTTTGAAAAAAAAAGATGGTATTTTGGTAGAGATTGTGTTAAATGTGTAGATTGCTCTAGGTAGCATAGACATTTTCACGATATTTGTTCTTCCAGTCCATGAGCCTGGAACGTTTTTCCATTTCTTTGTGTCTTCCTCAATTTCTTTCATGAGTACTTTATTGTTTTCCGAGTACAGATTCTTTGCCTCTTTGGTTAGGTTTATTCCTAGGTATCTTATGGTTTTGGGTGTAATTGTAAATGGGAGCGACTCCTTAATTTCTCTTTCTTCTGTCTTGCTGTTGGTGTATAGAAATGCAACTGATTTCTGTGCATTGTTTTATGTTTTATACCTGGAGACTTTACTGAATTCCTGTATGAGTTCTAGCAGTTTTGGAATGGAGTCTTTTGGGTTTTCCACATAAAGTATCATATCATCTGCGAAGAATGAGAGTTTAACTTCTTCTTTGCTGATTCAGATGTCTTTTATTTCTTTTTGTTGTCTGATTGCTGAGGCTAGGACTTCTAGTACTATGCTGAATAGCAGTGGTGATAGTGGACATCCCTGCCGTGTTCCTGACCTTTGGGGAAAAGCTCTCAGTTTCTCCCCATTGAGAATGATATTTGCTAGGGGTTTTTCATAGAAGTAATCTCCCCACTGAGCTGGGAGCCCTATACGGGACTTGATCCTGGGACTCCACAATCATGATCTGAGCTGAAGGCCATCCTTCAACCAACTGAGCCACCCTGGTGCCCTTGGTACTGTCTCTTGTCCTTTTTTTTTGGTCAGTTTTTCTGCCTTATCATTTTATCCAGATAAGAGTAAACGAATGAGAGAACTAAATACTAAAAGGGTAGCAATGATCCCAGAATAATATACACTAACCAAATCAGAAGAGACCCAAAACTGGGGGGAGAAGAAAGTGGGAGAAAAAAAGAAGAAAAAAATTATATCTATACATATCTATATCATCTATATCTATATCATCTATATCATCTATTAGACTGGTGAATCGAACAGAGACACACACTTGATTGTGGGTGTATTTTTGTCTGTTAGAAGAAACTGCCTCCCAAAATTTTAAAGAAAGAAAAACTCACATACATACACAAATAAGGGTAAACACAATGAAGAGATGGAATATAATTGTAAGGCTGAAAATTAAAAAAGATTCTAAAAAAGGAATTGATAAGATAAGTTGGTTGAAAAAAGAAAGGAAAAAAGAGGAAAGAATGTGATCAGGCTGGAGACTAGAACAAAGCCATGTGCTATATTTAGGGTGTATTTTGATTTATTAGAAGAAATTGTATCCTAAAATTAAAAAAAAACCCTATATGTATACAAAAAATAAGGTTAAATACAATGAAGGGATAAAATATGACTATGAAAATTTAAAAATATTTTTAAAAAGGTATTGATAAGATAAAATAGTTAAAAAACATTAAAATAGGAAAGAGGAAAAATTAAAAAGAAGAGTAAGAAAAAAATAACATTCAAAGAATTTAACTTTGAAATACTAAAGAATCATGTGAAAAAAGCCATGAATTCTATGTGTTGCTTTCCCTTAGCTCTGAAGTTCTGCAGTTTTCATTGATCGATGAACTTGGTCTTGGCTCAATGTTCTTGCTTATCTTCTGGGGTAGGGGACTGTTGCAGTGATCCTCAAGTGCCTTTGCCTGAGGTGGAATTGGACCACCCTTGTTAGGGGCCAGGCTAAGTAATCTGCTCGGGTTCACTCTCAGGAGTTTTTGTTCCCTGAACTCTTTCTGTACAGATTTGAAGGAAGGGAATGAAAATGGTGGCCTCCCGATCTCTGGCTGCATAGGAGCTGAGAGCTCGGAACCCCACTCCTCAGTGAGCCCTCAGAGAAAAGCTGTCAATCCCTCCTGTCTCCCTGGTCTCCAGCCACACTCCAAGCTCACTCAGCCTGTGATGGAGCATTTCTATCTCTGGCGCATGGCCCCGTTTGGAATCTCCAAACCCAGCGGATTCCTGCCGCACACTCCCCCCCGACTTCTTCCAGAGGAGGAAATAGGGGATCTCTCCGGATCTGCCACTTGTGGGGTCCCTGCTCATAGAACAGTGGCCTGACTGTGCCTTGGATCACGGTTTAAGGTAACCCTGAGCTGAGAGACCCCACCTTGGTTTGGCTCCATCTGTGTAGCTGGTGTCTCCACTCTGCTACCTGGGAGCTCTTCCACACTCAGACACCCCTGGTCTTTTTGTGTCCCTGCGGGTCCTGAGACCACACTGTCCCTGCGAGGACTCCACCCCCCGCTTAGCCTCTGGAGTGAAGTCCCTCAGTGGAGCCAACTTCTAAAAGCTCTGATTTTGTGCTCTGCTGCTCTCTCACTGGCCGGGATCTTGCTCCTCCCTTCTGCAGTCTCTCTTCCCATCGCTTCGGATTCACTTCTCCACAATTCCTACCCTCCAGAAAGTGGTCTATTTTCTGTTCCTAGAATTGCTGCTCTTCCTCTCTTTGATCTCCTGTTGAGTTTGTAGGTGTTCAGAATGGTTCGATAACTATCTGGCTGAACTCCTGGGACCTGATGATAATCAGTCTCCTACTCCTCCACCATCTTGCTCCTCTTAAATATCAATTCTTATTTTAGGGCCCAACTGAAATGTCACCTGAGCCATGATTTCTTCCCTCATTTTCTTCTTAACAGAAATGATTTATCTCCCTTTTATTGCTCCTAGCCTCAATGATAATATTTTGATCTCATAACACTCATAACTTTATGCTTTGTACAAAATTTATAGTTATATGTATACCACTCATACCCTTCTCAAGTTTATGAAACTTCTTAAAGTTGGGGACTGTTTCTTATTTATCTGAGTACAAACCTTCTTTGTACCAGTGAGGCTTTGGTTCAGAAATAACAGAAAACCTCCAAATAATAGTGGTTTCATCAAGATGGAAGTGTATTGTTTCTCACATAAGTCATGTAGTGAGCAGTCCAAGGTTCAAGTAGTGAGTCTTGGTATAAAAGTGTTTCGGGTTGGTAACACCTTCCAGCTTACTGCTCAAGTATCCTAAGACTGTGGTCTTCAGCCTCCAGATAGCAGCATCTTTGTTTCAGTAGGAAGAAAGAGAGAGACAAAGATAAGGGGGCTAACAATATGCATCAGTTCTACATTAAGGAAGGTTTCTGGAAGCTGCTAAAATGACTCTTCTATTTATACCCCATTGGTAGAACTTAGTCACATGTGCATACCTAACAGCAGAGGAAGCTGGGAAATTAAGTCTTTTTAAAAAAATGTTTATCTATTTATTTGGGGGATAGTGCACATGCGTTGGGGGAGGGGGAGAGGGAGAAAAAGACTCTCAAGCAGACTCCCTGCTGAGCATGGAGCACAAGGCAGGGCTTGATATCACCACAATGAGGTCATGACCTGACTCATTTGCTCAACCTACTGAGCCACCCAGGTGTCCCAAGGCTGGGAAATGTAGTCTTTATTTTTAGCCATCTTGTGCTCAGCTTTGGATGAAGGGGAGAATAAATATTAGGAGACGGCTCTCAGTGTGTCTTACACTCGCTTCCCGAAGTGTCTACCATAGGCGCTAATTCCAGTTAAAGGCTTAAAATTAACTAGCAGCTAAGTAATACTGAGCTTCAATTTCAGAATTATTTGTCAGATAATGAATACAGGGGGACTTCTACTCATTGAAATTTGCTTGTTTTCTTTAAAGGAGGTATTAGAAATGATTAAGGAACTCTACAATCTCTTTTCAAACTGAATTATGACAGTGTTCATCAGTAGCTCAATTGCTACCATTAGGCCAGGGAGCCTATTTTAGAACTCCCACTTTGTTGTTATCACCATTTAACCTTCTGCTTACCCTTTCCAAAAGTGATAAAGACATCACCCTTTGTTGCTGGAAGTGTCCCCAACCTTTCCTGTGTCATGTGATACCCTGGCTTTCCCTATAGACTTATCAGATTTTCCCTATAGACTTATCACAGGGGAAAAATACCTCCTAGAGGGCACCTGGGGGGCCCAGTCAGTTAAGTGTCTGTCTTTGGCTCAGGTCATCCTGGGATTGAGTCCAACATTGGGTTCCCCACTTAGTGGGGAATCAGCTTCTCCCTCTACCATGCCCCTCTGCTCATGATCTCTCTCTTTCTCTTTCTTGGGTCAATAAATAAAATCTTAAAAAAAAAAAAGAAAAATACCTCCTAGGAAAAAACTCCTTGGTAGTTTGCTCAAGTTATTAGGTTAGTATGCATATTTGTTCCACATAAAAGTGGATAAAAGAATATTTATAATTTCAAAGTACTAAAAATATTGGAGCATTGAACCTATGCTCTATATTTGCTTTCCAGTTTCTTCTCACTGGATGCATATCTTTGTAAATAATAGAGCCTAACTTTAAGTTTTGAGCCTGGATCTTTATTTACACAAAATGTTTCACTAGGATCTATAGAAGCATCCTCTGACCACCTCTACCCTCTCTTCCACACCTTTTCACACATAATATTTACATCTGGTTCTTAGCACTTACAGGAAACACTCACTCCTCCATAAAGAAAAGTCTGAGATTTCTATACAATTGGAGTTGTATTTAAAATAGTCCATCTGGTCTATAGTAATTGTCTATAAACATAGAAACATGCAGTTTTAGGATTAACCCAGATGGATGTTAATTCTTTGAAAAAGTTAAAATGAACAAAAGAGAACTTCTTAGAGATGGCATTTACTGTGTTTGTTGTTACTTACTTTTTCTTTTTTTTTCTTAAATATTTATTTATTTTGACAGAGAGAGAGAGAGAGAGAGAGAGAGAGCAAGCAGGGGGAGGGGCAGAGGAAGAGGGAGAAGCAGGCTTCCACTGAGCAAGGAGCCCGATGTGGGACTTAATCCCAGGACCCTGGAATCATGACCTGAGCCGAAGGCAGACACTCAACTGACTGAGCCACCCAGGTGTCCCTTGATTTTTTTTTTGTACATGTCTATATTCTCTTTGGACTATATACTTCTTGAGGACTATGCTGTGTCTGAAACAGCAGTTATAAAGTGAAACAGAGTTGCCATTAGCTGACAGAATTTAAGACAATGATGATGAAATGGGATTTGTTTTACCGTGGAATGAAACTTTCACAAAAGAAGTGAACAATATAGAGGAAGTGTTCATCATCTATCCATTTATCTCACAAATGCTTATTGAGGGCCAATCATAGTGCCTACCACTATAGTAGATACTAGGAAACACTGGAGAGCAATATTGATATAGTCTTTGTCCTTATGGTATATACATCCTAGAAGAGAAAGACAGACAAAGTTGTAATAAATGTGAAATATGATGAATGCTTGTCAGAGAAGCACAGATTGGGAGTACTGGTGGGGCAGGGGGAGGTGCATTTAACCTAGTTGTAGTCTCTACAGAGTCTTCATATACAAATAACTTATTTGAGCCTTACCTCTGCCTCTGTGAGGAGTTATTCTTCTCATTTATAGATGAGGAATTGGTCTCAGAAATTAGCAAGATCCAATTTCCCATAGGCCCAGACCCAGGCTTGTGACTCTAAATCCAATGTTCTCATCACTGTCCGACACAGCAGCTAGAGTGCCAAGGGGTGTGACATCTGTGGCTGTGCTGTGTCTGCTCCCTGTCTTTTTTGCCCTCACCCCAGACTTACAACCCCCATTGGCACCAGTTAATTAATCATTGGCATCCATTGCAGCTGCCTGGAAGCCATGTATGTATGCTGGCCAGCATGGCCCTAAGTACTCTTTAACTGGGGTTGGTAATCTAGTGTTCATTCTGGAAGCAGCCCCTGCAATTAGGAAAGGGTCCAGGGAATCTTTGAAGCAGACAGAAACTATAGAAACTCAGCCAAAAAGCCTTATGAGGATGAGCCATCATGAAGCAGTATGCTCAGTGGTCTGTTTTCCTGTCCTATTAAGTAGAAGTCAGTTGCTTCAAAGAGAAAACAACGTTGAAGTGTCCAAGTTCACTTTATTTTATGTTTAATACTATTGAGTTGGACAGAATAATGAACACTGCCCTTGGGCATTTTCCTTTATCGCTCTGAATACCCAACTAATCCTCAACGATTCCCTGATTCTTCCAGAAAAACTCCTTTCGTATAAATTTTTGAACCTCTTGGAAATTTCCAAGTGATTGCTCTATTAATAACCCTGGTAAAATTGAGGAAGTGTTGATAATTATTTCCTTGATTTGTGATATAGTAGAGAGATTGTGGACTTGGAGATCGACCTGAATTATCTCAACTCTTTATTAGCTATGTCAATTTGGGAAAGTTTCTGGACTTCCTTGTACCTCAGTTTCTGCAAAGGATGGTTGTAAGGATTAGAAGAAAAATATGTAATGTAGTTAGTACAGTGCATGGGACATAATTGGTCCCCAGTAAATGGGAAATATTATTATGATGGTTAAAACCCCTCCTTTTTTCCCCTGAGAACTCAGTACAAATTCTAGTATCTCTTCTAAACTTTTCTGGCAATGTTAGTTCCTCAGAACTTTTACCTTTATTATAAATTTATTTCTTTTTTATTTATTGAGGTATAATTGACATAGAATTATAATGTTTCAGGTGTACAACACAGTAATTCAACATTTGTATGGATTGCAAAATAGTCACCACAATGTAAGTGAAATAATGTGGTATTTGTCTTTCTCTCTCTGACTTATTTCACTTAGCATAACACCTTCAAAGTCAATCCAGGTTGTTGCAAATGGCAAGATTTTATTCTTATTTTTTTATGGCTGAGTAACATTCCATTGTGTGTGTATATATATCTTTATCCATACATCTATCAATGGACACTTAAGTTGTTTCCATATCTTGGCTATTGTAAATAATGCTGCAATAAACAAGGAGTGCATATGTCTTTTCGAATTAGTGTTTTTATTTTCCTCAGATACCCAGAAGTGGAATTGCCAAATTGTATGGTAGTTCTATTTTTAAATTTTGAGGAAACTATACTGTTTTCCATAGTGGTTACACCAAATTACATTCTCACAAGCAGTGCACAAGAGTTTCCTTTTCTCTACTCCCTCACCAACAATGTTATTTTTTGTCTTTTTGATAACAGCCATTCTGACAAGTGTAAGGTGATATCTCACTGTGGTTTTGATTTGTATTTCCCTGATGAGTAGTGGTGTTGAGCATATTTTCACGTGCCTATTGGCCATCTGTATATCTTCTTTGGAAAAATGTCTAGTCAGATCTTCTGCCCATTTTAAATTGGATTTTTTTTTGTTGTTATTTAGTTGTATGAGTTCTTTATAGATTTTGGATAATATTTCCTTATCAGATACAGATACATAACCACCAAATATCTTCTATCCAGTAGGTTTCCTTCTTGTGATGGTTTCCTTTGCTTTGCAAAAGCTTAGTTTGATGTAGTCCCACTATTTATTTTTTCTTGTATTTTTCTTGCCTTTGGATTCAGATCTAAAAAAACCCCAGACCCCCAAAACCCAAAACGTTGCTAAGATTGATGTCAAGTAACTTACAGCCTTAAACATTTAAGATGTCCCAGTATATAAGCAGTGCCTGGTGATGGGGACTTTGGGGATTATAGTATACAAAAGTCAAAGCAGACAGCCATGCATGGTGGATTTTTTGCTGTCTACATTCCACTTTCTTTGTAGGAGACTTAGGGAATTAGCCCAGTCATTGAAAGTTTACAGGGTCCAAAACTGTAGCAGTGTGGCGAGATACAGACAGTGTAGATGACTGTAAAACATAAGTGAACATGTGGATTTTAGGACAATGCTTCTCAAACCCTCTGTACCATCTGTCTCAAAATCATCTGGAAGACTAGAATATCTGGGGGATGGATCCTGGGGATATCCATTTTAAATAAGATACCCAGAGGATCTTGTATACTTTAAGGTTAAAGATGAGTGGATAATTCATATTAGATGCCAGATTGAGAGCGATATCAGAGTCCTGATACAAAAGATCACCCACCGACCCTGTGAAGGTTACCTTTTCCTCACTCACTGAAGACTGGCTTACAGAAGGGCTGGTTATGTGGAAAAGAAACCTGGGGGCAAGGCTTTTGTCCTGGCAGTAGGATTGCAAGATCTCAGTCTAGAAGGAGAGTGGAGGTTTCTGGAATAAGAATCAAGGCAAAAAGAATCCCAAGGACCAGAAATGAAGCAGAGAGACTGGGGATTGGGCAAGATATGATAGGAATTTACAACAGGGTTGCCTGTTTACCTCCCACCCTCCCCAGCTAGGCTGTGGTCTCCCTGGGGGTTGTGTTCATAACTTCTTTATCTATATTTCTTTTGTACTTAATATAGGGCTTAGCACAAGGTAGGTGATTCTGCTTTGAAGGTAAGATAGACATTAAATGATTCACTTCAATCCAACTCAACAAACTTTAGTTGGGTATCTACTCCATGCAGTGGCTTAACAACACAATGACAAAATAGAGTCCTTGCTTTGGAGGAGACCAAGAAGTAAAAAAAGAATGACCCAATGACAACATTATAGCAGATCTTGAAGGAGAAATTACCTAGGGTGTTTGAGAGGAGAGAATCTTTCCCTGGGACTTAACAATTGGTCAGCATGTGCTCTACAGTCAAAGCATTGAAGGGCTTTCCAAGTGGAGAAAATAGCCAGAACAGAAGTAGGAGGGAAAGACAATGAAGGTATCTTGGGAGGTGGTGTCAGGGCTCTGGTGGGTGAGAGCACAGCACAGATCATGGGTAGTGGTTTCTGGACCTTGTGGATCATATTAACAAGACAAGGTTTTTTCTGGAAACATTTGGATTTGTCAAAGTGTTTTAAGGGGTGGAATCACACAATTCAACTTCTATTTAGAAGCCAAATGTGGACCGCATGGTCTGGAGGAGACAGAGAGGCTGGGGAAACCTGGCAGGGCAGTGGAATGAGCAAAAGTTTAATTAAATGAATTACTGCTAAGGTACTAATGGTAAATAATGTTTTAAGAGCAGTACCCTCTGAGTGAGCTGTTTGCCTTTGAATAGGTTCTCCACACTGGAGAATGTGTAACTACTACAATAGATTTATCAGACCACTAGGAGGGCACTTTTGATTGTCCATTATTTATTCTCCACACTCCCACAGCTGGTTCTTGCTAGCTGGCCTGCCCTGAAAATGAAATGCAGTTCTGTGATCTGGAGGAGAATTCACAGGCTCCAGGGGACAGGTTGCTCTGTGATTTTTAACAATTGACCAGCATGAGCTCTTACTCTTTACCTTGAAGAGTTCCTCCTCATGTCAAAGCCATTATAAATGAACATTATCTGGCTGGTCTCAAACCACACTGAGTTTTGAGAACAGAGCCAGCAACTTGTCCTTTCTGGAAATGGTCTTTGGTTTTAGGACCAGGATTTACAAGCCCAATTGCTGTTATTATATGGATTCTCTCTCTCTCTTTTTTAAATATGGAATGCTCCAAAAAAAATAAACATGAAACACTTCATAAATTTGCATGTCATGGTTGTGCAGAGGCCTGATCTCTGATTGATGCTGATCTCTGTGTTGTTCCAATTTTAATATATGTGCCCTGAAGTGATCACTGGATTCTTTTTACCTAAGCCCTAGTATCACATTTTCTCAGCTCTGAGAAATTTCTTGTTTCTGGGTCAATAGATGTGTGAGAAAGTTGTGTGAGTTAAAACAAAAAACGTTATTAAAATTGTTCTCTTTTTCCATTCTTTCCTACCTACCCATTCCTCACAAACCCAACAAATATACTCTCTCTGCAGATAAACTCTGTGTTTAGAGAATAACAGAAACAACACATCAAATGGTCTGATTTTGCCTGGATTATGTAATATTGACATATGAAAAGGAATGTTGGATCAAAAATAAGAACACCTGGGTTATGGTCCTTTCAATGCCATTAACTAGATGTGTAACACGGGGTAGTTCACCTCACTTTTCCCATCCTTAACTGCTATAATATGAGGAAGATAAATTGTATTCTATCTCCATAATTCTTTCTAATTCTAAGAATTGGGGATTCTATAAGCTACACAGGAGTGATGACATATTTTTTTATGTGAGCAGGAACATCTTGAGTGCTGTTTGGCAAAGTTGATTCACCTGTGGAATGCACATTTGTTGATTGCTTCTTTGGTATCTATTTTTTCATTTCTACAACAGCCTTCATTTTTTTTTTTCCTTCAGGGATATGTTTTACTTTGTCTAGCTATGCAGCCAGCATGGAATGGACACCATTTCCGGCCCCAGAGGTGGATCCTGACTGGCTTAAGCCAACAAGTGTGTACCATTCCCTGGGTGAGGGTGTTTCAGGATGGGCAACTAGACAAATTCAGGCCACTGAGAGGAGAAAAATTCTTTTCACTGGGGGCTCCCAGGAAGGAGCTTCCTTTTCCTTTTGTGAGAGGTGGTAAAGAGCTTCTCCTCTGCTGGTGTTGTTGGAGAAGCGAGATCTGGAATAACTGCTACTGTGAGGGAAGCTGAGCAGAGCTCAGAGAATCCCAAAGGAGCCAGAGCCCAGGGACTATATGAAGTTCTGGGTCACAGCAGGCCTGCAGCATCTGAACTTTTAAAAAGCTTGTGAGCCAATGAAGTCATGACGTTTAAGACAATTCGACTTGGTTTCTCTTTAGTTGCCATCAACTCAGATTCATAACGTTTTCCCTTAAGGTTTCACTAAATATATTTCTGATTACTAATTTTTACCCCCCAAAATAAAGAACAAAATTGCTTATTTCTGCATTTTTTATAGGCGGCTCCTAAATCATTAAATGCAAAATGTTGAAAACAAAAATTTTAGAGTCAATGCAAGGTACACAGAAATAGCTTTATAAATGTTTATTGAATGAATGAAAGTGAGAATAAATTAGAGGAAAGATAGTATTTCCTGGGTGTAAGGGAAAGAGTAGGTAGGAAAGTAGTTATATAGAATTTTTGGGGGGGAAAGTATGGGATGATCATAAAGCCTAAATTGCTAGAATTTTCCTCTTTCTTCTCTCCTGAGATATTGTTTAATGTGTTTTTTTCCCTTTCGTTTTAGAATTCAGGGAGAAAGAAGGACCTAGGGTTGTACCTAGGGAGAAGCACGGGCTGCAGGGGACGCCAGGCCAAGGTCCCTCATGGCCGTGCTAGCTTGTGGGGCAGGGAAAGTGATGCCAGTTTTTTTCTCAGATGAGGCGGAGAACAGTAGTTCCAAAGAACTCCTGGTTTATATTTTAGCTCTTGGCAAGTTGTGAAAATAGTGAAGGATGTTTAGACTACTTAACATTCAAATTGCTGTCTGGTTAATCATATTTAGAATATCGGATTTCTGGATATCTCCTTCACTTCCTATCTTATTGACTTTTAAAACATGATAATGCCTGGGAGCCTGTGTGGCTCAGTGGGTTAAGCCACCGGCTCTTGATTTCAGCTCAGGTCATGGTCTCAGGGTCATAAGATCCAGCCCCTCTGTGCTGGGGTAGACCCTGCTTACGATTCTCTCTGTCTCCCTTTGCTCCTCCCCCTCTCTAAAACAAATAAATAAATCTTAAAAAAAAACTATAATGCAAAACTATAACACTGGCAATCACCTATGAAACTTTAAATTACACTGATTCGTAGCATTGGAAGCTTCCTCAAGGAATAAACAATGGTACCAGCAAAAAAAAAAATTTTTTTTTGTTTCAATTCAATCTATTGATTAACAGGTGTTTTATGAGCAGTTAACCAGGTGTCTAGTTAGCAGGGAAGACTGATAAATCAGTACTAATCACAAAGTTGATGAGTATTATTGGGAGAGGAGATGTGGGGATTGGAACAGAGCAAGGGATCTAACTGAGAGGAGGATAAGGAAAGCCTCTTCAAGGAAATGACATTGAAGCGGAGATCTGAGAAATGAGCAGGTGCCGGTCAGATGAAGATGGGGGGTGGAAGGAGTGTTCCATGCAATGAGCCAATGGCTACAGGGATGGAGGCACCTGTGAGGACCCATGGCAAGTTCAGAATGGATGCAGGGAAGAGGCTAATGAGATAAAGCCACAGAGAAGACCAGATTTTGTGAGTCTCTATGGGCCAGGTGAAGGAGTTTGGGCTTAAATTAAAAGGGAGTGGGAGGCTGTTTCAGGGTTTAAGCAGGAGAGCAACAGGGTCAGATTAGCATCGAACTTAGACCACATCTGGCACAGGGGCATGAGGCCCCTTTCCTTCAGTTCTGTTCCTTTATGTGTCTGCACTATCACCTCCGCTTCCTCACTAAGTGCTGCTGCCTCTTTCCTTTTAAAACACTGGAAACAAGTATGAAATGGGCACTGTTTGTTTCCAGAACTGGTTACATCACTACCTTTGTAGCAATTTGTTTTTCCCAGTAAATCAAATCTTCCCTCTCTTAATTATAGTTTGGGTTTTCAGTAGCTCTGACATCTTGTAAAGCAGCACTGATTTCTAGCTCTTAAATATCAAGATGGGATCCAGCAGGCAGGCATGGGTTCTATAGTCTTGTTTGGGGCTGGCTTGTTCTTGGCAAGCAGCTTCTGATGAGGCTCACACTGTGGCTCGTTTTTGGAGTGTTCTTTTGTGCAGCCAGAACATAGTTCCATGTAGCTCTTCTCCCAGCGATGTGAAGCTGCCTATACTGACCAGCAGGTACCGTTCTGTCCTCCCTCCTTCAGTGGCTCTCCTGGGAATCAAATTAGCCTCCAAAGGTATGACTCAGTCTTCAGTTCCCTCTTGCACCTGTTGTGTCCACCCCAGGGCAATTGCATTACTTTGCTTGCTTGCTTTTACTTTAAAACATTGAACCTTCTTTCTTGGTCTGTTTGTAAATTCACAGAGCCTCTTTTGCTTCTAGAGCTTTGCATACAGTGAGTGCTGAATAACACCAGTAGAATGACTGAAAGAGAAAAGATAGTAAGTTCCGAGTCTGGACTGGAGGGTTATTAGGATCAGTGGTTTGCTGAGAAGAGCTGGCGGGTAAGTAGAAAATGTGAACGTTTGTGTTCGGTAATTTGAAGAACACCTGGTGGATTGGTAATCAGAATCACTGCTCCGAAGTCTACTCAGTACCCAACTTGTTGACTGATAAGGATGCTCTTCTCCACAGGGTAGGGCACCACTCAACAGAGAAGGCTTTCACAGGTCCTTTATGAGGCAGTTCCTCCCCTGAATGTCCAATATTGTGGAAAGGTTCAAATGAGATAATCAATATAAAATGATTAGAGGAATGCTAGGTTTGGGTGAGTAGTCAGGCACATGTTATTCTTACTATAGATAGTGGCAGTCACTATACGGAGCAGCCTCGCTCTGTAGGTGGAGCTGTGATCACTTTTCCTGAAACGCTATAATCCTTTCACTTACTTGCTGGGCCATCGAGTTATGCAACAACTATTTATTGAGTGTTTAAGTGTACCGGATACTCATTCTACCTAGTTGAAACAGGTGTGTAAAGTTTGCTTTATTTTCTCAGATTTCGGTTTCCTCTTGAGGCATGTCACTTATTCAAAAAATAGTATTAATGGTGTGGTCACCTGCTGTCACTTGTGGATTGAGGGCAAGGGGAGTTGATATTGATGGAGTAATGCATGGGTTTTTCTGCTTTATCTTGAGAAACCATCAGCCACCATGCCTCTGTTTATTCCCATTCCTTACTTGATTTTTCTCTATAGCACATTTCACCATCAAACATATTATATATTTTGTATTTTATTAATTTAGTTGTTTATTTTCTGCTTCCCTACACTATAGTATGAGCTCCACAGGGAACAGTTTCTGTCTATTTTCTTCCATTCTGTATCCCAACTCTGAACAGCTCCTGGCATGTGTGTCCTATAGCTTTATTGAGTGAAATCTGCCCTACTTTGAAAGCTCTGTCCTCATACTCTGCTTTTTCCAGCAGCCATTTTTCTTTGCAGACATTCTTCATCTTAGTGATAACAAGAGTATATTTTAAATAATAAAGAATGGTACATAAGATTTTATGTTAAATATCACTATCTTAAAGTAATAGCTTTCAACAACTTAATTGATCAGACAGGCATACAATACATGTGAACATGATAGGTGCCCTTGAGAATATTGCATAGAGAATTTGGAATTGTTTTTTGGTCCTCAAGATAAGGAGACCAAAATTCTCCAGCAAGGTGTTGTGCAAGACTGTGGGTGTACATGTGTATACTTGTGTATGTGTGTTGATGTGTGTGTGTGTGTGTGTGTGTGTGTGTGGACATGGATAAAGTATAATGATACTGATTTATAGAGAGAGATGAAGATGCCTTCACCATCTCCCTGGACGAGTAATTTTAATCAGTGGGAAAAGACTTTTTGAACAGGTTATTTAAGCTGCCACTCAAATGTTTTCTGACATTGCCCATGTTATCAAGTTTTTATCAAGTTATTTGATGCAACTACCCTTTATGAGTGATCTGTTAAAAAAATGGAGAGAGCAAGATCCCATTTAGTCTGATGAAGAGATGCAGCAATGGTGGAAAGAGAATCCTCCCTTATATTTGGGAGAGTAATAGGATCAATGCAAGAGACTGGGAGGACAGCATTGAGAGGATGGAGAGGGCAGAGGTGAAGGGCATTCATGTTAGTGAAGCGGCCTCACTGGCAAGACAGGGCAGCCTCAGTAGGGGCTGGCTAATGGCATGGGAAATGACTCAGTCATTTCAGTAGGAGCAAGGCTCGGGCTTGGATCCTTCAGTCATTTTGGTGGTGGCTTGGAGCCCTGAAAGCCAGGGTCTTGCCTTAATAACACTTAGTATAACACTGACTCTGTGCTAAGTCTTTGTCCAAGCCCTTTGGATGTATAACACCTGGTTAAATTGTTTGTCCTGCTTGCCCTAAAAAGTGGCAGATATAGGAACTGAATCCTGGTAAACATCTGAGTCAGTGTGCGTTCCATATGGCTTTTCTCACATGCCTTTATACCAGTTAGTTTTCCTTGTTCAAGATGTGTAGATCACGTAGGTGAGACCCTCACCAACTGCTTTTCAAGTACACACCATTATTAATTGGTCAGGTAAGAGGATGTGATGACTATAGATATCTACCTGCAAAGTGACTCTGAGAGAACACCCTTGCCCATGCCAGATTCAGAAGTTATTCCAGACTCATTTACTTGAATGAAGAATGAAAGAATTTTGCTTACAACCGTTTGAGGACATCATCTTTGAGTACTGTGCACTTCGACAATTCATTCTAATGACAAAATCCAGAGACCATTTACAGCCATAAGCTGAACTGTTTAACACAGGCTGAGAAAATGAACTATTTCATATTACAGCCAGGAAAATGAGGTTTCTTTGAAGAAACAAAACAAAGCAAGACAGAATGATGTTTTTTTGAGCACCAAAGAAGTCCAGACCCCTCACATTCTCCTCCTCCTTAGCAAAGCTAGGCTCTGCTGACAGTCCTCTGATTGGTTTATCTTAGTATATTAATAGTTCCTAATGAACCACCTCTACTCTGTTTCCACCTTTAGAGAACTTATGTTTCATTGAGGGAGAAAAATAGAGCCATTTACACACTCTCTGATTCTCAGAGCTTTCTGATACTAAGTGCTCTCCTTTTTGCTAGAGAAAATAAGATACAAAAGTAGGAGCTGGTCCATGAGGCTTGGAAAAGTGGGGTGCTGTCTAAAAGTTAAGCCAGCAGTCAAGAACCACCTATCAGAATATTAAAGAAAGAGGAGCTAGCTGCCTGGTTGATGGTTGTAGCAGTTCATATCTGTGCAGCCCTAGCCCCCCTCTCTTACCTGTGGCCAGGTCTCCCACCCACTCTAAGGAGACTTCTATCTCTTGGTCCTCTTTGGGCCACATCTCCCCTTTCTGCACTGGGCTCCACCAGGAAGGCAACTGTAGTGTGTTAATTTAAAAGTCAGGAAAAAAATAAAACAAAACAGTCAAATAGAAGAGATTTAGATTATATCAGGGTAATGATTCCAGGAATTTATTTGTGTAGCTCTTAATATAGAAAACAGACCTGAACACAAATAGAAGGAGGATTAAAGAAAGTATCATTAGGGCGCCTGGGTGGCTCAGTGGGTTAAAGCCTCTGCCTTCGGCTCAGGTCGTGATCTCAGGGTCCTGGGATCGAGGCCCGCATCGGGCTCTCTGCTCAGCGGGGAGCCTGCTTCCTCCCTCTTTCTGCCTACTTGTAATCTCTCTCTGTCATATAAATAAATAAAATCTTAAAAAAAAATAAAGTGTCATTAAAATTGGTTCTTAAAAAGATGTCTGAAAATGAAGACAGATTTGTATAAGATAAATAACTGTGTCCTGGATTCATCAACAAAATGAATTGTTGAATCAACACAATGTTATTTACTGTTTCAGGGGCACCCATTGGTTTCCAACTGGTTTCTTGCCTTCGGTTGGCCTTGCTATTTTTCACTGAGGGACATCTGATTGTCTCCACCACAGCCCTGAGTCTTAGCAAAAGCTTATGGATGGACTGATTGGTGTTCCTGCTGTCCTCGGGTGTCCTACTGGTGGCATGGGGGAAGTGGGGAAAGTCTCATCACTCTTCATTTGCTCTAAGAATTCCAACGCAAATGTAGCTTCCAATCATGCAAACAGAATTGCTTTAGGACAAGTTAGAAAGAATGAGTGTGTGTGTATATATGTGTGTGTGTGTGTTTGTGTGTCTGTGTCTGTGTGTATAGGAAGCATAGTCTGTATCTCTGCCACACACACACATATGCGCACACGTGTTGCTGCTTTGCATCTTTTTTTTTTTTTTTTGCTTTGCATCATTTTAAATCTTCAGCCTGAGAATAGAAACTATTTATCAGGATTTGTTGATTCATGTTGCTGGTGATAATATGGTAATGGGCCAGTAGGGGAACAGCTTCTAAGTGTTTGGGAACTCAGCCTTTCTCTTTTGCAGATGTCCCTTCCTTCCACACTTTGATTTTGAAAAGCCTGGAGTTTGTTGGGAGAGGACCTAATCTTTAAAGTCTCTCCATGTGCTCAGTGATACTGTATTGTCAGTCATCCTCTTAGTGCAGCTAAGCTTCTAATGAGGCAGTGGAGAAAGGAAATAAATCCCAATCCAGTAAGGTCTCGTTGCATAGTGTCTCAGAAAACAGCTAAGGACTCAAATAGTCACTGCTCTTTTTATTTTTGGAAACTCTGCATACAAATACTAATAAAAAAAGAGTTTCATACTGAACAGAAAACAAAGAATAAGACCAGAGTCATTTTCTATCCAGCTGATGAAAGGAAATATCAGGTGCCTATTGAGGCTGCCCCCACCCTGGTAGGGCACTGACCTGATGAGATGCATGCTGGGATGGAGATAAGGGACAGGGGACGGGAAGAAGGAACCTGAGTCTGCTCATGGAGAAAGAGAAGGCTTCACAGAGTGAATGAACCTTCTGGTCCTCTCTGTGCTGATCCAGTTGTAGAAAATGTTGTCGGATAGTTTTTGAATGTGACATGTGGGGATGAGTCCCTTTGAGGTGGGGCCCACAGAAGATAGTTTTTGGAGGGGAGAAGGCAGGAAGGATGGGTTTGGTTAAGGTGTGAGGAAAGGGTGGGTAGCCAGAGAAGTGTTAAGATGTCACAGTCTTGGGGACGTGGTGACTGATAATCAAGCAGGGCTTTCTTCCTATGATCTCTATTCATTGTTTTGGCCTTTTATGCTAAGAAACTTGATTACTGTCCTCTGCTCTGGGACCTGCAGTCACTGAGGCTACTTTCCTCTGGCCCTGCCCAGTTCACACAGACACAAAGGAAAAGAGAGGAAGTGGACATCAGGAGGACACTGAAAGCTGGACACCAGAAATCTCAGTTTGGAGACCTTTCTTTTCCACCTCTGTGACTTGGTGGGACACTTATAAGGAGGATATGTAGCTGAGGGATTGTGCAATCTGCTGGAGAATCAGGAGCCTTCCGAGGCTGACATGAACACTGAGTGCGTCCCCTTGCTTAGTTAGGCTCCTCCCCTCTTACTCCAACCATTTCAATTTCCAGTTTGTTTCATGCCCTCTATCTTCCTCTCCCAATTCAGAATTCATTCTGATTACAGCCACCAGATCTCCCATCCTTAAAAGGAGCCTGGATCATGTCATCCTCAAGCCCCAGACTTCGTGGCAGCTCTTATGATGTTTATGCCATTAGTCTGCTACTTGTTGTCTGCCCTGCCCTGGGGTTTGGAAGGCTGACTTCTACAGATGGCCTCCCCCAGACTTCCTTGCTGTCTGGCTTTTTGTTGGGTCTCGCTGTTGGCTGACACTGGCAGGATGTTGGAACGTGATGGGATGCATGGATATTTATTCCTCCACCCCTCTCTGCCTGTAGATGCTTGATTGTGGCGAGACCAAGTCCTGTTCCTCTGCGTAGGCTACATTTCGTGTCAAATCACTGCATTTTTAGAGTATTGTAACTCCACTTGCTTCCCTTTCCCCTTTGGAGCCCTTGGTGGAAATAGCTGTCTGCTATTGTGAGACTCTGCAAGCTTTATCATCCCAAGATGGGTACTTTACCTTGCCCACTCCTCTTAAGTAGGACTTTTCTTAAATTTCCTTTCCTCTTTTGGGTGTGTCATCACTTTCTTGCTGCAGTCCTATCTGTGTCCTGTCCTTTTCTGCTTAGGCAAACAGAGGCACTTGATGTTCCCTGACATACAACTCTTTCTTCTCTTTGCCCTTGTGATTTAGTTTTTTTCATCTAGCACCAAGGACCCTCAGGTTTGGAGGATCCTATTTAGTGATTCTCAAGTTGAGTGTCAGACACTCCAGTCCTGTCTGTATGTCTGCAATTGTCTTGTCTTTGTTTAAATACTACTGGTGGCAGGAATTTGTGCCTCTTAAGGCAACAATATTCATTCTGTTCATTCAGTGAACATTTTTACTGCCTATCATGTGCCAAGGGCTGTGTATGGTCTTACCCCTCAAGAGGTTCTTAACAATGAGACATGAATGTATGAATAAGCAGTTATGATATAGGATGCACATTACTTTAGAGATATTCACAGTGCTGTGAGAGCATGGACAAGTGATCACCCAGTCCTGTCTTGTGCACACAGGAAAATCTTCATCAGCAAGGCAATACATGAGTTGAGACTCTGGAGGATGAAAAGAAACTCTTTAGGCAAACACGAGTGGGTAGGGCATGCCAGAGGAAAGGAACAAGATGGGGAAATGTATGGGCATTTAAGGGAGCTTTGTGTGCTTGGGCAATGATAGTTGGGTACAGCTGGTGAGTCAGAGAATGGCAGGAGAAGAGTTCTTTCTCATATGCATTCAGGATCCACCAGCACAAGGGGTACCTGGGAGGCTCAGGTGTTTGAACATCCTACTCTTGGCTTTGGCTCAGGTTGTGGCCTTGGTGTTGTGGGATCAAGTCCTGGCTGAGCTCCATGCTCAGAGCGGAGTCTGCTTGTTCCTCTGCGCCTCTCTCTCTGTCCCTCCCCCCTGCCCTGCACAGTGCCTGTGCTCTCTCTCAAATAAATACATAAAATCTTAAAAAAAAAAAGACACCTTCCCCAAATCTACCAGGACCATACTTATACAGAATGAGTCTAATGCATCTTCCACCTGAGAACATTTGCATTTCTTAAATCAACAAGCATCACCAAGTCAACTATTCCTCAGCTTTGCCTATTTAAATTCTTCCAGGTCTTGGTTTGAATGTTACTTCTTGACCCTCTAAACTAATTTGGGTCCCACTGCTGTATATTCTCCAAGTGCCTCCTACTTTCCCACATATGAGGCTTATCACAATGCATGGTAGATATTTATTTATTAGTTTCTTAGTCTCTAGACTATTAGTCTCTGTTTCCCTCTGATTATTATTATTTTTAAAAATTTTTGTTTATTTATTTGTCAGAAAGGGAGAGAGAGAGAGAGAGAGAGAGAGAGAGAGAGAGAGAGAGAGAGAGCATAAGCAGAGGGAGAAGCAGGCTCCTTTCTGAGCAAGGAGCTCTATGCAGGACTGGATCCCAGGACTCTGGGATCATGACCTGAGCCAAAGGCAAATGCTTAACAAACTGAGTCACTCGGAGTCACTAAAGATTTTATTTTTTTAAGTACTTTCTACCCTCAACCAAAGGCTAGAACTCACGACCCCAAGATCAAGTGTTGCATGTTCCACTACTGAGCCAACCAGGTGCCCCTTCCCTGATAAATTTTTTTTAAAAGATTTTATTTATCTATTTGACAGAGAGAGAGAGAGATCACAAGTAGGCAGAAAGTCAGGCAGAGGGAGAGGGGGAAGCAGGCTCCCTGCTGAGCAAAAAGCCCGATGCAGGGCTCCATCCCAGGACCCTGAGATCATGACCTGACCCGGAGGCAGAGGTTTAACCCACTGAGCCACCCAGGCGCCCCTACCCTGATAGATTTTTAAGCTACTTGAGGACAGAAGCCTTCTCTTGATTACTATGGAATTCCCTTTATTTAGTGTTTTATAGGCATCCAATGTGTACTTGTTGAATAAATCATTTTTCCAATATACTGTTTTTCCTATCCCTCTCTGACCCTAAGGGTCACCATTCACTTAACTTTATCTGGCAGCACTGATTAGTTTTACCTATGTTGAACTTCATATGAATGAAATCTAACAGTATGTACTCTCTTGTGTTTGGTTTCTTTTGTTCAACATGTCAGGCACACAATATTTTCAATCTTTCTCACTTTCTTTCAGAATTCTAGGATGGCCTCCAAGACTTATTTTACCCCCGCCCGTGCTCTATATGTTCTGCTTAATTCCCCAGATGGAATTTGCTGAATTTTATTCCTGTGATTAGGTTATGTTATAGGGCACAACAGACTTGAGAAAGGAAGATTATCCAGGTGGGCTGACCTACTCATATAACCGTTTAAATGTAGAGAGCCTTCTTTGGATTGGCATCAGCTATCTAGAAAATGGCGTCAATCCTCCAGCTGCAAGAAAGTGAATTCTTCTGACAACAGAAATAAGCTCAGAAGTGGATTTTTCCTCAGAGCTGTAGAGAAGGTGACCAACACCTCGATTTCAGTCTTGTAACATTGGGAGTAGAGAACCCAGCCATGCCATGCTGGAGTTCTGGTCTACAAAACTGTACATTAGTAAGTGGCATTTTTTTAAAGTTGCTAGGCTTGTGGTCATTTATTACTCAGCAATAGAAAATTAGTACAGTCCTCCAATTCCTTACTAGTTTTTATGCAGTAACCTTATAAAACAAGTTGCTTCATTTTATACACATTTCCTAGTTACTTTATTACCCAGGACTCACCAGAAAATTGTGTTGCTTAAAACTCGAAGTTTTATGGATGGTTTCCTAAGATTGCCTTTGGGTCAAGAGGAGCTTTTGACTGTACTAGCTTTATTATATTTCCAGATGATAACAGTGTTTTTGTTTTTATTTTTTTTTCCACTCAGGCTATTAACTCAATTGTTGTCAAAAGCTCTGTAATCACCTGGCAATATATAACACTGAATTCTAGGTACTCATCAGTGAATTTGAAACCTGATTCTGCCAATTATTAGTTGTGTGCCACAGACAACTTACCCCCTTGTGAGCCCAAACTCTTCATTTTAAAAGTGAGCTTGAGTATTTACCTGGTGGGCTGTCTCTGAGGCTTGGAGATGGGGGCAGGGGAATATAAAGTGCTACTGTACTTCCTCACCCTCTCTATTTATCCTTGCTCCTTCATCCCTTGCTTTTTTGAAGGTGGTTTTACCAAAAGACACTAAAAATAAAGCAAGAAAGCTTTTCAGGTTTCATCATTAGTTTTTTGTTTTCTGTTTTTGTTTTGTTTTGTTTTTTAAAATTTACTTGCCTATGCAGGAACTTGGTACCAGAAGAAACATCAAGAAGAATTATTTCCTACCCTCAGGGGGCTGACCTTCAAAAGGAGTTAGGGTAGGCTCACATACATCATTTTCTTTTTTTGTGTTTCCCTAGTATTCTCCTTTTTCTGGTGACAAGGGTGTGGTTCCTTTAGGAAGCAGGATTGCTCTAGCACATTTTATAAAACGAGTGAAGTCATCTTTCCACTGTGAGCTATCCTTGGAAGGGAGAACGAGAATGGGAGGGAGAGATGTATTATTTCCAGGTAGTGGCCCATGAGTGACAGCCCCCGCTGCTCGTGATGTGCAGGAATGTATCTGTAACAGAGCATATAAACAGTACATTCATGACTAAGTGTGTTGTAGAATGGAAAAAAATCAATGACAAGACTAGGAAAGCAACTGTCATCATAAACAAATACCACGGCTGGCATTGGTGGCACAGAAGGATCATAGGCTTGATGTAAAAGCTGGTAAAGATGCTCAAGTTATTAAAAGGAACCTAAGAAAATCAGTTCTAGTTTTCCTAATTGTTTCCCAGGACATAGAGTTGAAAGACCTACTCTGGTGTAGTTGAATTTGGCTGCTGTTTTATAAAATTTTACAAAGCTTAGGAGATCTTTATTATTTTTTTTCCCCTAAAAACCAGTGGAATTCTAATGTTTCACTTGGGAATTGTGTTTGAAATCTGAATACGGATGTGTGTTTATGTCTTAATTTCCCATCAACACAGATGTTTACTTCAGAAACACAATCACTCCGGATGCTTCCTGGATTCTCACCCAGTTTTTCCACAAGAACATTGTCTTGTCTTATGAAACAGAGCAGCTGCTGGGATATTTAACACTTTTTGGAAAATTCTAACTATTTTTTTTAAATGAGGCTTTCTACAGGGGTGAGAATTTTGTTTTCTTCTTTTTGAAGGAAACCTGGTTAACTTGTATGGGCTGAGAGGTAGGAACGAGAGACTGGAAATAGAAGTAATATAATGTAACCGCATCTGACTCTTGGTTCTGTGCAGCTTATAGCAACTTTATACAGATCCTTTGACAGATGCCTATTTTTAATACAAATGTTTCTAAAGCTTTATTGACTTCTTGCCTGCTTCAGTAATTTTTAGATTTTGGGCCAGTGTTGGTTCGAATCCAGCTCTCTCACTACTGTGGGCAAGTAGTGCAGTAATCTTAAAGACAGCTGGACATTGTGAAGAGTAATGGCTGAAGTCAAGCAATTCTAGGCTGCATCTTGGCCTTGCTTCTTCCTATCTGTATTAGTCAAGCGTTTCCAGAGAAACAGAGTCAATACGATCTATCTATCTGTCTGTCTATCTGTCCGTCCATCCATCCATCCATCTGTCCATCTTGATTTATTATGAGGAATTGGATCACAATTTCCATCTGCAAGCTGGAGCCCCAGGAAAGCCAGGGTATAATTCTAAAGGCCTGAGAACCCCAGTCCAGTGGTATATATCCCAGTCCAAAGTCAGGAGAGGACAGGAGTCCCAGCTCAAGCTGGCAGAAGGGAAGGAAGGGAATCCTTCCTTCCTCTGTTTTTTGTTGTTGTTTTTTTCCTATTCAGACCTTCAATAGATTAAATGATGCCCACCCACATCAGGGAGGGGAATTTACTTCTCTGAGTCCACCCATTAAAATACTGTTGTCATTGGGAAACACCCCTTATAGATGCAGAAATAATGTTTAATTTGGGCACCCCAATAGCCCAGTCAAGATGACACATAAAATTAACCATCACAAAAACGGAATGACTTTTAGGAAACTTACTACTGCCTGTACCTCAGTTTTTTTCACTCATGCAGAGATAACAGCTGCTTTTTTATACTATACAAAGGATCAGAAGACAGTTTATTCAAAGTGCCTAACACAAGGTAGGAAATTTATTTCGCTTCAATAGGTTTTTGTGAAGGGGCATCAATCAATGAAAATAATTTTGTTCAAAACCAGCACATGCTTATTATAGAAAATTTAGGACAAACACAAGGAAGAAAATAAAAATCCCATAACCCTAACACTGTTAATCTTTTAGTGAATGAAATTTTCCCCTTTATATCTTCAATATACATTAGTATAAATCTTTCAATAATTAAGTTTTCTTCTAGTGTCTCAATTTTAATGATTACACAGCATTTTATTGTTTGGGTACACTAATTCATTAATCATTTATTGTGTGTACATTTGTTTTGCTACTATAGACATCCTTGTGTATGCATTTTTGTGCATATGCATAGTAATTTACTTGGGGAAAACTCCTAGAAATAGAATTATTGGCTCAAAAATTGTTATTCTTTTAAAGGTATTTGATATGGCTTGCTTAATTGTCTTGCCAAAGGCTGCATCAGTAGATACTCTCACCAGGAGTGTATGGAAGTGACCATTTTTCCTTACCCTTTCCATCTCTGGGATGCAAAAGTAGCATGTTATCTGACTTTGCATTTAAAAGTTGTTAGTGAGGTTAAAATTTGCTTATTGATCTTTTGTATTGCCTTTTTTTTCTTTTTTGGATTGCTTTTTTGTGTCCTTAAAAATTAAAAAAAAGGACTTAATTTTCTTAAAGTCATTTTAGGTTCTTAGCAAAATTGAGTGAAAGCTGCCGAGATTTCCCAAATATCTCCTGCCCTTACGCATACATAGCCTCCCTGATTATCAGCATCACTCAACAGAGTGGTACATTTTTTTTATAACTGATGAACCTACGTTAATGTATCATCATCACCCAAAGTCCATAGTTTGATTTAGGGTTCACTCTTGGTGTTGAATATTCTATAGGTTTGGAAATATGTATAATGACACTTATTATGTTATAATCATTATAATATCATGCAGAGTATTTTCACTGCCCTAAAAACCCCTTGTGCTCTACCTATCCATCCTTCTTTTCCTCCTGACCTCTGGCAACCACTGATCTTTTTGCTGTCTCCATGGAGTTGACTTTTTTAGATGTCATATAATTAGGATCAAACAGTATGTAGCCTTTTCAGATTGACTCCTTTCACTTAGTAATATGTACTTAAGGTTCCTCCATTTCTTTTCATGGCTTCATGGATCATTTCTTTTTAGCACTGAATAACATTACATTGTCTGGACATAACACAGTTTATCCATTCACCTACTGAAGGGCATCTTGGTTGCTTCCAAATTTTGGCAATTATAAATAAAGCTGCTATAAACATCTGTGTGTAGGTTTCTGTGTGGAAATAAGTTTTCAGCTTCTTATGGTAAATACCAAGGAGTGTGATTGCCAGATTGCATGGTAAGAATATGTTTAGTTTTGTAAGAAACTGCCAAACTGTCTTTTATAGTGCTGTACCATTTTGCATTTCTACCAGCTATGTATGAGAGTTCTTGTTGTTCCACATCCTTACCAGCATTTGGTGTTGTCAGCATTAGAGGTTTTGGCCATACTAATAGGTATCTAATCATATCTTATTGTGGCTTGAATTTGCATTTTCCTGATGACATATTATGTGGAGCATCGTTCATATGCTTATTTGCCATCTGTATATCTTCTTTGGTGAGGTGTCTCTTAAGGCCTTTGACCCACTTTTTGATCAATTTATGATTAAGTGTTAAGAGATCTTTGAGCTTTGGACTGACGACTGTCCTTTATCAAATATTTTTGCAGATATTTTCTCCCAGTTTGTGGATTGTCTTCTAATTTTCTTGACATTGCCTTTTGCAGAGCACAAGTTTTTAATTTCAATGAAGTCCAGCTTATCATTTTTTTCATTCATGGATCATGGTTTTAGAATTGTATCTAAAAAGTCATCACCATATCCAAGGTCAGCTCCTTGAGGGCAAGAACCGTGTTTTCTGTACTCTGCAACTCTGAAACCCCAGTGCAAGCACAATGCCTGGCACACAACCGTTGTTCCCAAACTATTCATTAAATCAACAGAAACAAGGATCTCATGTGGTAGGTCTAAGAGTACTGTTTACAAAGTGTTTTAGGAGCAGTGTGGATTAAGCATACATTTGTGAGCTGATCTGAGAATCAAACCTTCAGGTGCAACATATTTCTGGAGGAAAGAATGCTGGGGTGTTTATGTTTCTTTTCAGCTCTCAAACATTAGTTTTACTCCCAATTTCTGAAGGATCCATTGTACCCATCTGATATTGGCACAGTTCCTCCTGGACTCAGTGGAAATCATATGCCCATGGGAGACAATCTGGCTGCAGTTGAATAGAAGATGTTGGAGCAATACTAATAAATCTCAGAGTGAATACAGTTTGCATGTGCAATAGCTTATTACCATAATTCAGAGTTTCCTGAGTGACTGAGATGCTCCAAAGGTAGAGGACATCCCATGATCATTTCCACACAGTGCTGAGCTATTGCCAAACTCTGACCCTTTAAATGTCTCATACAACACCCAGAGAGTTTGTGAAACAATGCTATTCAATTTGCTGTATCATTTCACAATATTAATTGTGATTCCTAATATAGGGGGCATACTGAGAATGTGCAGTTGGCTCTCAGTCTAATGAAGAACACCCTTAATTTTCTTTCCTCTTGAGTGTGAATTTTTCAGCACTGATGCGGCACTAGTGGACTCAATTTAATCAAAGTTTTCCAGAATCTTTCTTGCTGAGAAGTGAATCACTACATTTTCTGGTGAATTATGGGAGGAACGTACGTGGATTTTCAAGTTTATAGTGTGCAATGTGATGTTGTAAGACAGTCACGTGAAATTTTTCAGAAGTAGTTTGGTTTCTTTTCTAGATCTCTACAATCTGTCTTAAACATATATTTTGAATCTCATTCCTTGTTCTCACTTTTGTACTTTGCACTTCAGTGACATAGTATTTGGCATGCGTCTGAAGGCATTGTACACAGTGGCTGCTTCAAAATTATATAGAAGAGGCTTAGCGTAGGCAATCTGGTTGGAATAAGGGCCTAAATCTTTACTTTGGAGTTTCATTTATATAGCAGGCCCATTATTTTTATGTGGAAGAATATGATCTTTGGCCCCAACTGCCATAATCTCTTGTTGAGATATTGCAAAAACCTCTTAACTGATCCCTCTATCTACACCTTCACTTTTACAGGCTATCTCCAATATATCTTTTGAGCCTGGTCTCTTATTCTCACACAGTAGACCAAGTGGTCTTGTTAACACAGAATTCAGATCATGTCATTCCTCTGCAGAAAATCCTCTGATATCTTCCCATTTTTACTCTGAATAATAGCCAAACTCCTTACAATGGCCAGAAATGTCCTATGCTACCAGGACCACTGTACCCTCTCAGTCCTTTACTTCTCTTGCTTACCCTGGCCTCCTAGATGTTCTTTGAGCAGGCCAAAGTGTTCATGGCTTTTTCATGGGCTTTCTTATTGTCTAGACTGCACGTCCTCTGGACACCCACGTGACCCCCTCTATCATCTGCTTCAACATCTTACTCATCTCACTTGCCCTCTCTACTCCATTTGACGTTGCTTATTTGCCCCCACTTCTAGAAACTATTCTCTTGACTCCTGGACACTACATCCTCCTGGAATTATTCATACCTCTTTGACCATTCATTTTTGGTCTCTTTCATGGGCTGCTCCTCCATTGTCTCCCCTTTCACTGTCAGGTGTTCGCTTCTGATCCCCAGTAATTCTTGTCACTTGTTATTTTCTTGAACAATATTATCCTCTCTGAGGTTTTTATTTTTAAAATTTTCTTATTTTGATTCCAGGTTGTTACCATACAGTGTTTAGTTTCAGGTGTACAATATAGTGATTCAACCATTCTATACATGACTCAGTGCTCATCCTGATAACTGTACTCTTAATCTCCTTCACCTCTTTCACCCATCCCCCCCCACTTCCCCTCTGATAACTGTCAGTTTGTTCTCCATACTTAAGAATCTGTTTCTAATGTTTTTAATTACCACTTTTATGTTCATAAACTCCCTAATCTCTTTCTTGAGCCCAGCTCTCTCTCTCGAGATTTGGATGCATAGGTACTGCTATCTGCTGAACATTTCCATCTAGATGTCTCATGGGCACCTCAAAATCAGCATGTTTAAAAGGAATTCATCGTCTTCATTCAATGGGCTCTTCTGTCTATGTTTCCTATCTCAGTAGGTAGTATCATTTAGGTAGCCAGTTAAAAGTTATCTTGACTCCTCTTTCCTTTTCCCTCCTCATAGCCAAATATTGAATTCTGCTGACTGTCTCTCAAATAGTTCTTAGATTTGTTCCTCCCTTTTTAAACTTCTTACCTATAATGGATTCAATGGTGGTCCCCAAAATATATGTTCAAATCCAAATCCCTGGAACTTTTGAATGTTACCTCATATGGAAAAAGAGTCTTTGCATATGTAATTAAATAAAGGATCTTGCGATGATATCTTCCTGATTATCTGGGTGGACTCCAGATTCAATGACAAGTGGTCTAATAAGAGAAAGGCAGGAGGAGAATTGTGATGGAAGAGGAGAAGACACGGACATGTGGAGGAGAAGGCAATATGAAAGTGAAGACAGGGCCACCTATGAGGCTCAGTTGGTAAAGCATCTGTCTTCGACTCAGGTCATGATCCTGTGGTCCTGGGATCAAGCCCAGCACTGAGCTCTGTGTTCAGTGGGGAGCCTGCTTCTCCCCCTGCCTACAGTTCCCCCTGTTTGTGCTCTCCCTCTCTGTCCAATAAATAAATAAAATCTTAAAAGAAAAAAAAAAAGAAAGTGAAGGCAGGAGACTGGAGGCATGTGGCTGTAAGTCAAAGTCAAGAAATGATGGTGACCACAAAAAAGCAGGAAGAGGCAAGGAAAGATTTTGATTTACAGTTTCCAGAAATGGGAGACTGTGAAAGAATATATTTCTGTTGTGTTTAGCTGCCCAGTGTGTGGTAAATTATTGTGGCCACCACAGGAAATTGATACACTACCTTTGCCAGTTCAGATCTTTGTAGTCTGTCTTGGACTAGTTTTTAGCTTCCTCATGGTCTCTTGGCCTCCGGTCTTAGCCCTCCTCAGTTGTACTGTTCACTGCGCAGCCAGAGTACTTATATTCAAGCCTTGATTTCGCCTTGTCCTTTTCATGTTTCAACCAGTCTCATTCCCCTGCACCTGTCACAGACTCCTGCACAGCTTTAATGCTTGTTCGGTCTGCACTGTGATGCCCTGTTATATTTTTATTTTGTTGGTCCTTGGATTAATCCAACCAACAAGTGTATCTATGTCTACATTAGACTATTGGAAAAATTCATATAATTGTGTGGATTTTTGTTGCTATATTGTTGTGGTCTCAAATCTCAGATGGGCCTTCAAAACTGTTTGATAATCTGGTCAGCTCCCTCTCCTGAGGGTTCTCAGTGACTCTTCTAAAACTTCATCATTGCCCTCAAATCCCTTCTGTTTCATTTTGTTTTGCTTCTGTCCCCCTGCAAGTTCCCCCAACTAATGGATAAGCTTACCTTGACAATATCCCATAGCTTCCTGTCCCATCACCATCAAGTTTCATAGCATTATCTCAGCTTACGTCCTGTTTCTGAGAAAGACGTATCCCCTCACTCTTGTGCTGGTGTTTTTCTATCCTTAAAAAAAGAAAACAACAAGCCATATACAGGACTTAATTTATTATTTCCTCTTTGATTATATATTTTATAATATATATAATATATTTAATAATATATTTATAATATATAATAGATTTATAATATATTAACATATACTAGAATATATATTATATTAAATATAGTATAATTATATATAATATAATATATATAATATATTATAATATGTAATATATTATATATTTAGTTCTTTCTATGGACTCCTTCTCTAGTGCTGATAAACATGCAGACATCTTTCTTGTTTTAAACAAACCAAGTCCTCAACACTTTAAAAATTATGTGACCTGCCTTGATAAAGTAAGAAAAATTTTGTAGGTATAAACTAAGTTCTCTTAAAAAAAAGTGGGGTGCCTGGGTGGGTCAGTTGTTAGGCGTCTGCCTTCGACTCAGTTCATGATCCCAACATCCTAGGATCAAGCCCCGCATTAGGCTTCCTGCTCATTGGGAAGCCTGCTTCCCCCTCTCCCACTCCCCCTGTTTGTATTCCCTCTCTGGCTGTGTCTCTCTCTGTCAAATAAATAAATAAATAAAATCTTAAAAAAAAAAAAAGTAGTCCCTTAGTGAAGGCTTTGAAAAGAGTTCCAAACATTTCTTTTATTTTTGTTTCATTTTATCCGAAGAGGGAAAGAGGACAAATTAAAGAAATATATTATATGTCTGTCCATGTTACCAGCTATTTGCTGGTAATAACTTATCTTCTCTTGTGACTGAAAGGAAGAGTAAATTTGCTTTCATCAACAATTCCCACTCTTGCAATCCTGATGTACTCAATACTGGCTCCTACTAGCACTGTCTGCTACTATCTACTAAGGAGTTTGTTACCTGCCTCATGGGATAGTGGGAGTGGGGAAGAGTCCTGAAAGAAAGAGATGCTTCAGCAGAAACTTGAAGAAGTAGGAATTTTCCCCACAGTAACAGGGAGGCAGGAGGGTCAGAGTGAGGTAGTCAGAGAAGGAGCTGTGGGTGATGGAAGTGGAGGTTGGGGTAAGGCCATAGGTAGAAAAAGCAATGAGCCAAAGAAAGGGGGTAGCCTCTGGAAGCTGGCAAGCAAGTAACAGATTATCCTTTAAAGCTTCCTGCAGGAATATAGTCTTGCTGATACTCTAATTTTAGCCCTGAGTGACCCTTTTTTAGTCTTCTTCCGAACTGTAAGGTAATACTTGTTTGGTGTTTTTAAACCATTAAGTTTCTGGTGATTTGTTAAAGCAGCAATAGGAAACCAAAATGCTGGGCTTTTAGTCAGAACACAGTATGAATTTCCTTTTTTAACCTAGAACTTAGTGACAAGTTGTTTTAGATCCTATCCAGGGAGCTCTGCCATTTTAAGAGACCATGACAGGCTCACCGAAGCAGCTGAGGGCTTGCTCACCCAGAAGCCACCATGACTGACTCATTGTCTTATGGACTTTCTCTTGGATCCTTCTCTTCCCACCTTCTTTACTTCTCTTCATATTCTCTGGCCAGCATGTTACCCAATCACTTGTCCTGACCTGCACCCAGGTTTATGAGTTACTTTCTTGCTATGACTTCATTAATAAGCCTTAGAATTCCCAGCTTCTCCACTTGGTTTGTTTGTTTATTTATTTGAAGATTTACTTATTTATTTTTATTAACATATAGTGTATTATTTGCTTCAGGGGTACAGGTCTGTGAATCATCAGTTTTACACAATTCACAGCACTTGCCACAGCACATACCCTTCCCATTATTTATTTATTAGACAGAGAGACATAGCGAGAGAGGGAATACAAGCAGGGGGAGTGGGAGAGGGAGAAGCAGGCTTCCTGCCAAGCAGGGAGCCCGATGCAGGACTCGATTCCAGGACCCTGGGATCATGACCTGAGCCGAAGGCAGAGGCTTAACTACTGAGCCACCCAGGCACCCCTCCACTTGGTTTAAATGTAAGCACATATTGGTCCTTTCTGGTTTAATGCTCCTTGCCAGTCTGTGAAGATAACTGGCTTTACTCATAAAGGTCATCAACTCCTGGTACCCTAGTGGGATCAACCAATCCAGTCACCAGTTTAGGCAGTATTCAGATGCACACATTACTGTTTCAATTTACAGTTGCACCTGAGGATTTGACTGTGTTTTTTCACCTCTTCATTCATTTGTTCAACAGTAATTTGTTGAACAGCTACTCTGTGCCAAAAATTGGGATAGAAACTAGGGATATATAGATAAGTTATGGTCTGCATCATTAAGGAGTTCATAGTCTAATGTGGAAGACAAAGATGGAGATAATTATTAAATAATGTCTTAAGGGCAGAGATGGAAATATGCATAGGCTGTCACCGATCTCAGAGAAGAGAAACTTTCCTGGGGTAGTGGGAGTGTGGAGGAGGCCTGCAAGGAAGAGATGCCTAGGCAGAAATTTAAAAAGAAGATGTAGGAATTTTCCATACAGTGACAAGGAGGTGTATATGGAGGAGGGTGTGAATGGGGAATTCATAGTGATAGGGGTTCAGAATAAGAAGGTACAAATTAAGCAAAAGCATAGGGAAATAAGGGAGTGTGCAAAGGATAACAAGCAGTTGAATCAAATTGGATTATCGAGTGTGAAGCAGCGTTGAAATGGAGAGGGTTGGAGAGTTGGCAGGGGCCAGACCTTGGAGGACCTTGCATGCTCTGGGCTGAGCTCAACCCTCGTATCTGGCTGTCTGTCTTTAGAGTGCATAAGAATTGTTCCTTGAAGTCATCAATACTATTCAAAACCCTGGGGATCAGCAGGTGGAGTCATTGAAGGGCTCAACTTTTTTGCTTCCATGAAATGAATCTCAAATATTAGACTTTTCTAAATCCTGATCCAGAAGGCTCAAACCATGAATAGTCCCATTGCAATGTTGTGATGCTCAAGAAAAACACTACTGGAATAACTTAATGCTTTTCTACCCACATTTAGATGACTCTTGAATGATTCAGAGGGAAACTTTGGATGGGATATGGTTAGAAGCAGCTTAGGAAGTTCCCTTTGAAAGGTTGAGTAATATGAGAACAGCTGTCCACAGATGACAAAAGAATGGTCATTGGAAGGTTCCTTTCCTTAATTCCTTCACTGGCTCCCATCAACATCTTGCCCCTGACACCCACTGCTTTCCAAGAAAACCTCTTAATCCTTAGGTTGAAATTTGGGCTGAAGATACTTCTAATTTCTGAATAGCATTAGATTCTCTGCAGAACTTCCCAGATACTAAATGATAGGCAAATTATTTAGGTCTTTTAATTCTAGGAGGCAGGGTAGTATAGCTGAAACAGCATAAAATGGGAAGTCAGTCTTATCAGTGAATATTTACCTATTTTATAGCAGGCATTGTGTTAGGTGCTCAGAAAACAAAGAATAAGACCCTGTGCCTGACTTTTGGAAGCTGACAGTGAAATGGAGGAGACCGATAATTTTATTAACAAAGTGGTTATGAAATGATAGAGCTCACAGGATACTGTGAAGCAAGAGATGAAACATTTAGCCAATCCTAGAGTGAGGGCTCACAGAGAGATAAGCCCTTAGCTGGGACTTACAGTTTGGGAAGAAATTAACTGGGAAAAGAAAGTGAGGTTAGGGTACATTTTATTTCCCTCTTTTCTAATCTGTGTTTCATTTCTTTTGTGTCTTACCACAGAGTCTCTTTATGGTCTGTTCACAACAGGTTTGTGGTCTGATAGCGTCACTGTTTAAATCTCTTCATTAAGTTCTTATTTGATTGGAATGAAAAGATCACTTATTTCTGGATTAGATGACCTAAATCAGCAGTTTACTCAGGGTTTCCTAATGGATCACATTCAAAGCAGAATACATTTATTTACAAAGGCCTTGTCCTTTGAGGTGATACCCAAGCAGCCCATTAGCTTTGTTTGATGTCTCATCAGTATACAGGCAGTTGTTTGGGGATGCAATATGGGTAGCGTGGAGAACCACAGATGTGGCCTATTTATGGACCAGTCTGACTGCTAGAGAATGAATGGTCAGCTGGCCTTGCTCAGTTCCTAGAAAATCATAAGTTCTCTCATTCCCACTCTTCCCCATGTCACACCCCTGCCCCCAGAGTGGTCTCTTTTTTTATTTGGATGGTTGTTAGAGTACTTAACAATGCCTTTGAGAATCTGATGAAAACCAACACTCTTTATTTAAGAAAATGCATGAGATCAGACAAAAGCGATTAAAGAATGCACAGATTTTCCCCACCACCTCCCTGCCTCCCAAATAGAATCCTGAGTCTAAGCGAAGCGATTTTTTTTCTCTCCCTCCAAAGATTTCTTCTTGAAGAATAGAAACTAAGTTGTTATATGTGATAACGTTCCTAGAGAGAAGGGGAAGAAGGGATGGGTAGAGAAGGAAATGCTTTAGGCACCAGAGAGTTGGTGCTGGAGGAATAGTTTTTTTCTGGGTTTTTGAGGAGAGAGATTCTGGAATAACAGCAGAAAAGGAGTAAAATGGGCAGGAGAGCAAAAGTTATTTTCATTAAGTGCTTTTACACATTGTGAGTTTGAGTGCTTTTGAGTAATAAGAGTAAACTATGGAGTTTCTTAATTATTTTTATATATTTTTGCCATTGCACTGTGCTTCTTGGATGTAACAGGGCTTTGAGAGTAAATCACATTATGGGTACATAGGCCTCCTCACATGATTCTGTAAATACGACATTGAGGAAATTGTGGATCACCCACCACTCAAGCCTAGCTGTAGGTATCCAGGTTAAAAATGTCTGCCTTGGTGTTTGAATTACTGAAATAATCTGCTAATTTATCTCCCTATCACCACTTTCCTTCTTCTCCCATATTTTCTGTATACTATAGTCACATTGCTCTTAAAATATAAATTGGATTATATAATTTTCTTGCTTAAATCCTTTCAACAGCTTACCTATTTGCAAAAGTTTCATGGTCTGAATTGTGTTCCCCCCAAATTCATATGTTGAAGTCCTAACCCCTAGGACCTCAGAAAGTGATTGCATTTGGAGTTAGGGTCTTAAAGAAATAAATAATTAAAATGATGTCGTTATGGGCCTAGTCCAATATGACAGGTGCCCTTATTGGGAGAGGAGATTAGGTTCAGAAGAAAGACACATAAAGACACAAGTAGAAGATGGTCATCTACAAACCAAGGAGAGGACCTCAGAAGAGCCTTGCTGACAACCTTTCAGACACTTTGATCTTGGACTTCTAGCCTCCAGAATTGTGAGATAATACATTTATGTTGTTTAAGCCACGCAGTCCTAGCAAACTTATGGAGTAAGTAAAATCCAAACATTTTATGATGTCTTACAAAATTCTGTGTAAAATTTGATCCTGCCTAATTTCCTCTTGCTCTTTAAACACTAACCATCATGGTCTTCTGATGATAGGACTTTAAATAAATTATTTAATCTTCATGCACATTGTCCTTGTGTTTAAAGTCATTGTCCTCTCATTATCTTCCCACCCTCACCCCTCTGTGTAGCTAGCTCATTTTTATCCCTTATCTCTCAGTTTAATTGTTACCTCTGATCATCTCTATCCTCCTACCCCATTTATGTATTTACCTTAGTTCTCTGTTTCCTCCATAATAGTTTAACGTAGCTTGCAATTATTTTATTTTGTTTATGTCACTAGCATGTTAACTCCATGGAGGGAGGAACTCATTTGGTTTTGTTCATCCTCTTTTTACCCCAGGCCAAATGCTACCAATTGCCTCCATTTCTAAGTCCAATGGACTGCTCACCTTACTTGACTACACAGCAACATCTAACAGAGTAGACTCTCTCCTTACTGCCAAATTCTCTTCCTTGACTTCTGCTGCATCCATATTTGCTTCCAATTCTGTGGCCGTTCCTTAACCTTCTTTTCTCCTTTTCCATCTTCTTCTGGTTTGTAGCAGTTCTTTAAGACTTGATCCTAGATTCCCTCTTATTGTCAACTCTGTCTAGTTTTTCCAAAATGTAAATGAATCACTGCCCATGTTAATATCTGTAGCCTAGATTTTCTTGACGTTTAAGATACTGGAGACACTTAAACTTCAACATACCTAAGTCAGAATTTATAATCCTCTTTCCAAAGCCTGTTTCTCTTGCAAATTTTGTTGCATTGGAGACTGGCACCACCATCCAACCAGCTGTGGTAATTATCTCACTCCTGTTTCCAGTCTGTGATTAAAATCCTTTTCATGTTGCTGCCTAAATATCCCTAAAGTGCTCCCACATATCTCTTTATCCCTGCTACTCTTGCCAGGTCCAAGCTACTGACCTCTTTCTTGCACTGTTACTGCAATGGTCCCCTACTGGTCTCTTAGTTTTAACTCTTGTTTGTGTCCTGTCTATTCTCCAATGCTACATCCAGAATTATATTTCAAAAATACAAATCTAAACATTATTCTATGTAAAACCTTTCAAAGTCTCCCCATTGCTCTTAGGGTAACACCTAAAAACATCAACATGGCTGTCAGTTCCTTCATGCCTGTTTCATCCTGAGTCTCTTCCATCATTCATCTCCCTTTTGGTCACAACTATTTTCATTTGGTTCCTGAAATGGCTCATGTTCCTTCTTTCCTCGGCACCTTTCTCCTCATTGCTCTCATTCCCTTGCCCACTCCACCTCATACCACTTCACTTGGGTTACTTCAACTTGTTCTTCAAATCTTTGCTCATCAGATCCACTTCCTAAATTTACTTTCATTGCACTGAATGAAGGTTGTAGTGATATTTGAATGATTAGAGAAAGTACCTATACTGGTTAGGCTAACAATAAAATATTATGCAGCAACAAATAACCTCAAATCTCAGTGGCTTAACAGAAGTGTATTGCTCCTTCATGCCACATTTTCAGCACAGATTACCAGAGGGAGCTCTGCTTTCCATAGTCACTTAAGAACCCAGGCTGATAGAAGCTCCATTGACTTATGTTCTGTGATCCTCTGTCAGAGAGAAGGGAATGTAGGGGCATGTGTCATGATTCTTAAAAATTTAGCCTAGGAATGTTATCTGTCTCTTCTATTCATATTTCAGTGGTCAAAACAAGTCATATGGGTATGCCTAATTTCAAAGGAGATACAGAATATAATCCCACCATATACTTGGAAAGAGAAAAGCTGGGAATAATTTGTGAACGACACTGTAACTTTCATAGCAACCCTCCAGGTACACAGTTTTTGTTTTTGTTTTTGTTTTTCTTTTCTTTTCTTTCTTCTTCTTCTTTTTTTTTTCCACTGAACTCTGGGCAACCTATGTAGACTCTAAGTTCTGTAAGGGCAGGTTCTATGTTTCTGCCCTTTTTGTATTCCTAGTGCAGAGTGTCTGACATATTGTAGGCATTACTAAACATTTATTGGCTGAGTGAAAAAATGAATAAGAGCGTTTAGTGATAGCTGGTTTTATTTTTATTTTTTTTAGAGACATGCAGACTGAGGTAATTTTTCCAAGAACATACCCAAAGTCTAAATAATTAGTGTATTCTTTTCATTTGGAATGAAGAAGCCAGTGATCAAGTATCTTTTCCTCTTCTACTCTGTTCATTATATGCTTTGAATCAGACATTTTGAAAGAAGAAGATGTTTTCCAGAATTCCTGCCACCTTTATTTTCTGCTTTATTTATGGATTCTTTACTTTATACATGCCAAAGATATTTTAAAGTATTCATTATTATTTACTATTTGATTAAAAATATTTTCAAACATAGCTTTGCCTCTTTCTGATTGATAAGATTTGAACTGATTCCTTTTCCAGAAGGATGGTTTCCATTTGAATTGGAAATGTAATCCAGATTCAAAAACAAATGAGTTAAGATGAACATTTTTTTCTGGTTCCAGAAATCAGGGTTAAAAGAAAGAAATATGAGAAACACAAATGTTTCTGAAATCTTATTGAACTGTATTTATTATTGTTATTAAATGGGCTTCCCTTAGCTATTTTCAAGTTGAAACCATCAAAAACAGGATGAGTGGCCAGAGATTAGGAGACGGTGGAGGTCTAAACACTTTGCCAGCAAGTTCTTTCCTGGCATAGAGTCTAAATGGGACCAATATGTGGGAGCCTCCTAACCTTCATTTCCTTCATAAAACACTTTTGTATTCTTTAGTAAATATGTTCAAGAAAGGGACTCTAGCCCTTGAGTAACATGTTAACCTGCTGCGTCATGGCACCTGTGGGTTGGTCAGTTTGTCAGCTGTCTTAGATTAACTGGAAGACAGAAGTCCTGACGGCTACTGACTGGACTGGTAGTTACTGATCCCCCTCCCCAAATTTGGTCTCATTTCATTACTTAATTCCAGTGATGTATTGATAGCTTTGGTGCTAGGTGGTTACTGGACTTAAGTAAATCTTAAATCTCAGCAGAAAACAGTCTGATTAAGACAAAGAGGATTAGTATCTTGTTCTTCTATTTGTCTTGCCCCAAAGACCACAATTAAGAAATTATAAAATAGGGTCTTTGGAAATAGGCTGATCTAAATGGAACTACTGCTGGGCAATTCACTTCAATAAGAAAACCCAGTAGAGCTGTCATTCTAGATGCCCACTTTGTCCTCAGGATGAAAAGTTGGTTGTTAGTTTTCAACTTGACAGTTTAGATAGAATTTTGCTCCTGATGGCACAAGCTGGCTATAACATTACTATTATATGGGTTATTAGTGTTACATAGTACATGCATTCTGTTGGTAGGGGATAGAATTCTTTTAGTTCCTGGGATTTAGGGGTATTTGGTTAGACCAGTAATAAGCTCATATCTCCTTGTATGATAACAAACTGCCTTCTTGTTTGCCTTGCCCATCTGATTGGGAGATCTTTGAGGGCAAGAATGATATCTTCTGTATTTTTCAATTGATTTTATTTGTTTTTTAGCTGTTGAAAGAATGCATTTTATTTTTAAAAATTTATTTAAACTCAGTTAATTAACATTAGGATGTTATAAGTTTCAGAGGTAGAGTTCAATGGTTCATCATTTGCATTATAGTACCCAATGCCCATTACATCACATGCCCTCCTTAATGTCCATTACCCAGTTACCCCATCCTTCTACTCACCTCCCCTCCAGCAATCCTCAGTTTGTTTCCTATGATTAAGAGTCTCTTATGGATTATCTCCCTCTCTGTTTTCATCTTGTTTTATTTTTCCCCTTTTTCCCTATGATCCTGTTTTGTTTCTTAAATTTCACATATGAGTGAAATCATGTAATTGTCTTTCTCTGATTGACTTACTTCACTTAGCATAGTACCCTCTAGTTCTATCCACATCATTGCAAATGGTAAGATAATTCATTTTTGAGGGCTGAGTACTATTCCATTGCATGTATATATACCACATCTTCTTTATTGTTTCTTCTGTCAATGGCATCTGCACCCCAGTGTTTATAGCAGCAATGTCCGCAATAGCCAAACTATGAAAAGAGCCCAAGTGTCCATCAACACAGTTCAATTGATTTTAAATTGTAACTTGAAATGCTTCATGCAGTTGGGACTATTGCTGGGTAACAATGATGCTGCAGATTTGGGAATTGACCTAGTCAGAAATACTGGGTTTATCTGGGAGAGGCCTTTTCCCTGGCCTGTGTGCCTCACCCTTCATCACACACTGCATAACTGGGCCTTGGCTTCTGGCTTCTCTCAGATGTGTTGAGGGTATCTTGGCCTGGGGTGTCATTTTCATGATCTTTGTAACCTCCTCCCTTCCTACTATTCCTGATCTCCTGTGGGTACTGAATATATGCTTGATGAATGAACAGCTGAGGGTGTGTGGGGATGCCTCAAATACTTCTTGGGCTGCCATTTCAAATTTCCTGTCACTAGCGTCTCTCCTTTGGGATTTAGGCAATATCTAAGAAGACATAAATAGAAGTCCCTTACCTGAGAGAGACATCACTGTCATTCATATCAGCAGAGGTCAAAATGATACAACCTGGAAGAGAAACAATTTGATGGGAGAAGGGAGGATGGGGCATTAGAAAGGCCTAAACAAGGGTCCTTCCTCAGGATGTCGGACTGGAATGGACTCTGTGGTTGGGGTCTCTGGGTGAGCAGGGAGAAGTGTGAGGATCCTGAGCACTGGAGAAGTATAGATATTATTGAAAGAGGGAACATTGAAAATGAGGGGAGGGGTTGACAAAGACCCATCAGTGCTTTCAGGTTTTGCATAAGGAGCCCTGATTTATTCTGCCCACAGCAAAGATTGTGTCTAAGGAGATCATGAGCACAGTGAAAATGCATTCATCAAATGCAAGGTCACTTGGTGGCCTGTGAGAGTCCCGATTGTCTAACTTCCTCCTCATCCTAGGAATGCTTATAAAGCAGGGTCAAGGTCATTTTGGTAATAATGAATCAAACAACAACAACAAAAAAAAAAACAAAATGGAAAATGCTCCTAATTGTTAGCTAATTGTTAGCTTACTGGGCATTCATAAACTAAACCTTGTTTGCTTTACTGAATGTGGAGCAGAATTAAAAAATAATAATGAGTTTTCACATAGCATTTTCTAGTTTATAAAGCACCTTCATGTACTGAATCTTTTCAGTATTACAGTAAAACAGGGAGGTCCATTGTTATCCCCCATTAACAGATAGGGATGCTGAAGCTTGAGGCAGTTGCTTACCTCGCACATGGTTACATGGCTGCTAAGTGGCGGATGTTGAGACCAGAGCCCAGGCCCTCCTGACCTGAGATCTGTGTATTCTTCTGTGCCAGCCTCCCTAACAACCACATTTCCCAGGCAAGCAGCTCGGGCTTAATTGTCCAGGGCCTTTTCTTGCCTGGTTGTCCTAACGTAAACATTTCTAGGATTACTTCTCGAATTCAATTTTGACCTTGGTAAAGTGTGTTGTTTTAAGTGAAGGTTGTGAAGATTTAAGCTGATAGTGAGTATGTAAATTATGGCTTTTATTTCTCAAATCTGGTGTTTATTAGGGTTTACCTGACTAACTGATGTTATGATATTTACACAGTGTTTTCACGTGGGGACAGAAGCAGATGATAATACTGAGAGGTGTTTATCCAGCTTACGGATATTCAAAGCCCTATTGTTGTCTTGACCATGTTGTGCTCCTTCGGTCCCTGTATTCTCAGAAAGAGAAGTTACTTAGGGAAGTATATAGCACCCTTCAGCTGGAACTTGACCATTTCCAGAGGGCGTTCTAGGGTGGCCCTCACCACTGCCTCAATATTAGGACAGCTTTGCTTACTTCAAGTGATTATCATTATTAATTTACTAATAATGGGTGCTGCTTATTAAGTGTCTTCTCTGTGCCAGGCACAGTGCTACAACCATATATACACGACCTCCAATATTGAAACCATTATATAAAGTAGGCATCGTGATCTCCATTTTATTGGTAATGAAATTGGAGAGGTTAACTTATACAGGTCTTGAAAGTAAGTCAGTTTAAAGTTGGCCAGTTTCACTCTTGTGACTGAAATGTTAGTATGGGTGATTGTATAACAAATTAAAAACATACAGAACTTTATTAATTCTTGTACACCATAGTGGATACATTAAAGACCTCTCCTAGTGATTGTGCCTAACTGTGGGACCTCTCTGAGGCTACTATTTCTCAGGCCTGCTGCTCCAGGGTGGTGGGCTGTGTGTGGCTGTACCTGGGGTCTTTTCTTTGGTGGGGGCAAGCTGTGCAACTCTGACCTGACATGAGTCCTTTTGAGCACCCCAGTTTGATTGGTTGAACTTTTCACTTCCTACATCACTTCTGGATCAGTGAATTAAAAGGGTTTGTGCATCTGTGAAAAGGCAGTTTTCTTGTCTTTTTTTTTTTTTTTTTTTTTTTTTTTTTTTTTAGGAGAGAGAGAGAATCTTAAGCATGCTTCATGCCCAGCGCAGCACCGGATGCAGAGCTCAATCCCATGACCCTGAGATCATGACCCGAACCAAAATGGAGTTGGATGCTTAACTGACTGAGCTACCCAGGCACCTTGAAAAGGTAGTTTTAGACCCAAAGGATTTATTTAACGTAGAGAATTCCTGTCAGTGAGGTATACTGGCTCTTGAAATAAGCCTCTTAGAGTTGTTTGCGGTAAGCGCTAGCCTGCTCTCCTATATGAGTAATTTCTCTCGGGAAGTGACTTGAGTCTTTGGAAACATCTGGCTCAATAAACACACCATCCGCACAGCTGGGCTTAGGGAAAGTTGTGCTGGCGAGGCAGCTGTGGTGGAGAGGGCTTGGGCCCCAGCCGTGACCTTGGCAAGTTCACCCAGTTTATTAGAGCCTCCATATTCTTAATTTGAATTCAAATATGTAACACGAGTTCCAGCTGCGTGGGTGATGGACCGCAAATCCTCTAGTGCTCTGGAATGATCCTTAAAAAAACAGTTCTGTAAAAAGTCTTGCTTTCTGAACACTACAGTGTTCACTGCATTGTCATTGGCTGTTACTCTTGTTTGAGTAATTTTCTTTTTCTGGTGGAGAGAATGGGAGAGCTTCAGTTTCTCCTTGTGCAGGTGGCAATGAGCCCCACTTCCCTCTTGTCTCTCTTGAGAAAACTACTAAAAATGACACCAACACCAACAGTCGTGTGTAGCAGATGCATCTCACGACTGTTTGGGGGTAATGGAGAGGGTGTGTGAGGTTGCTACATCTCATCGGAGAGAAGGAAACAGCTGAAAAGGAAGGATTAGCCATCATTCTGTTCAGAGTCTCTGACCACCTCTCCCCACTGGTGTCCCCTCAGGGCCCCACCAGCAGCTCTTCAGCTTAGGCCTTTCTCCTGTTCAGCATCTTCCTCCTTTAGCCCATGTCCCGGTAGCCCGAATCGCTGTCTACCCCTTCTTGCGGAAGAATACCACAATCTTCCGTCAATTCATGATAAAGGCCATTTGACCTCTTCTCTGTTTAAATCCCTCTCTTCTGCCCAGGGTGAGGATGATGGGACTTTAATAACTAGGCAAGTTCATTAAAGTGTTTTCCCAAGGAGAATAAGTCTAGTGTATGGAAGAAGTTTTCTTTTTTTCCTTTTCTTCCCTTCCTTCCTTCCTTCCTTCCTTCCTTCCTTCCTTCCTTCCTTCCTTCCTTCCTTCTTTCTTTCTTTCTTTCTTTCTTTCTTCTTTCTTTCTTTCCTTCCTTCCTTCCTTCCCTCCCTCACTCCCTCTCTTCTCTCTTTGTTTCTTTCTTTGTTTCTTTCTTTCTTTCTTTGTTTCTTTCTTTGTTTCTTTCTTTCTCCTTCCTTCCTTCCTTCCTTCCTTCCTTCCTTCCTTCCTTCCTTCCTTCTTTTGGTTTTTGTTGGTTTTTCATAGCAACTGGTTTACTCTATGAATATACTCACCTTGGTCTCTGTAAGGCAGCAGGCAGAGTGATTATTCTAATCACAAATTAGATTTGTGTTTCCTTTCCTTAAAACTTTTCACAGTTCAGAGTCAAATTCAAAGCTCCTATGGTGGCCTTTTGGACCCAAAGTGCTGCTATTCCAGGTTCTCTCACTGACTTCTGACCAGCCATGACACTTCCCTCAATGTGCTCTGGCCAAGGTTGGTTCCTGGCTCCAGCTAAACTCTCTGGCACCCCAGGGCCCAGAGCTTCCCCTCACCTCTTTCAGGACTCTGATTAAAGATCTTAGGATTAGGGAGGGCTTCTGTTAGTGCTTTGTGAAATTGCAGCCTCCAAAAAATGTAAAAAATATATATTTATCCCCAAAATATTATTATTTAATTATATATATATACATATATATAAATACATGTATATATAAATACACACACATATAGATATATATAAAAAATATATATATAGTTGTTTGTTTCCCTTCAGTTGAATGAAAGCTCGAAGAGTAGAGTTTTATTATGTTTTTTTTCTGGCTTAGTGCTCTTTCTGCATCTGTAACAGTGCCTTGTGTGTAGTCGTCCTTGATGCATATTTTTTGAATGAATGAATGAGTGAATGAATGAATGAAAAAACGGATGTGGCTAGCCAACAGATATTTCCTGAGCACCTACTTGTGTCAGAGCCTGTGATATTTATCTCGGCAAATTATATTGTGAGAACTAGTTATGCAAAGATCCTTCCTTAAATGCAGTGTTCCCCAAGTGTAAAACATTGTTACTTATGTTCCCCATCTCCTCTTTCATTTTCCCCCTCACTTCTAGGTACCCAGGAGGCCCATTGCTCTACATCAGGAATTGGTAGACTTTTGCTTTAAAGGGCCAGATGGTAAATATTGTAGGTTTTGTGGGCCATACTGTTTCTGTCTTGACCACTCAGCTTGGTTGTTGCAGCAGGAAAGCAGCCATAAGCAGTGGGTATACAACAAATGTGACTGTGTTCTAACAAAACTTCAGCCCAGAGCTTGCTAACCCCTGCTGGAAATTTCACAGATTTCTTTCACAAATCAACCCCAAGTTCATTAGTGCACCGTTTGGTACCTTTCCTACAGTAACTGATATTTTAGGGAATCCTGAGAGAGAGGGTTTCATTGAACAGGGTCCATTGGCTGGTAGTGGAATTTAAGGAATCAGCATGATCTCAGAGGGAAAATCAAGGGGGGGGGAGAACTTTCCCAGTCAACCTCAAACTTTACTTCTAATGCTTGAGAAAGGCCTACCCTGTTCCTCAGTAGTCAGTCTCACGAGACTGAGAACAGAAGACAAATGGGGGCAGTGACCAAATCATTCTAACTTTGCCCAAGTACAAAGTGATGTGAAAAACAAGCATTCTTTCATGATCACATTTTAACATATTCACTAGGGATGATCTGTGCCCTTGGACAGTTAAAGGGCTTCCTTTGCCAGGATAATAGTACATTTTGTAGGAAGTGTATCTCTAAGTATCAGGCTGGATTACCGCCCCGGTGCTGGGGAGCTCTCTCTCAGGCTCAAGTTCCAAATTGTCTGTTTTATGGTTTATTTTTCATGGCTTTATTTGCCAGCAAAGACTATCTTCAGTGAGCATGCTTGACAACACTGCCGAATTTCTGGATCTGCAGCCTGGCTCCAACCTTTGTAGCCATTGGAGATATTGTATTAATTTAAATGTTAGGTTACAGGCAAACCAGTGGGTTCCATAGGTTCCCTGTCTTGTGCCAACTCTGTTAATTTGAAACATACTGCTGTTTGGCAGGGCCAGAGCAAATTTTTGGCAACTCAGTAGGTATGTGTATATGTGTAGTGTTTTTTTTTTGTTAAAAAAAAAAACAACAAAAACTAAGTGGAAAAAGAGCTGATGAGTCAAAGTATTTCACAAAACTGAATTTCCACGTATAGATTACAGAGAAAATGTGCTTCATTAGTAAGATGCTATTGTATGCTGGTAACCAAAATTAAAAACATATTTAGGAAATGTTCCATTGCTTTTTCAGGATTGTAAGTTCTGTAGGGGCTATGTGTTATTATTTTTTCAAAAAAGTTTTTAGTGTTTATTCTTCTTGAGTGATAATCAGCTTTGAAGAGGGTGTTTCCTGATGGAACTTTGGACAGTAATGTAATGCCACTGTAGAGATTTGGTTTCTTTGGTTTCGTACAGCATGGGTTTTCTTATCACAAGGCTGAATGAAAACACATCAGAAGCACATATTTAGTAATGGAGGGACTAGAAAGGCTGTGCCAGAAAGGAGAATTTATTTTAGAACATTGTCCTGTCCAGTCAGAGGGGAAATTAAGGAAGGGGGAGTGGGTATTTTTAAGAAGAAAATTACTTTCTAAGCTTAGATACTATTAATAAGCAGTTATTCCAAAGAATTATAAGGTTATTTTTTGGTCTGGGTTTTTTCTTTGCTTGTGGCATTAGCTTCTTACCAGGAAAAAAGAAATATTTTGAATAAATACATTAACTGGGAAATAAACGTCTATGTCTACCTAATGATAAGATTACAACTATGTACACTTCAGACAGGAGTTTATCAGAGCAATCTCTCCCCACTTCACAAATGGTTTTACTTCTTCCTCTGCTCTTCCCTTTTTCCTTCTTCACGTTCTCCATCTCTTCTCTCCTCCATCTCTTCCCCTCCCTCTTCCTCCTTTTTTGTTTGGATCTATTAATAAAAATAGTAACATTAGACAGATATTTAGTTTTAAAATGGGATTTTATATAACTAGGCAATTCATGTAGTGTTGGATGTTAGATGCAAAGCCAGACAGTTCAGTTAACATGAACACATGTCCTTCCTATTTCTAGAACAAGATGTATTACGTAAAGCCCTGATTGTTTTTTTCCTTTTTGCATCCAAGTTAGCTCTATTATGTTAGTATCAGCAGATGGGTTTAATTTGAGTAATTTTTCTCTTTGGACCACCTCATGCTTTTTCCCAGGAGCCATAACTGAGAGTGATCTCATAGAAGGGATTGCATAAATGATACTCATTAGGGTTGTTTAAGAACTTGAGTGGATATGCCCAGTTGATAATAAAATTGGAAAATAAACAATAATTAAACATTATCAAAAACCCTATCCAAACTCTTTTTCAGATTTCTGGATATTATGATAAGATCTAAATCAGATATTGTGACTAATATGTTACTTGGAATTTGAATTTAGGGATTTTTGTTGTTGTTGTTGTTAGCAAGTCTAACCTTTCAAATCATGCATATTTTTAAAATAAGTTTTATTTATTTATTTTAGAAAGAGAGAGAGCATGCATGCATGAGGGAGGGGCAGAAGGAGAGGGAGGGAGAGAATCTCAAGGAGACTCCACGGTGAGCACTGAGCCTGATGTGGGGCTCGATCTCACAGCCCTGAGATCATGTTCTGAGCCAAAATCAAGAGATGCCAAATGAGCCACCCAGGCACTTCTCAAATTATAAAAATTTAATTTATTTTTTTAAAAGATTTTGTTTATTTGTCAGAGAGAGAGAGAGAGGGCGAGCACAGGCTGGTAGAGGTGGGGGAGGAGCATGGGCAGAAGGGGAAGCAGGCTTCCTGCTGAGCAAGGAGCCCCATGTGGGACTTGGTCCCAGCACCCTGGGATCATGACCTAAGTTGAAGGCAGATGCTTAACCAATTGAGCCACCCAGGCATCCCAATTTATGCATATTATAAATAATATATTACTTTTCATTTTGATTTAGAGATTTAACAGCATTTTAATCTTTGTTATTTAGTTGCTTATCATGTCAACCTTGTGAGATGGGCACATTGTCCCTGCTTTATTAGAATAGCAGCCCTCCAAGGTTAATCCAATCTCTGTCTTGTGGTGGTGAGATTAGACCTGAAAAGCAGAGGGAAAATTGACACTTAGGTGTGACTATGAGGTTGAGACTTGAGGCACATGCCTTGTGAATTTATGTGTTGTATTTCAGAACAAATAGAGGTGGTGGCTTCTGTAATCTAGAGCTAATCTAATGAAAACATTAAAAATGGCTAAAATACTACCTTCCTCTCATGGACAGTTACCTAACACGACATACTACTGAGAGTTATGGTGAAAAACACCTTATATATCATCTTCCTTGCTTTAACAAAACAAAATTAGTTTCAGTTATAATTCCTGCGTTGAAGCCTATTTGTGGAATCATGGTGTCAACATTAAGTTTGCAGCTCTACATGTAGACATTACTCCTGTGCACTGGCATCTGATTCTTACCTTTCCCTCTAGCCAGGTGGGAGGCAGGGTTGTCTGTCCCTGTGAAGCCAGGTATGGTCATGTGACCTGCTGTTGCCAATGAAACACGAAGACAGGGAACGTCTGGGTGGAAGCACTCAAGAGCTGGGTGTGCTTCTTTATGCTCTCTCTCCTTTGCCTTGGCAGTCACCAAGGCACATGTTGACGTGGAGATGCCATTACACTGAAGCAGTCAGAAGTGCCCAGCCAACATATGGAGGACAGCTGCCCTGGAGAGCATCCTGGACTGGTAATGGACTCTGAACAAGAAATAAACTTTTGTTGTTATGTCACTAAAATTTTGGTTGCTGCAACAACCTGATCAATTAAAAATGAAACCGAACTAATGTAGCTCTTTTAATTCCCCAAAGGTTCCCACTGGGCCATGGCATGCTATTATCTCTTTTAAGCAGGTATTTTCCTCCCACAGAACCCCCCAAAATCAATATTTTTGAGTAATATGTGGTGACTATATCATAGAGTTATTGAATAATTTGTAAAGTCTAGAATTATTAAGGATACATTGTTCAAAATCTCTTTTAAATTATTTTTTTCAGTGAAGTCAAGCCAGTTAGTTTACTTTTTGAGAATTCAGAAAATATCTAGCCAACCTATCAATTATATTCTACCATTAATTACCAATAACACTTTATCTCTAAGATAAAGTGTATATGTCAATGAACTGGTTATATATATATTCTATATAAAATGTGTTCATACATATATACACATACATATATTTAACTAGTACATATATTCACCAAGTTATGGTGAATGTTTTATAGCTTTTCTTATAATATGCAGAGTGCTGTAGAAGCAAATTACCTTTCCAGGGGTCTGATGCCTTTCAGAGAAGAGACAACAAACCAGATCATAAACCTCATGTCATGCTGGCAGTGACTATACATATATATATATTTTTGGCTCTATGTCCATTCATTCTTTTTTGTGGCTGAATAATATTTCATTATACACACATATCTATATCTCTGTATCTATATCTATCTGTCAATCTATTTATCCATCATATCTTCTTTATTCATTAAATAGAATTTTGATGGGGAGAACTTCCCTCTTGATTAGGGGTTGCTGAGAAATGAATTATCCATTTATAATTTTACTCAACTGATGATTGGAAGCATATATCTTACTTTCACAAATTTTTATACATTTTATAAAAATGTTTGACCCTGGGAACACATTGCTAGGGACCTCGAAGTTTAAGCTTTCTTAGTTTAATTTCTCTGGGCATCAGTAAGGGAGACTGAAAAGGAGAGGTTAGGAAAAAAAAAAGGACATAGAAGGAGAAATGAGGGTGAAAAACCCTAGGTTGGAGAGAGTTTCAAGGAACAAATAACCATCAGTAGCATATTCCACAGAAAGCCAAGTGAGATAAGGACTGGAAAGAATCCTGGTAGATACAAGGTCATTTCTGACCTCATTGTACATGGGCACATATCTATTTCTCTTCTCCTGCTCCTCCAGAATGGCTCCTAAACCCTACAAGAATATGGAAGGTGAGGTTGCCAGTTGGCAAACATCATTATGTGTCTTAAGATGAAAGAAGCTTCCTGAAATCTGAGAATATGAAAGAAATATGAATATGAAGAAAATTTGGAAAAAAAATCCTATTACACAGAAGACCATTATGTTGTCTGATTAGAGAGCCTTCTTTTCCCTCTTGAACATAAGGATCATAGTTATAATTATTTTAATGCCTTTTTTTGCGAATTCCAACAACTCTATAATTTCTGGATCTGTTTCTGTTTGATTTTTCTTCTGATTGTGGGTCACATGCAACTGGCAATTTTTGATTGGGTACCAGACTTTGAGAATTTTACATTATCAGTTATTAGTAGATTTGATCATATTCCTTTCAGTGGGGTTTCGGAATGTTCTGGTATATAGTTAAGTTACTTAAATCAGTTTGACCTTTTGATACTTGCTTTAATCTTTGTTAGGGCAGATTCCAAGTAGTATTTAGTCTAGGGCTAATTTAGTCTCACTACTAGGGCGATAACCTTTCTGAGGACTATCCAATACTAGAATATTAGGACATCTTTCAACCTCCAAATTAGATTGGACAGTCTTCAACAAGAATGGGGGGAATGTAAAATATTTGCGGCCTTGTGTAATTTCAGGAAATTGTTTGGTTCTGCTTATTAGTTCTTTGCCTGGCCTTGGCAGTTTCTTCTCATGAATGCTGTGATAGTCATATTATATCTGTCAAGACTGGAGTGGAGGGACCCCTTTGCACTCTCTCTGCGCTGTTCTCTCTTCTCAGGTGTTCTTTTCTTTGCTTTCTAGATTTCTTGGCCTCCCTGTGCTCTGATCTCTGTGTTGTCAATGGAGTGATATCACCGATCTCTGTTTGGGTCACCTATGCTCTGTGCTGCAGCCTGGAAGTTATTCTAGGCAATAAGCAGGAGTCATCTCAATGGTTTCTGTTTTCCCAGGGATCAAATCTCATGTTGCCTCTTGTCCCATGTCTGAGGACTATTTTTTCCCATATATTTTGTTTGGTCTTCTAACTGTTTAAGGTAGAAGGGTAAAGCAGTCCCTGTTACTTCATCTTGACTGGAAGGAAAAGTTCCCAGCATGCTAATTTCTGATCGAGGGCTAAGAGTAATGTTTCTCCACAAATATTCTTAGGATTTGTTGTCTCTTAAACACATAAACAAAGGCTTGCCATGAAAATAACTTGCTTTCTACCTCTTCCCAGGTCTAAATCTCCAACATTTTTCTCCTCATTATGTTGAGTGATTTTGTTTTGTTTTTTAAAGAATAAAATTTCAGGAAGATCTGTAGAAAAGCTGATTGAAAGAGTAAGTTCTGATAGTCCTTCACTTTGTGAAAGAAATATTCTAGACAGAAATTAGTTTTCACTGCAGAGTGGTTTTCCTGCAAGAGCTATATTGATTGTAGTGTGTTGATGAACAAATGCAGACCACTTACATACCTCTTTGTTTCTCCATACATTACTCTCCTGTGTTATTATGATCTATTAAAAACCAACCAACCAACCAATCAAATGTGAAATCATTTTCATTTTATGTGTTCACTGACTATGAAAGAACTGAAATGAACTGTAAATTACAAACCAGCAGCTTTCTAATTACTGTAGTCCTGTTGTAACTGTTATTGTACAAGTAATCCAGCTCTTGTTGACTTTGGAGTAAGGAGTGACACAGTGAGAGGTTCTGAAGCAGCACACTGTCTGAGGTGCAAGCGTTGCAAATGTCTGTTCTGAAACTGAAGGAAACATCCCTGAAGATCGAAGCCTTAAGAATATCCATGTGAAACATTTCTTTTTCTACTGAGTCAGAAACAAATTTCATGGAATCCAGTCTTCCTGCCCTGGTTATTTTTATATGGAAATTTAAGAGTGAAAAAGTCACTTTATGGTTTTGAATAAATTTCAAGTTAGAAAGGGATTATTTCACTGAGGAATTAGGACAAAGGGGTGCTATATTGGCCAGATACAGAAAACCGTTCTTCCTATATTTGTCAACTGTGCATTCAGGGTCCACTATGTGTGAGACATAGTGCTTGGGGATTGACACCAACCGACCAAACTACAAACTTATTTTCTCAAAGAGAAGGGGCTACTGTGAGTTTCATTGCCTTTGAGTTGCTTGTTTAATACTAAACGGTGGATGTTTTTTCTCCCTTGATTCATAGAAAAATGTGGGACAGATGATAATTCTTCATGATATGACATAATTTGATCTTCAAGGTTTTGTTTTCATCTACCATTACATTAGTTTTGTATTTTTTTTCTTTTTGGCCTCTCAAAAAAGAAAAAAAATGAAGGATTCTTTTCCATTAGTCATACTTGTTAAAAATTTAGGGCTTCTTTAGGAGTACAAGTAAAAGCTGCATTATGTAACTATACTTTTAGATTTTAAAGGTGCTAGGCATCCTTGCCTGTTATTTGGCATAGTTCTGCTGGGCTGTCTTGAGTTCAGCTTCTTTCTTTTCTTTTTCTTTTTTTTTTTTTAAGATTATTTATTTATTTATTTGACAGAGAGAGATTACAAGTAGGCAGAGAGGCAGACAGAGAGAGAGGAGGAAGCAGGATCCCTGCTGAGCAGGGAGCCCGATGTGGGGCTCTATCCGAGGACCCTGAGATCATGACCTGAGCCGAAGGCAGAGGCTTTAACCCACTGAGCCACCCACGTGCCCTTTAAGTTCAGTTTCTATACTGGCCTTAACTTCTTATGTATCTTGATCTCATCTCTGACTGCCCAGTTTTGACCTATACTTTTTTTCTTTGGCTTTCTCTCTGCTTGGCTGTTCTGGTTTGAGTCCTAGCTCAATTAAACTCTTCTGGCTCTTGAATCTCTGCATCACTTCCCAGTAGATGATTTGTTCACTCCTGGCACAGAATTTTCTTTGGTTGGCTGTCCTGGTAGTGGTGAGTCATTCTCCTACTCCACCCATCACTGCTCTTTGGCACAAGCCTGAAAAATGTGGCTGTGTACCTGGAGCAGTCTGTGGCTAGGACCAGGTAAATGCCTTTAGCTACTTTCTTCCAAAAGGAGTTTGCTACTTACAATGCTTTTGTATTGTTTCATGCTTTCATTTTGTATTACTACTTCTGAAACTCTTTGGGCCACATGTACATTGGATTTATCCAGGATCTCACAACTTGGCTCTGAAGAGTGAAGAATAGAATCTCAACTCACTATCAACAAACTCATAGATGGGGTGCCTGGGTGGCTCAGTGGGTTAAAGCCTCTGCCTTCGGTTTGGGTCACGATCTCAAGGTCCTGAGATGGAGCCCCACATCGGGCTCCCTGCATCGGGCTCCCTGCTCGGCAGGGAGCCTGCTTCCTCCTCTCTCTCTGCCTGCCTCTCTGCCTACTTGTAACCCCCCTCTCTCTGTGTCAAATAAATAAATAAAATCTTTAAAAAAACAAAACAAAACAAAAAAACCCAAACCAAACTCATAGTTTATTTTGGTCAGTGTAGCTCCACCATTTTCAAGCCACCAGATCCCATTTAAAGATCTGCCTTACTTTGAGTACATTCTTTTAATGTCACATCTATTTAGGTATTTGATTAATTAGAATAGTGAAAAAAATTGCTAGTTTAGATATTTTATTCATTTTCTTAGAACCCTAACTGATAAAATAAATCTGGATGACTGAATCTTCAAAAACCTCATTCAAATAAGTTAGCAATGACTAGTAATTATTGACAGTTAAGTTGAGTAAAATAAGTCAGTGTACATGTATTGAAACAACACTCTATGACCAGCACTATTAAGTACCTGAGAAAGACATGGACTTTTCCCTTTTGGGGCTCATGGTCAAGATGGGTAGGTAGACCCTCAACAGACAATTTCAAGAAGATGTAGAAAGTGCACAGTACTACCTATGCACAGTACACTATTGGAAAGGGTGGGAGGGACAGCCAGTCCACTCTGGAGTTAGAGTGGTTGGGACAGGTGAGGAAGAAATGTTCCTACAAGAAGCGATGATTGGACTGAGTCCTAAAGAGGAGTAGAGTTATCCAGGAAAAGAAGCCAGGGCAGGAAATTATAGGAAGAGGGAAAAATGACTTGCCCTGAGTGAGAAAGACTTGATCCTTCACCTTCTAGAGTGAAATGATTTTGTTATAATCTTATGTTATAGCTTAAAATGTATTTGAATTTTTGTAATACTCTATAGTATGTCCATGTTAGTATCAAGCATATTTTAAATTCTTTATAATTTTACTATAATCATCATTCTAGGAAAATGCTCCATATTTATCCTGTGATTTTTTGTATATCCCTGGCAAATCATCAGTTACTCTTGTGAAAATTGGAATCTCAGTTTAAGAAGCTTTGGCAAACACTTAAAAATATTGATTATAGATTTAGACTGACCTAGTTTGAATCCTGACTCTATCTCTTCCTAAATGGACATATTACTTAATCTGTTTTAAACTTTAAATTAATTTCTTCAATTATAAAATGGGGATTCTAGGAGATGGAAATGAAAAGCACGTATATAGAGAACCTGTTCCAATATATCACTTGGTTCATGAATGGAGATTATATGGACTTCTTAAAGTTAGGGAACATGTCTGTCTTGTTCCTCCTTTGTATGCTTAGGACAAGGCCTGGCACCTAGGAGATACACAGTCAATAGTTACTAGATTGATAAGGCAAGAACTCATTATTTAGTAATGTCAAGACTGTTCATTTTAATGTCAAATTAGAAGTTTAAGAACAGTGCCTGGAATGTACTAGGTCTCAGTAAATATTTCCTAGTTGCCTAATTTGATGAATAACTTACTTGGCACTTGTCCTCAGAAAATGAGGACTGAATAGAATGTGGGCTGTATAAATCCAAGATGAATCCTGTATCACATACTATGGTACTTGTGCTCAGTGTCTACTGTGAGAAATGGCTATAGAAAGTGGATGCAGAGAATCACATGAAACAAATATACAGATTAATGAGTGAAGCTCGTTTCAACCACCACTTAGGTCAAGAAATTAAACATTGTCAGCCTCTTGAGGAGCCTCTCTGTGCCACATCTCAATCGCAGTCCCCTTCCTTCTTCAATCACCACTGACTTTTACAGTAATCATTTCCTTGCAGTTCTTGATTCTATCATCCAAGGTGCATCCCTTGGTATAGTAGGGTAGTATTGTCAAATAAAAGAAAAATCAATGTGGTGTTTTGAGTCTCTTTTAACCTACAAATTCTACTTTTATCCCTATTATTCTCTTATAAGTTTTCTTTTGCAGAACTTGGTCTGTTTTGCGTGACCTGTAGAGTTTCCCACCATCAGGAGTTTACTTATTGAATACTCATGGCGCATTCAGCTTGTTCCTTTTTTTCCTGTATTTCCTGCAAATTGGCAGCTGGATCCAGAGAAATGATTAGACTGAGGTTCTAACCCTTTGACAAGACCATAGATGCTGATGTTTTCTTTCTTTTTCTTTTCTCTCCCTTTTTCTTGAGGTATAATTGACACACAACATTATATTAGTTTCAGATGCAGAGCATGATTCAGTATTTGCATATACTGCAAAATCCTCACCACAATAAGTGTAGTTAACATCTGTCACCATACATAATTACAGAATTTTTTTGTGATGAGAATTTTTAAGATTTCCTCTCTTAGTAATTTTCATATATGCAATACAGTGTTATTAACTATGGTTGCCATGCTATCTGTTTACCTCCTCATGGCTTTGTTATTTTATAACTGGAAATTTATACCTTTGGCTTTCTTCTCCCATTTCTCTTACCCACAGCCTTTGCCTCAAGCAACCACCAATCCATTCTCTGTATCTGTGAGCTGGGTTTTTTTTTTTTAATTTAACTTTTTTTTTTTTAGATTACACATATATGTGAGATCCTGAGGTGTTTGTCTTTCTCAGTATGACTTCTTACACATAGCATAATGCCCTTGAAGTCCATCCATGTTGTTGCAAATGGCAAGATTTCATTCTTTTTAATGGCTGAATAACATTTCTTTTTACATATATATATATATATATATATATACCATAATTTATTTATCCATCCACCCACTGATGGACACTTAGGTTTCGATATCCTGGCTATTGCAAATAATGCTATAGTAAACATGAGAGTGTAGTTATCTTTTCAAGTTAGTATTTTTTTTTGTTAACATATAATGTATTATTTGTTTCAGGGGTACAGGTCTGTGAATCATCTTACACAATTCATAGCACTCACCATAGCACATACCCTCTCCATTGTCCATAACCCAGCCACCCTATCCCTCCCCCTGCCCCCCAGCAGCCCTCAGTTTGTTTCCTGAGATTAAGAGTCTCTTATGGTTTGTCTCCCTCTCTGGTTTCATCTTGTTTCATTTTTCCTTCCCTTCCCCCATGAGTTCCCGTCCTGCCTCCCAAATTCCTCGTATCAGAGAGATCATATGATAATTGTTTTTCTCTGATTGACTTATTTCACTTAGCATAATACCCTCTAGTTCCATCCACGTCATTGCAAATGGCAATGTTTTTTGATGGCTGCATAGTATTCCATTGTATATATACTACATCCCGAATGTTTATAGCAGCAATGTTCACAACAGCCAAACTATGGAAAGAACCTAGATGTCCATCAACAGATGAGTGGATCAAGTTCGTATGCTTTTTTCCCCTCTTTGGAATTGTTGGATCATATGGTGATTCTATTTTTAATTTTTTGAGAACCTCCATACTGTTTTCTATAGTGGCTGTACCATTTTACATTTCCACTGATAATGCTTGAGTGTTCCCTTTTTGTCAACATCCTTGCCAACACTTATTTCTTGTCTTTTTAAATAATAGCCTCTCTGACAAGTGTGAGGTGATATAACATCATGGGTTTGATTTGCATTTCTCTGATCATCAGTGATGTTGAGTACCTTTTCATGTACCCGCTGGGTCTGTATGTCCTTTTTGAGAAGTGTCTATTCAGATCTCCTGCCCATTTTTTTTAAAGGTTTTATTTATTTATTTGACAGAGAGAGACACAGCGAGAGAGGGAACACCAGCTGGAGGAGTGGGAGAGAGAGAAGTAGGCTTCCCGCCAAGCAGGGAGCCCAATGCGGGGCTTGATCCCAGGACCCTGGGATCATGACCTGAGCTGAAGGCAGTTGCTTAACAACTGAGCCACCCAGGTGCCCCACCTGCCCATTTTTTAATTGGATTGTTTGTTTTTCTGTTTTCTTTCACTGGGAGGTATATCCCAATTTCATCAACTTGATTTTCATCAAGTTTTGATTTGCTTTGATGTTAGTAGCTGTTGATGCTTATGGCCTTTATTAATTCAATGGACATATTCTAATTTTATAGTTTCTTTTTCATCATAAATGAAATAGTTTTATAAAGCAATATTTGTCTTTTCAACTATTTGCCCATTATTTCATTTTGTGTAAGAAAAGGAGACTAAATCTTTTGATCATTTATCAAGGCTGGATCCCCTTTTAAACCATTGTTTAAGCTAATAATTTGTTCTTTATCATCTTTTAAATTTCTAAAAATATTATAGTGGACTCATTTAATGAGTTTCAACCCACTGCAATTCTTTCCTTTTTCTTTTTTGAAGTTTTAAAATTATGGCTTATTCCATACAATAGCGTGTATAAAGCCATAAAATTGTGTGTTTTAAAAAAAATTTGAGTATAGTTGACATACAGTGTTACATTCATTTCAGATGTACAACTTAGTGATTTGACAAGTTTATACATTATGCCGTGTTCACAAGTGTAGTTACCATCTGTCCCATTACATTGTTATTACAACGTTACTGACTGTATTGTTCTTCTAAGTCTGACTTATTTCACTTAGCATAATACTCTCTAGGTCCATCTATGTTGTCTCAAATGGCATGATCTCATCTTTTTTATTGCTGTGTAATATTCCATTATGTGTGTGTGTGTGTGTGTGTGTGTGTGTGTGTGTGTGTGTGTGTGTACACATATAAATTCCATATTTTCCTTATCCATTTGTCTGTGGTTGGACACTTAGGTTGCTTCTATGTCTTAACTATTGTAAATAATAACTTCAACAAACATACGAGTGCATGTATCTTTTTGAGTTAGTGTTTTAGTTTTTCCTGGGTGGATACCCAATAGTGGAATTATTGGACTATATGGTATTTCTATTTTTAATTGTTTAAAAGATTTTTAGATTTAAAATTTATTTATTTATTTAAAAGATTTTATTTATTTATTTGAGGAAGAGAGGGTGGGTGGGATAGAGGGAGGGAGGGAGGGAGAGAGAGAGAGAGAGAGAGAGAGAGAATCCTCAAGCAGATTCCCTGCTGAGCTTGGAGACCAACATAGGGATCAATTTCAGTACTCTGAGATCCTGACCTGAGCAGAAATCAAGTCAGATGCCTAACTTACTGAGCCACCCAGGTGGCCCTAAATTAAAAATTTAAACTAATTTTATTTTAATGCCAATTTAGTTAATATACAATGTTATATTACTTTCAGGTGTACAGTACTGGAATGTACAATACATTCAACACAATCCCTGTCAAAATACCATCCACCTTTTTCGCTGGGTTGGAACAAATAATCCTAAAATTTGTATGGAACCAGAAATAATTGAATAATTGAACCCTGAATAGCCAAAGAAATGTTGAAAAAGAAAACCAAAGCTGGTGGTATCACAATTCAGAATTCAGCAATTCTGTACATTACTCAGTACTCATCATGGTAAGTGTACTCTTAATTCTCTTCATTTATTTCATCCATCCCCTCACCCACCTCTCCTTTGGTAACTATCAGTTTGTTCTGTATTGTTAAGTGTCTGTTATTTGGTTTGATTTTTTTCTTCATTTGTCTTGTTTCTTAAATTCCCCATGTATGTGAGATCATATGGTATCTGTCTTTCTCTGACTGACGTATTTCACTTAGCACAGTACACTCAAGGTTCATCCATGATGTTGTAAATGGCAAGAGTTCATTCTTTTTTATGGCTGAATAATATTCCAGTGTGTGTGTATGTGTGTGTGTGTGTGTGTGTGTGTGTGAGTGTGTGTGTGTGTCTGCCACATCATTCTTATCCATTCATCAGTCAGTTGCCATCTGGGCTTTTCCCATAATTTGGCTGTTATGGACAATGCTGCTATAAACATTGGGGTGCATGTGCCCCTTCGAATCAGTATTTTTGCATCCTTTGGGTAGATACCCTGCTGTGTGTTTGCTGGGTCATAGGGTATCTGTATTTTCAACTCTCTGAGGAGCTTCCACACTGTTCTCCAGAGTGGCTGTTCCAGCTTGCATTCGCAGAAGGGTTCCCCTTTGTCTGCATCCTTGCCAACATCTGTTGTTTCCTGACTTGTTAGTTTTAGCCATTCTGACTGGTGTGAGGTGGTATCTCATTGAGGTTTTGATTTGTATTTCCCTGATGCCGAGTGATGTTGATCACTTTTTCATGTGTCTGTTAGCCATTTGGATGTCTTCTTTGGAGAAATATCTGTTCATGTCTTCTGCCCATTTCTTGATTGGATTATTTTTTCTTTGGGTGTTGAGTTTGATAAGTTCTTTATAGATTTTGGATACTAGCCCTTTATCTGATAAGACATTTGCAAATATCTTCTCCCATTCTGTTGTTTGTCTTTTGGTTTGTTTGACTGTTTTCTTTGCTGTGCAAAAGCTTTTTATCTTGATGAAGTCCTAATAGCTTATTTTTGCCTTTGTTTTCCTTGCCTTTGGAGAGGTGTTTAGCAAGAAGTTGCTGTGGCCGAGGTCACAGAGGTTGCTGTCTGTGTTATCCTCAAGGATTTTGATGATTTCTGACTCACATTTAGGTTTTTCATCCATTTTGAATCTATTTTTGTGTGTGGTGTAAAGAAATGATCCTGTTTCATTATTTTGCATGTGGTTTACAATTTTCCTAGCACCATTTGTTGAAGAGACTATGTTTTTTCCATGGATATTACTTCCTGCTTGGCTGAAGATTAGTTGACCATAGAGTTGAGGGTCCATTTCTGGGTTCTCTATTCTGTTCCATTGATCTATGCATCTGTTTTTGTGCCAGTACCATACTGTCTAGATGATTACAGCTTTGTAATAGAACTTAAGTCCAGAATTGCAATACCACCAGCTTTGGTATTCTTTTTCAACATTTCTTTGGCTATTCAGGGTTCAATCATTCAATTATTTCTGGTTCCATACAAATTTTAGGATTATTTGTTCCAACCCTCCGAAAAAGGTGGATGGTATTTTGACAGGGATTGCGTTGCATGTATTGATTGCTCTAGGTAGCATAGACATTTTAGCATGTTTATTCTTTCAATCCATGAGTATGGAATGTTTTTCCATTACTTTGTGTCTTCCTCAATTTCTTTCATGAGTGTTCTATAGTTTTCTGAGTACAGATCCTTTGCCTCCTTGCTTAGGGTTTTTTCTAGGTATGTTATGGTTTTGGGTGCAATTGTAAATGAGATTGATTCCTTAATTTCTCTTTCTTCTGTATCATTGTTAGTGTATAGGAATGCAACTGATTTCTGTGCATTGACTTTATATCCTGACATGTTGCTGAATTCCTGTATGAGTTCCAGCAATTTTGGGGTGGAGTCTTTTGGGTTTTCCCCATAGAGTATCAAGTCATCTGCAAAGAGGGAGAGTTTGACTTCTTCTTTGTCAATTCAGATGCCTTTTATTTCTTTTTATTTTCTGATTGCTGAGGCTAGGACTTCTAGTACTGTGTTGAACAGCAGTGGTGATAGTGGACATCTCTGCCATGCTCCTGACCTTAGAGGAAAAGCTCTGTTTTCCCCCATTGAGAATGATATTCAGTGTGGGCTTTTCATATATGGCTTTTAGTGATATTGAGTTGTGTTACCTCTACCCCTACACTGTGAAGAGTTCTAATAAAGAAAGGATGCTGTACTTTGTCAAATGCCTTTTCTGCATGAGAGAGGATAATGAGAGGATAATATGGTTCTTGTCTTTTCTTAATATTAATTAATATAGATATTTGCAAATAACATATCAGATAAAGAGCTAGTATCCAAGATCTATAAAGCACATATCAAACTCAACATCCAAAGAAAAAATAATCCATCAAAAAAATGGGCAGAAGACTGAACAGACATTTCTCCAAAGAAAACATACAAATGGTCAATAGACACATGAAAAAAGATGAGCCCATTTAAAGTCAGAGTAACTATTGAAAGATATGAATTTAGTGTCATTACATTACCTGTAAAGTGACTATTTCTGTATATTATCTCTGTTCCTTTCTGGTCTACGTTAATTTTGGGCTCTCTCTTTGCTTAAAGGATCCCTTTTATTATTTCTTGCAGGGCTGGTTTAGTGATCACAAATTCTTTAAGTTTCTGTTTCTCCTGGAAGCTTCTTATCTTTCCTTCTATTCTGAATGACATCCTTGCTGCATAAAGTGTTATTGGCTGCATATTTTTCTCATTTAACATCCTGAAAATATTGTGCCCGTCCTTTCTGGCCTGCCAGGTCTCATTGGATAGGTCTCCTGCCAGTCTAATGTTTCTACCCTTGTAGGTTATGGACCTCTTGTCCTGAGCTGCTTTCAGGATTTTCTGTCTCTGAGATTTGTAAGCATCACTATTTACAAGTTGAAGTGTTGACCTATTTTTATCGCTTTTGAGGGGGTTCTCTGTGCCTCTTGGACTTGAATGCCTGTTTCTTTCCTCAGATTAAGGAAGTTCTGCACTATAATTTTCTCCAATATACCTTCTGCCCCCATCCTCTACTTTTCTCTTCTGGGATCCTAATTATTTTAATGTTGTCTCACTTTATGGTATCACTTATCTCTTGAATTCGCCCCTCCTGATCCAGTAGTTGTTTATTTCTCATTTTCTCAGCTTCTTTATTCTGTCATTTGGTCTTCTATATCACTAATTCTCTCTTCTGCCTTATTTATCCTAGCAGTTAGATCCTCCATTTTTTATTGCATCTCATTAGTAACCTTTTTGATTTTAACTTGAATAGATTTTAGTTCTTTTATTTCTCTGGAAAGGGGTTCTCTAATGTCTTCTATGATTTTGCAAAGCCAGCTAGTGTCTTTATAATCATTATTCTGAACTCTAGTTCTGACATCTTACTTATATCCATACTGATTATGTCCCTAGTGGTAAGTACTGCTTCTTGTTCTCTTTTTTGAGGTTAGTTTTTCTGTCTTGTCATTCTTGCAGAAATGTGTTGCTTTTCTACTTGTATAATTGCAACGATTCTTTTCTTAGGTCTCCGGTTGAGTTTGCAGGTGTTTCGAAAGATTTGTTAGCTATCTAGCTGAATTGCTGGGACCAAACAAAACTAGGGTCTCCTACTCCTCTGCCACCTTGGACCAGAAGTCCCAATTTTGTGTATCTTTTCAAAGAACCAGATCTTGTTTTCATTGATTTTTTTCTTTTGTTTTTCAGTCTCTATATCATGTATTTCTGCTCTGATCTTTATTATTTTCTTTCTTCTACTCACTTTGGGCTTTGTTCTTTTTTTCCTACTTCCTTTAAGCATAAGGTTAAATTGTTTATTTGAGCCTTTTTCTTTTTTTTTGTGTGTGAGCTTTATTTGTATAATAAGCTTGTATTGCTATATACTTCCCTCTTTATACTACTTTCACTGTGTCCCAGAGATTTTGGGCCATTGCGTTTTCATTTCCATTTGTCTGTATGTATTTTGTTATTTCTTCTTTGATTGCTTCATTGACCCATGGTTTTTTTAGCATCATGTTACTCAGTCTCCACGTATTTGTGTTTTTCTTCTTCTGATACAGTTCTAGTTTCATCCCATTGTGGTCAGAAAAGATGCATGGTATGATTTCAATCTTCTTAAAAATTTATTGAGGCTTGTTTTATGGCCTAATATGTGATCTATTCTGGAGAATGTTCCATACACACTTGAAAAGAATGTGTAGTCTGTTGTTTCTGGATGGTATGTTCTGTATATATCTGTTAGGTCCATCTGGTCCAATGTATCATTCAAAGACATTGTTTCCTTATTGATTTTCTGTCTGGATGATCTATCTATTGATGTAAGTGGATTGTTAAAGTCCCCTACTATTGTAGTATTGCCATCAATTTCCATGTCTGTTAATGTTTGTTTTATGCATTTAGGTGCTCCAGTGTTGAGTATAGATATTTACAATTGTTATATCCTCTTGTTGGATTAAGCCCTGTATCATTATATAGTACCCTTCTTTGTTTCTTGTGACAGTCTTTGTTTTAAAGTCATTTTTAAAAAAGATTTTATTTATTTATTTGACACAGAGAGAGAGATGACAAGTAGGCAGAGAGGCAGGCAGAGAGAGAGAGGAGGAAGCAGGCTCCCCGCTGAGCAGAGAGCCCAATGCGGGCCTCGATCCCAGGACCCTGGGATCATGACCTGAGCCGAAGGCAGAGGCTTTTACCCACTGAGCCACCCAGGTGCCCTAAAGTCATTTTGTTTGATAGAAGTAGTGTTACCTTGGCTCTTCCCTGTCCCCCCCCCCCACTTCCATTTGCATGGTGAGTGTTTTTCCATCCCTTTACTTTCAATCTGTTTGCATCTTAGGTCTGAAGTGAGTCTTTGGTAGGCTATATATAGATGAGTATTTTTTTTTTAACCATTCCACCACTCTGTGTCTTTAGATTGGAGCATTTAGGCCATTCACATTTTAAAAAATTTATTTATTTGAGAGAGATAGATATAGGTAGAGAGAGCACAAGCAGGGGGGTGGGGAGAGGGAGAAGCAGGCTCCCCACTGAGCAGGGAGCTGGTGTGGGGCTTGATCCTAGGACCCTGGGATCATGACCTAAACCAAAGCAGAGGCTTAACTGACTGAGCCACCCAGGCACCCCTAGGCCTTTCACATTTAAAGTAATTATTGATAAGTATGTACTTATTGCCATTTTTAAGTTTGTTTTTTATTTCTTCTATGTTCTCCTTTTCTTCTATTGCTCACTTTCTTTGTGATTGATGGGTAGCTATAGAGTTTTGTTTGGCTTTCTTTTTATTTTTTTGTATCTATCATAGATTTTGGGTATGCACTTACTATAAGGTTCATATATAACATCCTAAGTAAATAGCAGTCTATATTGATTTGATGATCATTTAAGTTCAAACACATTCTTAAAAAAACAAAAAGAAAAAAACCTTTTTTCTCTTTCCTTTTTCTTCTCTCTTCCCTTTTTACTTCTCCACATTTTATGTATATATTTTCATATTCTACATCTTTTACTCATTTTTTCTTATGTTTAACTATGGCTATTTCTTTTCCACTTAAAGTAGTCTTTTTAACATTTCTTGTAAGCCTGATTTAGTGGTGATAAAATTCTTTCTCTTTTGTTTGTCTGGAAAGCTCTTTATCTGTCCTTCAAATGTGAAGGACAATCTTGCTGGGTAGAGTATTGGTTGTAGTTTTTTTTTCCCTTTCAGCACTTTGAATATATCATGCCCCTCTCTTTTGGCTTGCAAAGTTTCTGCTGAAAAATTAGCTGATAGTGTTATAGGTTTTTCCTCTGTAGATAACTTTTTTTTTTTTAGATTCTATTTATTTATTTGACAGAGAGAGAGAGAGAGATCACAAGTAGGCAGAGAGGCAGGCAGAAGGAGAGAGGGGGAAGCAGGCTCCCTACTGAGCAGAGAGCCCTATGTGGGGCTTGATCTCAGGATCCTGAGATCATGACCTGAGCCCAAGGCAGAGGCTTTAACCCACCGAGCCACCCAGGCGCCCCTGTAGATAACTTTTTTTTTCTTTTTTGCTGCTTTTAGGATTCCTCTTTACCTTTAAACCTTGACACTTTAATTATTATATGCTTAGGTTCATCATGTTTGGAACTCTCTACACTTCTTAGGCTTGGATGTCTTTTTCTCTTCTTAAGTTAGGGAGGTTTCCAGTAATTAGATCTTCAAATAAGTTTTCTACACCTTTATCTCTCTCTTCTTCTGGGACCCCTATAATGTGAAAATTCATTTGCTTGATGTTGTCCAAGAAATTTCTTGGACTTTTAAAAAATTCTTTCCTCTTTTTGCTGTTCAGTTTGTGTTCTTTCCATTACCCTATCTTCCAGGTTGCTGATATGTTCTTTTACTTTCTCTAATCTACTATTGACTACCTCTAGTGTGTTTTTATTTCAGTTATTGTATTTTTCAGTCCTGATTGATGCTTTTTAAATATTTTCTACCTCTTTATTGAAGGTTTCACTGAGTTCTTCTATTTTCTCCAGCCCAGTATCTTTATGATCATTACTTTGAATCCTTAATCAGGCATATTGCTTATCTGTTTCATTTAATTCTTTTAGCGAGGTTTTTCTTTTCCTTTTTTTTTTTTGTTCTTTCTTTTGTAGTATGTTCCTTTGTATCCCTATTTTGCTTGACTTCCTGTGTTTGGTTCTATGGATTAGGCAAAATGGCTACTTCTTCTAAGTTGAAGAAGTGGTCTTATGTACGGAGACCTCTATGCAGACTGTGTATACTTGGTGACGTTTGCAGGCTGACTGAAGCTGTGGCTATATATGTTAATTTTTCTGTTGAACAATGGCTTTTTACAGAGAGAATAAAGAAAAAAAATAAACTTAAGAAGAAAAAAGAAAATAATAAAACAGAAGAAAAAACTAAAAAAGAAAAAGGAAAAAAGAATAATAAAGGACAAAATCAAAAAGAAAAAAGATGAAAACAAGACAAATTTTTAAAAGTGTTTAAAATAAAACATTACACACACACACACACACACACACACACACACACACACTCACCACAAAACCATGGCTTGTTTTCTGTGCCCCAACACCACAAGGTGGCTAGTGTGGGCTTGTGGACCCTGGGCTTGCTGAGGTTGCAAGCTCACAGTGAGCTGGGCTTTTAAGGTGAATGGGGAAAGAACATTCCCATGGTCCCTGGGTCATTTTAAACTGCAGCATTTTTTTCCTGTGTCCTAGCATATCTAGGGCTGGTGTGGATGAGTGGACCCTGCTCATCCTGAAGTTGCAAGCTCTCTGTGACAGCTAGACCCACATGTTATGGTGTCTGAACCCTGCTCTAGTCTAGGCTTCTAAGGTGGGGTGGGAACATAAAACATAATGTTCTCCAGTCCCCCTGACCTGGAGAGAGTTTCCATAGTTCCCCCACTTCTTGGCAGAGTTCTAGTGTTGTCTTTTTATATGCTAGTTGATTTTATAAACCATGGGTTTTCTTTTGTGCTCAAGGACAGAGGAATCTGTTCTAGGCCCCTCATCACTATCTGTCCCCACTGCCAACCACAGCATGGGGGGTGGGCGTTTCCCTTTGTTTCTGTGTCTCTGTCTTTCTTGTTGTTCTCTTGCCATTCTCTTCATCTTTGTTCAATAGCTGTTCAGTCAGCTCTCAGTTCTTTTTCAGGAAGAAATGCTCCATTAACAGGTGTATTTTGGTGTGTTCTGTGGAGGAGGTGAGTTCAGAGACTTCCTACATCACCATCTTGAGCTGGAACTTGCAATTATTTTTCTTATTAAAGCTCAAATTGCCCCATCATTGACCAGTGATACCTCTTCAGATTGGTTCTTGAGTCCTGTTGATAGCCTTCTTGCTCTCTGGTATGTTAATTATAAGATATCCCAGGTTTTTCTTGTACAGTTTTTGTCCCAGACTTGAAATCCACAATTTCTTCAAGAAATTCTGGCTTCTTTTAATGGGAATTAATTTCATTAATAAGAATTTTACTACTGTGTTGAGAAGTTTCTAGGCTTCTTTTTTTTTTTTTAAGATTTTATTTTTATTTATTTATTTGACAGAGGGAGAGAGATCACAAGGAGACAGAGAGGCAGGCAGAGAGAGAGGGGGAAGCAGGCTCCCTGCCGAGCAGAGAGCCCGATGCGGGCCTCGATCCCAGGACCCTGAGATCATGACCTGAGCCGAAAGCAGAGGCTTTAACCCACTGAGCCACCCAGGCGCCCAGTTTCTAGGCTTCTTCAGTGGACAGTTAGGATATACATACAAAGTATGTGTGTGTATGTTTGTGTATGTATACACAGATATCTGTTTTTTATTAAAATAAAATATCTCATGGAGCTGTTTCAAGTTTAGTTCTTGTTTTCTGTACACAAGCATTTTTAACGAGGCAGAGTAGAGAAGCTGGTTAATAATATGCCAGCTGACTCTGCAACCACTTGATTAAATAAAGAATCCCCAGAGCTTTCAAATATTTGATAAAATAATGCACAATTACCTCTAATATGTGCATAATTCTGCTAACAGGATGTCATTTCTTTTTTTTGTTTTGTTTAAGATTTTGTTTATTTATTTGTCAGAGAGAGAAAGCACAAGCAGGGAGAGCAGCAGGCAGAGGGAGAAGCAGGCTCCCTGCTGAGCAAGGAGCTGGTTGCAGGACTCAATCCCAGGACCTGGGATTATAACCTGAGCTGAAGGCAGATGCTTAACCAACTGAGCCACCTAGGCTTCCCCAGGGTATCATTTCTATACACTTGAAACTTCCAAATGTTCAAGTGGAAAATGTACAGAGACCGTAGGAATGTTTATTGTAGGTTATTCTTTGGTTTTGTGATTCAAATTAACTTTCTTATAATAGTATAATACAACTATAAGTTATTATACAGTTATTTAGTACAGTGCTGACTAAAATAGCAATTCTGTACTCTCTAGCTACTTGTTAATCATTTTATTATTCCTAGCACCTACTATAGTGAGCTTGGTGGGCACATAGTAGCTGCTTAACTAACATTTGTGAAATGAGTAAATATTGGTGCTTTAGTATACCAATGAGTAAGTTATGCTTTCTTGGCTCCATCCTCAAAACATTATTTGCAGGCACTGATAGTTTTGCATACTTTATTGGATCTGTCTGACCTGCGGTAGCAAGTCAATTAAGAGCTTTGGGTCTTAACCTGAGAAGCAATATTAAGAAGCTCTCAATATTATCATCAGTGTCTGTAAATTTCCTAAATACAGTCTGTCTGTGTTTTGTAACTTATATTTTTTTCATTACATCATAAAGGTTAATTTGGTGAAACAGATGATGGAAATGTGTTTTAAGGCTAACACTAATCAAAAATTAAAGGACAATGTTGATGAATAAAATATGTGAATTGCAATGAAATTAGACCTGGAATTGGAGATGATGTTAATGTCTTACATTTTTCATTAAATGGCTTTTAATTAACTCCTAAGAGAGTAGTCATCCTGCAAAGCCATGTAAAATTAGACCATTCAGTCAGTAGTAGTTTTATTCAGAAATTTTCTACTCTGCTACTTTTTCAGATAGAATTTTTCTTTTCAGCTTAAGACTAAATTATTGAGTTTATATATGAGTTAAATTAACTATTTCTCATATCCCCTTTGGCTTGACACTTTCAGATTTGGTAATGCTGAAAAGGAGAGAAAAGGGGAAGAATGATAGTTTCACTGTGTGTAAAGATTAAAGGGAAAAAGATAACTTTTTCTGTTTATCTTTCTGTTTAAATACTGCACCAAGTGAACTGACATTGATAGTGGACCAGAGATCTGTTGTTTTGCTGTTTAACTAGGAGTACAAGTATTTTTTTGCAGAGCTTTGGAACTCAGAATTTAATTACTTGCTACCGGAGTCTTTTGTTTCCTTGGGAGAATTTTAGGTATCTTAAATTACCTTTGAATTTGATAAGGTCACATCAACAATTGAAATATAATAGCATCTCAAATAGCTTCACTGTAGGCTGTACCTGGTCAGCTAAGTGTTTTACCTGAACTACATAGTGTTAGAAGAAATTGAATTATTTGCTGACTTAAAAAATTTTGAGTTTTTTTAAACCTCAAGTCTGAATTTCTGGTACCTCTTGAAACATCAGAATATTTGACAATGATGGACTCATATTTTCATATTACAGCTATTGACTGGAGATGAGTATTGAAGTTGTTCTAGGCTCTGCTTCATCTTATGGTCTCCCTGATGTTGAGACTGGGTGTCAGTCACCACTTACTAAGAGAGAAATGAAACATTTCTTGTATCCTTGTCTCTAGCATCAAGGGCAAGGTTAAAGATAGATGGAAGGCTGCATATGTCAAGGGAAATGGGAGAGAACAAGAGGGAATCCTTTGTGTGTATACACATAGGAGAAAGATATTCCATGCATTTAATATAAAGGTATGCCTGTTTGGAAAGAATACAACTTTGTTTTTTATTTTTTTAAATACCATCTGAAGTTCATTTATTTAGAATCAAGAATTTATGTCAATCTATAATTTATATTTCTTTTTTCTTTTTTAAATTAACATATAATTTGTTATTTGTTTCAGGGGTACAGGTCTGTGATTCATCAGTCTTACACAATTCACAGCACTCACCATAGCACAAACACTCCCCAGTGTCCACCACCCAGCCACCCCATCCCTTCTACCTCCCTCCCGTCCAGGAACCCTCAGTTTGTTTCCTGAGACCAAGAGTCTCTTAAAGTTTGTCTCCCTCTCTGGTTTCATCTTGTTTCATTTTTCCCTCCCTTCCCCTATGATCCTTTGTCTTGTTTCTCAAATTCCTCATATCAGTGAGATCATATGATACTTATCTTTCTCTGATTGATTTATTTCACTTAGCATAATACCCTCTAGTTCCATCCACGTCATTGCAAAAGGCAAGATTTCATTTTTTGATGCCTGCATAGTATTCCAGTGTGTGTGTGTGTGTGTGTGTGTGTGTGTGTGTGTGTGTGTGTGTATGTGTGTGTGTATACCACATCTTCTTTATCCATTCATCTGTTGATGGACATCTAATATAAAGGTATGTCTCTAATATAAAGGCTCTAATATAAAGGTATGTCTGTTTTGAAAGACTATAACTTTAAAGGTCATTAGGAAGTAAACCAGCCTAGGACTGTGACTGATACAAGATAAAGACAATTGATTAAAAAGAAAAACCTAATGATCTGCTAAAGGAACTGACATACCAGTAGGGCTTCTTTTAGAATGTGAACAAAACAGGTACAGATGCTTTAAAATGCAGTGTGTATTAATTCGAATAATTGATCTGTTATCAAAACTTTTTGAAGATGGTAAAGATTTTATAAGATTTTATTTATAAGATTATCTATGAGTGTGGCAGAAACTGTGTCTTAAACAAAGGCAAGCATTTTATAGATAGAAGCTTTTCTAGAAATACTGCTTCTCAGTGTGGGAGCATTTGTAGAGTTTTTAAATTGTGGCTGATGAGAACACAGATATAAATGACATTATCAAGTTGTCTATATTTATTTTAGTACTGAGGAAAATGTAGTGTGACTGAAAGACTTTTAGGTATGGTACCTATGACAAGTATAACAATAAGAAATTGTTTATTTTTCTACGTTGAGAATAATCTTCAAAGGTTTAATGTAGAATGGTAAAAATTAGTTAAATGAAGTGGTCATGATTTATATTTACTATAATATTATAAAATTTAAATCCAAGGTGGCAATAAGTTATAAGGATGTGAGACTTAAGTCTATTCCTTATAGCATCATCAGGAATTGCTTTGTGGTGGAAAGTGAAATAGAATACATGCCATTGACTGAATGTACTCATGGCATGGACCATGGACAGTTCAGTCACAGTGACTGGAATCCCTAATCAATGGTCTGTTGGAGGTTAGATACCACAGTTGTGGCATTGTGCTATAAAGATTTACGTGTATTTTTTTTTTGCCTAGTATTTTTCTTTAAAAATTTTTTAAAATTTAAATTCAACTTAGTTAACATATACTGTATTATTATATCGGGGTAGAATTTAGTGACTCATCAGTTCCATTTAACACCTCGTGCTCATTACATCAAGTGCCCTCCTTTATTCCTGTCACCCAATTATTTCTTTTCCCCACCCACATCCCCTCCAGCAACCTTCAGTTTGTTTCCTAGAGTTAAGAGTCTGTTATGGTTTGCCTCTCTCTTTGTTTTTATCTTATTTTATTTTTTCCTTCCCTTCCCCTATGTTCATCTGTTTTGTTTCTTAAATTCCACATATGAGTGAAATCATATGGTATTTTTCTTTCTCTGACTGAGTTATTTCACTTAGCATAATACCCTGTAGTTCTATCCACGTCATTGCAAATGGTAACATTCATTCTTTTCGATTGCTGAGTAATATTCCATTATATATATATATATACACACTGCATCTGCTTTATCCATTCATCTGTTGATGCACATCTGGGTTCTTTCCATAGTTTGGCTATTGTGGACATTGCTGCTATAAACATTGGGGTGCACGTGCCCCTGTGGATCACTATGTGTGTAGATGTGTAGCTTGGGAAATTGTTCTTTTTGTTACCTGAGGAAAAATCCTGCCTTGACTAATCAGGAAGGAAAGGAATAAAGACTGATTTGACATGATTAAATATCAAAGCACCATTTTATTACCCCCACCCAAAGTGGGGCTTTCCACATACTCTGTTAGAAGACAAGGCTTGGGGCGCCTGGGTGGCTCAGTGGGTTAAGGCCTCTGCTTTCGGCTCAGGTCATGATCTCAGGGTCCTGGGATCGAGGCCCATATCGGGCTCCCTGCTCGGCGGGGAGCCTGCTTCCCCCTCTCTCTCTGCCTGTCTCTCTGCCTCCTTGTGATCTCTCTCCCTCTGTGAAATAAATAAATAAAATCTTTAAAAAAAAAAAAAAAAAAAAAGAAGACAAGGCTTAAGCTGCGCTGAGGCTTATTACTTCCTGGCCCCAAGTGTAGCCCTTAGGACTACTTGTTTGATGGTGCCTGGTAGACTCCTGTCCACTCATCAGCATGGGAAACATGAAACATGTTTTATATCTCAGTGGCCAGAGAAGCAGAAAACTATTGAGAGACAGCAGCCAAAGCTGTGTTTCCCTTTAAAATCAGTTGGTTTTTATTATATATTTAATATATAGGAAATAATACAAAAAACAATGGTAGAGCAAATATCTGTGAACTTAACATTCAGCTTAATACATAGAACTTACATACTCCCATCTCTCCCAACCTTCTCTCTCAGCACCCAGACATGATTAGTATCTTGATTTTGAGTTTTCATTCTCTTGCTTTTGTCTATAGTTCTAGCAGATGCTCATGTACCCCTAAACAAGATGTGGTTTACATTACACACTTTTGAACTTTATATAAAGGTAGTCCTGATGTATGTATCCTTTGGTGACTTGCTTTTTGCTCAACAATCTGTTCTTAAAATTCATTCATGGATAGGGGAGGGGGGATGGGTAAGCCTGGTGGTGGGTATTAAGGAGGGCACATATTGCATGGAACACTGGGTGTGGTGCATAAGCAATGACTCTTGGATCACTGAAAAAATAAAGTAAAAAAAATTCATTCATGTTGATACATATAGTTTATTCTCACTTTTGCATTATATGGTTTTGTACAAATACAAACACTGCATTCAGTTCCATGTCACTGGACATTGGGGTTATTTCCTTTTTTTTCTCTGCTAAATTAAGCAAGACTATTATTTCTGTGGAATGACCACTGTATGCAAGGCACTGTTCCAGATTCTGGGTGTACCTCAGTGAGCAAAAGAGACAGAAATTCCAACTCTTATTGAACTTATACTCTAGTTGGAAGACAAAGAATAAAAAAGGAAATTATATGATTTGTGAGAATGTGATAAATGTGATAGAGACAAAGCAGAGACAACGATAAGAAGTGTTTGTATTGGGAATGGAATTGAGATTTTAGACAGGGTGATCAGAGAAGATCTCATTAAGAATATGAATGGTTGAAAACAGACTTGGAGATGACAGAAAGAAACTATGCAATGATCTGGGGAAGGAATGTTCCAGGCAGAGGGAATAGTGCAAAGACCTTGGGGGAGGGGGTGTGCTTCCTTTATATTTTGAAAATTTCTCCTGGTGCACACATGCAAGAGGTTTTTGAATGTACATTACTAGGCAGGGAACTTCTGGATCATGGGCAATGCAGTTATGTACATTCTTAATTTGACTGATGTATTGGTCTGTGTGGGTTAACTGTTGGAACACACGGTCTGCTCTCTCTTTAGTTTCCTTTTCCTCTCATATTATTTTCTCCTTCTTACATTAGTTTGGAAGTTATACACTCTATTTCAATCCATTTAGCATTTACTCAAAACATTTTAACATGCATACTTAACAAGTGTAAAGTTGATCACTAAAAGTACCATCTTTGTGAATAATATAACCTTAAAAAGATGAACTCAGTTATGCCTCTATAATTTTATATGCTATTTTTGTGCAGTATTTTAGTTCTATCTTTTAAAAAACCACTAGTTAAACACTATTGCTATTGTTTTTTGACATTTATACTGTTGATTTATGCAATCAGTGCTTATTCTGATTTCTCATGTATTTCCCAATTTCTTCCTTTCTTTTTTTAAAGATTTTATTTATTTGAGAGAGAAAGTAAGTGAGTGAGAGAGAGAGAGAGAGAGAGAGAGAGAGAGAGAGAGCATAAGCCAGGGGGAGAGGCAGAGGGAGATGGAGAAGCAGACTCTTTGCTGAGCAAGAAGCCTGATGTGGGGCTGGATCCCAGGACCCTGGGATCAAGATCTGAGCCAAAGCCAGACACTTCACTGACGGAGGCACCCAGGTGCCCCTATTTCCCAATTTCTTTATTTATCATTCCTTCTTACATCTTAAACTTTAACCTGGGGTCATTTTTTTTCTCCTTGTAACACATTCTGTAGAATTTCCTTGGTTGGGGGGAGAGTGTTGATCACAAACCCTTTCAATTTTTGTCTGACTTTTGGGAAAAAATTATGGGCTGGCTTGAACAGTTGAGTTACATTTGTATAGTATGGTCAATGCACAAGTCACTTTCCTTCAATTAAACAGCCTAGGTGGCAACAGTGAGGTGTTATCTGAAATGTGTATTGTTCTAAATGAAGCCACAATAGAATCTTCTGGAAACTTGTGCATGGGGGCAATTTAGTCAATATAGAAGGCTATCTGGTTCCACATGCCTCTCTTTATGAGAAACAGTAACTCAAAAGTATATCTGTCCAGACACAAGCTCTGTAGGCTGTAGCCAGGATTGTTGGGGGAAAACATGACAATTTTGGGCCTTGTATAATGAATTCCAAAATATTCCCCAGACACTTGATATATTCTGCTACTTTGGGGGTGAAAGGATTAAAAAAAACCCTTATCTTTAGAAGTAATTAAATTTTTTTCCATTTTATTGTCGACTTAAAAGTAAACTGCTATGGCTTTAAATGTCATTGGTTTTGTTATCACCTTAATTAAGGAAGAAGGAATAAATGTTAGGTAGGGTAATGTAAAAAACTGAATTCTATGAGTAAATGATGAATTCTGATAAAATCTTCTTTTACTTGCATGATTAACCTCCTTTCTAAATGTCAAGAAGAGTCATTTTTTATTTCTAACAGTTTTACAATCTTTCTACAGTGATCATTCACGTTCAGGATCATTTTATGTTTTACTTTTTTACAATTAATGCTTGATGAAGATGGCAGACACTTAGACCTTAACATCTTCAAAGCAGGGGATACTAATAATTTTCTTGTTTTAGTTCTTCATGCCTCTGTCTATAAATATGTAGATGTGGTTATTAGATAATGCTTGAAAACTAATAAAATGTTAATTCATAGAATAAGATTAGATACCACTATTTTTGAAAAAGGAAGTGAAGGCAAGTTATCTTAGAGTCCTCTCATGAATCAGGGTTTGTAAGACATTTATTTTCTTTTTCAGCACATTAGCTAGGTTTTTTAAACTATCTTGGGACTAACTTCATTCAACTTTCATAAATATTCTGGTAATAACTGTCAGCACCAGGAATTTCTAACAAAAGAACTGTATTTTTTTAACAAAGATTAAGACAGATGGATCTGCATTTTATACCTTTTTTTATGATTCACTTCATTTGGCAACTTAATAACTTATCCAGTTGCTTTTGATCAGCAGCTTCCATATTATTGGCATATCAATCTTGCCTTTTTTTTTAGTGCCAAAGGGAGGAAAGTATAGATAATATAATCAAAATTTATATACTTTGTACTTTAAAATTCTCAACTATCCTGTTTTCATTTCTTTCCTGAATTTTGGCTCTTTTAATTGTGAACTGTTTGACCAACCTTGGACAAGTTACCTAAACTCTCAAAACCTCAGTTTTTTCATTTAGAAAATGATATAATCAATAATGGTACTTAATTCATAGTAATGCTGTCAGGACTAAATAAGACTATCACATAAAATAAGGTTATTTTCTGGCAAATAGTAAGTACTTAATAAGTGAACATGATTTTTTTTATTATTAATACTGGAATAGTAGCTGAAGTGGTATGGGTTGAAGGCATTGTAATTGAGGAGACAAAGGTATTACAAGGACAGTGTGATGAATGGACTGTCCATGACCCAGGATGATGGCAAGAGAGGGGTAGGTAGTCTGAATTGTTTGCCAGTGTCTTTGGTTAATCAGGGAGGTGTAGATAGAGACTGGTAAACAGCAATGATGAGGAGTAAGAGAGGCATGACCCCTAAAGGAGCATGGATTTTTACTTGAAGGAGCAGAGACTTGGATGGGAGCCTTGGAAAATAAGGAAAAGGCTGATCACCAAACCCATGCCTGGTATATATGGCAAAATGGGCATTTGCCCCTCAATGGGCTTTTGGGGGAGGCTGTGTACTTGCGGTGCATCCAAGTTTCAGTGTAGGCAAGGTGTTGAAAGAAATTGAGGATGTTGTAAAGGTATTTTTACTCTAAGAGGAGTTTCTCTGAGACACAATAAATAAATTTTAGAGAAAGAGGAACATTATGGTTGGTTTAGAGGAAAGAAGTCCAAAGTGAAATGGGAATGAAACTGTGGGAAAGGAAAGCTGACTAGAGCGAATTGTATCTTGGATGATGATCAAGAATAACATGTGTTTGAGGCACAAGGCTTCCAGAAGGAATGAGACCTGTTTTTTGGTTCCTGTCAAGATGGGGAAATCAGCCATGAAGAGGGAGTGGGACTAAGGCTATTTGAACGATTGAGTGTTGTGGCTGGAGCCTCAGGTGGCAGGCTACCAGAGGCAGTGAGAGCACAGAGGGAAGCTTGCAAGTTGTGCTCTTGCCTCTTTCCTATTTCCTTGGGACAATCAGTGTTCATTCCTTCACCACAGAAATTGGCAGCAGCTGTCCAGGGATAATAAAAGAGCAGCACAAAAGCTCTTTTGGGGTGGGATGTGGCTGAAAGCAGCCACGAAGAGGCCAGGTGCTCTTGGGCATTTATTGCTCCATTTCTTTTCCCTCCAAAGGCCCAGGGATGAAGAAGTTACAATGTAGGAAGACTTCCTCCTTTCAGTGGCATTTCTCAGTATTAAGGGTGAAACCCTAATCAGAGGATCCCCCTGTGCAGTGACAGTAAAGGGGAGGGTCAGGAGAGGTTTTGTGGTGCCTGGAGGCTTCTATCTTCCCGTCCTCTCACTTAACTCACTGGGTCTGACAAACTATTGCCTGGCCTTCAAACCATTCTCATGATACAATTCCGGATGGAATAGCTAATGCTCTTCGGTTCACAAGCACGAAAACAAAACAAAGAATCCTGAAAAGTAGAGCTATTATAGGTGAAAGACAATAAACATATATCATTTGAAGCAGTATTATTGCAACAGAATGTACCAAGAATTTAAACCATGCATGATAAGAATACTTATTAGTAATATGAAGCAGGAATAAGAAGTTATAAATAGGAACTAAGGGGAAGTATCCAGAATGAAGAATGTGGTATTGAAATAAAGTATTTGAGCACTGGCACAGGTATCAGAAAGGACATAGCAGAAGAATGAATTAATGAAGATAAAATTGAAGAACTTACGCAGGGGGAGCAAGAGAGAAAAAAAAAAAAAAGACCAAGAAACATGACTGGAGAAGTGCAAATAGGATTGCACCAGTCGATAGGTTTCATAAAAGAGGTAAAAAAAGAATAAATACTTGAACAAATAATATGGTTTAATTTCTTATGTCTAAAGATAACAAAAAATTCCCAGTGTGAAAGGGCTCATACAGGACCAAACACGACAGAGAAAGAAATATCCATACCTGGGAATTTAATATCAGAATACAGGAATATTAAGATGAAGAGAAAATTCTAAAAGCTTCCAGAAAGAGATTCCCCACCAAGGAAAATGGACCAGATTGAAAGCCCTTTTCTCAACACACACATATATATGTATAAAGGAATAAATAATTTTAAGGCATTGAAGGAAAGTAACTTTGAATTAAAATTTGGTTTTATCCAACAAAATTGTCATTCAAATATGAGAATATAATAAACAACACTCTCAGCCTGCAAGGCCTTGTTGCACAACTCCCCACCAATTTCTCTTGGAGAAAACCTTCAAATCAGAAGAGCTTTGGAAGTTAAGAGTAATTAAATAACATGTAGTTTTAATATAAAAAATAAAATCTAGTGTCAAGGAAATAAAAAAAGGGAAAGTACAATACAGTGAACCAGGACATTTGTTGGAGGGAAAGATATCAATGTTGATAACTTTAAAAAGTCAATAAGGGTAAATAATTATTTCAGTAAAAGCAACAGCCATAAGAACAAAAATCATGTTTACCTTTTTTCTTTTTAAAAACTCAAGTATAGTTAACATACAGTGTTATGTTAGTTTCACAATATAATGATTCAATAATTTTATCCATTTCTCAGTGCTCATCAGATGTTTCCCTTTTAAACTAACAGAAGGAAGTAGTTCTGTCCAAATGGAAATCATGGAAGGGGAGAATAGAGGGAGAATACAATAAAAAGAAATATGAAATAAGGTGGCTGAAATATATCTGAATATAAAATAAGAACAAATGATTTAAGATCATCAATTAAAAATCTAGGATCTCAGATTGGATTAAGAAAACAAGATCTAAGGATATGTGATCTTCATTAGACACAAATAACACAGAAAGATAGAAGGATTGAGGAAAGAGAGTAGCTAACCACAGGTCAGAATAAAGGTGGGTTAAGTAGCTTAATAACTGACAAAAGAGAATTTAAGGCAACAAAATACAGTATTCCTTTTTTTTTTTTTAAAGATTTTACTTATTTATTTCACAGAGAGATTACAAGAAGGCAGAGAGGCAGGCAGAGAGAGGAGGAAGCAGGCTCCCTGCAGAGCAGAGAGCCCGATGGGGGCCTCGATCCCAGGATCCTGAGATCATGACCTGAGCCGAAGGCAGAGGCTTTAACCCACTGAGCCACCCAGGCGCCCCAAATACCGTATTCCTAATAATATACTTTATGTACAGGTAAAAGGGAAATTAGAGGGAGAAGATATACAATCATGAACACATATGTACTAAAATGCCATGTTAGAATGTATCAGGCAATAAGTGGCAGAATTTTAGGGAGAAACCGATAAATCAACAATTAGAGGTGGAGATGATCACACAACTTATTAGAAACTAAGTAGTCAAAAGAAAAAAAGGAAAAAATTTGTAGATTAAAATACAATTAATAAGTTTATTCTATTAGATATATTGAAGACTATATACTTAATCAGCAGAGAGTACCTACTCTTGAGCAATCAACAACTGTTATAAAAATGTATCTTGTGTGCCTTGGGTGGCTCAGTCGGTTAAGCGTCTGCCTTCAGCTCAGGTCATGATCCCAAGGTCCTGGGATGGATTCCCCATCGAGCTCTTTGCTTAGTGGTGAGCCTGCTTCTCCCTCTACCTACCTTTCCCCCTGCTTGTGCTCTCTTTTTCTCCCTCTGACAAATAATTAAAAAAAAAATCTTAAAAAAAGTTTATCTTGTATTAGTCCACAAAGGAAGTTTCAACAAATCTCAAATGAATAATAGCAGCTATGTTCTCTGATCTCATTGAAATAAAATTGAAATTATCAAACAAAGGACAGTTCAAAAACAAAATAAAACAAAACCCCTACCTTATGTTTGGAAATTACATAATTATTGTATTATTTATCTATTATAAAATAATTCTTGGATTAAAAAGGAAACTGTGTAGGAAATTAAGAAATCCTTAGCACAGAATGATAGTGAAAATACTGCACGTTAAGACCTGTGGGGCAAAACTGAAGAAGGACTAACTTTAATGGGGATTGATAGCTTTAAATAGAGCCAGTAGGAAACAAGGTAAGTTTAAATAAAACAGACAAAATTAGCATTCAATTCAAGAAATTGGGAAAAGAGCAAACACAAAGAGACCAGAAGGAAACAATAAAGATAGAAGCAGAAATAAATGGACTGTGTATTAATTATAATGAAGCCTTCTAAAATGAAAAGCTGTTTTTTTGAAAAGGTTTATAATATAGTCACATTTTGCACAAAAGTCATCAAGAGAAACAAATTCAAATACGCACAGAACAAGAAGTCCCAGGCAAAACCTTCATCTCTTTTTTTTTCACAGGCCCATTGGAGATGGAGATTGCCTGAAATCCACAGAATGTGTCATCTTGCTCACGTTATTAGAAATATGCTCTGCCAGGGGGATGCAGACATTTACACGCCCTGTGTCCACGTGGGGATATCTGTCTACCTACTACTCCTCTCCCCAACCTCTATTTTATCAATTCTCCAATTTTGTTCCCCCCCGCCTTTTTTTTTTTTTTAAGATTTTATTTATTTATTCATGAGAGACAGGGAGAGAGAGAAGCAGAGGCAGAGGGAGAAGCAGGCTGCCTACTGAGCAGGGAGCCTAATGTGGGACTCAATCCCAGGACCCTGGGATCATGACCTGAGTCGAAGCCAGATGCTTAACCATCTGAGCCACCCAGGGGCCCCCAATTTTGTTTCCTCTAAGATAGGGCTGTAAAGGTGTATTGCTGGTTTTTCCAACTGAAAGAAAATTGCTTTTGGTGGTCTTTACAAACAGGTATACAGAAAAGAAAATATTGACAGATCAATAGCTGAATACCAGAAGATGTGCTGATTTGCTTCAGTAAGGAAACAATTTCTGGAATAGCAGTCATGTTTGGAGTCATCACCTGTTTAAATTTATGAAAATCCACTGTCATTTTCCAAGATACATCTGTCCTCTGAAGAGTTCAACAAAGTGAGTTGAATGGGATATGAAGGAAATCACTACCTCTGCATTCTTTAAGTGTTTAATTTACAATTTCTCCAGAAATGCAATATTGAAGATTACTATAGCATTTGCTAGTTTTTATGTCCACAGAATTACCTAAATAATTCTGATGGACAGTGCCTTCAGGGCTGAATCTCATTTTTTTGTTTTTGTTGTTTTTGGTCATTCTTTGATCATTCAGCCTTTGCATGTTGATGCCTTCTATGTGAATAGAATAATGACTTCTGTTTTGACCCAGAGCCAGAAATGGAGGGAAAACCCCAAGCTGGTTCTCACTACTTTGTTGTGGGTGGTGACCTCACAACACTTTCATATTGGTCCTGATAGAGGCAGGGAACCTAAGCAATTTTCACTAACTAGACCTTCAACCTTCTGATGTATTCACTTTGGTGAGTATGGCAAATTCCAAACAAATACACACTGGATGAAATGCACATTAAAATCCCAAGGCAGAAATGTTTGTGAGCTGAGATGACTGTTTGGTGTAGTTTATGTCCAGAAAACCCTCTGAGACTTGACTATGAGTACAGACAAGAATGATGAGTGCAGGTTTAAATCATTCCTTTCCACCCCAGGTCAGTCCAGGCAGGTCCACTAATGGCTTCCTTAAACATCCATGCTATCCTCTTTCTTTTTCTTTCTTTCTTTTTAAGATTTCATTTATTTATTTGACAGAGAGAGACACAGCAAGAGAGGGAACACAAGCAGGGGAAGTGGGAGAGGTAGAGGCAGGATTCCCACGGAGCAGGGAGCCTGACACAGGGCTCAATCCCAGGACTCTGGGATCATGACCTGAGCCAAAGGCAGACACTTAATGACTGAGCCACGCAGGCACCCCCATGCTATCTTCTTTCTTCCCCACTCTTCAGATATCATATACAAAGGACAAAGTGTTCAAAGACAAGCATTCCAAGTCATGAACCTATCATACTTTCATTTTGCCATTTTTTTTTCTTTTGATTCAACCTCTTCTTTTGCTTCTCTATTTAGTAGCCTGTAATACTATCCTCCCAAATGGGATTTGGGGTATTCTTTACTATTTGTTCCTTTTGCATTCTAGAAATACACCCTTAGGTCATTTCAAATGATGAGTTCAAGAGTCTCAGCCTCTTCTCCATGAGCCACTCCTATGCATTTCCATTTGACTTTTTCCAGCCTTTGAGGGAGATTTGACAGCTTTACTCTAGGTCACCCTGAGATCTTGTATGGTCTTCTTGCAATAGAAAAAGTTATCATTCATTCAGTCAAGCCAACTTGTTGGGACTTTTGGATCATTCACATCTTTTAGATGAATTGTTTCTTAATTTCTTGAATACCAGAAGACTAGAAGTCAGTCCTATTTGTTTCTTACCTTGGCTTCCTGAACATCACAGAACTGCTTCAAGTCTCAAGAAGAGAAAGGAACTTTTAGTGTAGTGACAAGCTGTGACATGAAGTCTTCTATCAATCATGTCAGAGATGTTGGTTTTAAACATAAACTTTGTGTCAGGGTTTTCAGCTTCTAATATTCATGGTTTCAAGTTCATGACATTAATCTTAAATAAATAAGACAAAAGGAGATCAGCACTCTAACAATTACTATTTGTTCCAAGTTGTAAAAACTGTTACTGACTTGATGTAGTTTAATTTAGAGACCTTCAGAAATGAGTTTGGATTTCAGTGCTTGAAAATGTCAAATATAAATGTAATAAATCTGTTAAAATTATCTCATTCTTCAGGTGATAGTGGCTTTGGTAGTTAAAATACAGCTCATAAAGTTTATATATATGTTAAGGCTAATTAGTTTTAAAACTTTTTAGAGGGAACATCTTCAGAAAAGGACCAAATTGGGGTTGATAAGTGTAGAATATTTAAACCAAGTGAATCAACCTAAGCCTCAAAAGATGGAATTTTAATGACAGGTTAATTAAGCAGTGTATCCACGCTTATTTGACAAGAGATCCTAGAATGTAACATAGAAATCAAAACTACCACAGCAGCAAGTTGGCTAAATGATGTCAATGTGAGTGATTATGAAAACCAGTCAATTTCTTTCGGGGAAAGAAAATCTATAAAAAGAAGAGTGAATTTCAAGATATCTTTACGGGCTTTCCAATGTTTTCTTTGACAAGCTGAGATTTCTTTCAATGGTTGTCATGACTTTCTCTGTTGTTGGAAGTAGGATTTTATAACATTACTGGATATTTTGCATGTTAAAAAATAAAAAATGAATCAAATAGTTATAATTATCTTGTTCTTTTAGAGAAAATGCTAATTTGATGCAAAGGAATCCTAATTGGAGTGTCATATTTTTAAGTCTGGGTCTCTATTTTACACTGAGATTTTCTTTGAACTAGAGTAGAAAGGTAAAGTGTTTTTGAATTAGTAAAAATCATTATCTGATTCAACAATTTTTTTTGTTTCAATGAAAATTTTTTTATGTTGCAATATTGATTTTTATTGATGACAATTTGGTAGCAGGACTGAACATTTGACTTTCTTATTAAATCAGACTGAGTTACTATGAATTTAAAACATTTTCAAAACTTAAATGTTTAACAGATTTTCTAGTTTTAGTTATAGATGCATACAAGCGAAGCTATGCTTTAGCTTGGATGGAGACAGATTTTTAAGTGAATTATGGCAGAATGTTTTAGATTTTACATTAATCATCTTTAGAGAATGTTTTTATTTCCTTACTTACAAGCAATGTATTTTGTAATGAAAAGCTAGTTCATTGTTATCTCTTTAGATTGCTTGCTGATAGAAATCAGTTAATAATGAATAAACACACATTCCAAAAAGACCAGCCATGTCAGCATGTAGAGTCTCTGAATAGAGCTCTTTAGAAAATGTTAGCAAAGTTTTACAAATTCCCATGTACAACCAGAGAAATTGTCGAAATATGTCAAAACATATATAGTATGTATCTCAATGAAACTGAAAAAAAAAATCTCCGGAGCATGTTTGGTGACAAGTCAGAATGAGTTTTTCTCTGAAAGTCTCCTTGACCTCTAGTGTAAACAGATTTCTTGCGGAGTCCTCCCAATCCTCTATACACAAGTAAATCCTAAACATGTCTGAATCCTAAAGTCCATATAATGTGAGTTCCCAGGTTGGGAATACTATGCAGCTATTAGAAACATATTTGTATCAGTTAGAATATTACAGTTATTTTCTGGTATCTTTTTGAGAGCAGAACTATGCCTTATATCCTCAATGCTAAGTACAGTCTGTGGCACATAGACACATTTAAAATGAGAGTTACCTATTTTTTAATCCCTGTAACTGCATTGTTAAGGAGACAAAAATCCTCCTTTATTTTATTTTATTATGTTTTAAAGGTTTTCTTTTTAAGAATTTATTTATTTGACGGAGAGAGAGAGCGAGAGAGAGAGAGAGAGCACAAGCAGGAATAGTAGAAGAGGGAGAAGCAGGCTCCCTGTTGAGCAGGGAGCCCAATGCAGGACTCGATCCCAGGACCCTGAGATCACGACCTGAGCCGAAGGCAGTTGCTTAACCAACTGAGTCACCCAGGCATCCCCCCCCACAAATCCTCCTTTATTTTAATGAGTAAGAAACTGAACGGCTGACATGTGAAAAAAATTGTCCAAAATCTTATCAGCACTAGTAAGCAGCTGAACTAAAATTTGCAGACAGGTTTGCCCTAAGCCAGAGCTTGTGCTTTCTCAAGGACACCAGACACTATCCACATAGCCATGAAGGATGCTGAAGGACCCTTAAATCGTCTCCAAGAATGCATTTCTCCGTTTCCGAGTCCAGAATAAACCAGGAAGTCCTGAACTCAATGAACACTAGTTTTAAGGAATTGATTAACTCTAAACTTAAAACAACTTTGAATTTAAAAATATGTAGTAAATGTTGAGTAATAAGTGCCTATAATTCTGTATAAGAACTATGTGACATAAAGGACTGACAAGGAAATTGAAAGAAAGCAAAAATAATTGAAATTAAATAATTGAAAATAAATAAAGACGGACCCATTGGGCATGGTACTAACATCGAAACCTGGCTTTGTCAACTGTAAGACTAGTGATTGTCTTACATGTTGCTGTGTGGATCATCACTGTTTTTAAGACTAATGAGACCCTGAAGATTGAGGTGTTGAGCAGCAAATGGTTTCTATTGTGTTTCGTAGATCATTTCATTCTGGTTGTTGGAACTATAAAGTTGTTATTGAAAGATATACAGCCCTTTGGTTAAAGGTGTTTTATTTTAACACATATTTAGGAAAGTCAGTTTCCAATTATGGTAAAGCTAGAGAACTAGTGTGGAAATTTCTGCAATTTATTTTCACCATGGAATGAAAGGAAGAAATAAAGCATAGAATATTAGATCATTAAACTCAATTTTCTTTTCTTTTCTTTCCTTTTTTCTTTGATAAGAAAACTGAGACATAAGGTGGCTGAATTAGTTGATTACATAGTTCACTAGTACAGAGCCTGGTTAGTTCCATGTCTCTTGATTTTTGACCTAGCGTACTTACTAAGGAACTGCTATATGTGTTTTTCAGCTAAAGGATAAAATGCAAGGTAACTTTTGAGTTAAAGATAAAATTTCTTTATATAATTAAAGATTTAAAATAAAATGGTTAAGATAAATTTCAAATGTTCCTACATACTGAAAAGAAAGTGCCTTTCATTCTTACTATTTGACTCAACAGACATTCATTAGCTCTGTCCCCTTCCATTTTGACCTGGATGCAATAATCAATTTTTCCAACTATTCTCACCGTCATCCTCAATTCCCTTAAGATATATACTGTCCATTCACCCTTTTTCTAGGCCCCCTTTTATGGATCAATGATCTGTCTTTTTGGTTCCTGCCTCTGGGTTTCTGAGAAGTGCTCAAAAAATTGCATAACCATGCTGATGCTGTCATTACCAGTGCAGATGTTCCAAACTCAGCCGGGCCTCTGATGATGCTTAGCAATTCTATTCCTGATCTGTGTCAGGGTCCCTTTTCCAGTCTTATATGGATTTTGAAAACTGTTACTCCTTTTCTCAGTCCCTAGCTTCATCCTTGTCTCCTGCCTCAGCATATGGTGCTTTCACCTTTACTCAGAACGTCAAGCCCATCCGCTGAGCATTTCCTCAGTATTCCTTCTATTCACTTCTGAAATTAAGTATATCTTCTTCATCTTCCCTCCCTTCCTTCCTTAGAGGAATCATAGGAGTGGTCAAGAGAAAGGGCTCTGGAGTCAGATAGCATCTCAGCTCTTCAGTCTAGTAAGTGCGTAACTTTAGACAGATTCCTTACTCTGTGTTTAAGTCTCCTTCTCTGTGTGATGGGTGTAATAACAGTATTTACCACATAGGCTTGATATAAAGAGTAATGAGGTTTATACACACATACATACATGCATATATACATAGAGTGCATGGTGCTTGGCACAAGGTAAGTGTACAAGTTAGCAGGACTAGTTTTATTGTTGTCATTTTTGTTATTGCCTCAGAAAGAAATTGTTTTAACTGAGGATATGTCCTCAGTTAACTCCATCTATCTCCTTTCCTTTCTCTTTTCAACACATCTCTCCCCAATGAGATTTTCTTTTCAGTATAAAAGTAGGGGCACCTGGGTGGCTCAGTCAGTCAAGCATCTAACTCTTGGTTTGATCTCATGGATTGTGGGGTCAAGCCCCGCATTCTGCTCCATGGTCAGTGGGGAGTCTGCTTGAAGATTCTTTCCCTCTGCCTCTCTCCTGACTCATGTGTTCTTTCTCTAAAATAAATAATCTTGAAAAAAAAAGCACGCTCAAGCATTTCATTTCCAAAAATATCAGTAATGATCCTCTATCTTTTTAGTTAATATCTAACTGTAAACCGTATCCTGACTTTACCCTGCCTTATTCCTGTCCTTCCATTAGCATACAATTCTGGCAACTCTAAGTAGTTTCTGAGCTGCTGCTGGAACACAAGTCCAGAATTCATGGTTGAGTGGGATGGTAAAATCTGCTAATTTTGAAATGCTATGACTATATGACTAAAGAATATAAAACTTACTCTTTTTCATCATTAAAAATGAATACAGGGATGTCAGCAAGGTGGTGGAGCAGGAAGCTATGGACACTCCTTTACCCTCTGAACATAATAATTCACCAAAGTTCAAGGAAATCTTCTTTTTGTGAGAAATCCAGAAACTAATTGAAAGACTCTTACTCTCCAGGTAAACATAAAACCAGACTCATTGAAGCCAGTAGGGAGATTAAGGACACCTTCTTGCCAGAATCCCTATCCCTGGCACAGTGTTATACACAAATTAATAAATGTGATAGACCACATTAAAATAATAAAAGATAAAAAACATATAATCATCTCACACATGCAGAAAATTATTTGACAAAATTCAGCACTATTTTATGATAAAACTTTCAACAAATTTGGAATAGAAGTTTACCTCAGTATAATAAATTTATATATTAAAGCTTATAGCTAACACCATGCTCGACAGTGAAACAATGGAAGCTTTTCCTCTATGATCAGGAAAAAGGCAAGGTCGTCCACTCTAGCCACTACTATTCAGCATAGTATTAGAAGTCTTAGCCAGAGCACTTAGGCAAGGAAAAAAAAATCATCTGAGTTGGAAAGGAAGAAATAAAGTGATTTTTTTCACCGATGACATGATATTTATTTATTATTATTTTTTAATTTTAATTTTTGCTGGAATTTATTATTATTATGTTCAATTAGCTAGTACCTAGTACATCATTAATTTTTGGTGTAGTGTTCAGTGATTCATTAGTTGTGTATAACACCCAGTGCTCATCACCACATGTGCCCTCCTTAATACCCATCACCTGGTTACCCCATACCCCTGCCCCTCCCTTCTGTAACCCTCGGTTTGTTTCCCAGAGTACAGAGTCTCTCATGGTTTGTCTCTCTCTCTATGATTTCTTCCCATTCAGTTTTCCCTTCCCTCCCTGTGGTCCTCCATGCTATTCCATATGTTCCACATATGAGTGAAACCATAGGATAATTATCTTTCTCTGCTTGACTTATTTCACTTAGCATAATCCATTTTAGTTCCATTTATGTTGATGAAAATGGTGGATATTCATCCTTACTGATGACTGAGCAATATTCCATTGTATATGTGAACCACAACTTCTTTATCCACTTATCTGTTGAAGAATATCTCAGCTCCTTCACAGTTTGGCTCTTGTGGACATTGCTGGTATGAACACTGGGGTGTGTGTGCTCCTTCTTTTCACTATTTCTGTATCTTTGGGGTAAATGCCCAGTAGTGCAATTGCTGGGTCATAGGATAGTTCTATTTTTAATACCTTGAGGAACCTCCATACTGTTTTCCAGAGTGGCTGCTCCAGCTTGCATTCCCACCAACAGTGTAAGAGGGTTCCACTTTCTCCACATCCTTGCCAACACTTGTTGTTTCCTGTCTTGTTAATTTTTGCCATTCTAACTGGTGTAAGGTGGTATCTCATTGTGATTCTGTTTTGTATTTCCTCAATGGCTAGACATGATATTTAATATAAAAACCCTAAAGAATTCACGCATGCTTACACACACACACATACACACGCACAACCTTGTTAGAACTAATAAACGAATTCAGTAAAGTTTGAAGATACAAAATCAACATATAAAAATCCATTACACTTCTATATAACAATAATATGCTATCTGCAAAGGTAATTCATAAAATAATCTTATTTACAGTACCATCAAAGAGAACCAAATATTTAGTAATAAATTTAATCAAGGAGGTGAAAGCCTTGTACTTTGAGAACTAGAAAACAGTGCTGAAAGAAATTAGCAAAGACATAACAGGAGAAAGACATCCTATGTTCTTTTTAGTGGATAATAGTACTTAAAAGCCAAGATCAGGGCATTAGGTGCACTCATTGCCATTGCAGTATTATTGCTTCTAGGCTCTCTCTGTGGACAGATCTAGATGATATATATGTGTATACATACATATATACACACAGACACCTACACAACCACATCCTCATATATGCATGCATACACACACATATGTACACATTTGTATCCACATTTTGATATATATCTATATAAGGAAAATCATGAATTAACACCGATATCTCCAATTCCAATCCACTACCACATGGTTCATTCTAGTTTTCCCCTTTCATATTTGTATCTCTTTTCTTTGATAGTGAGATACCTGGCTCCCTTTAATCTTAATATTTTTCTTAGTTGATAGATATTCATGAAAATAATCTCCCACTTCAGCTGTCACTATTTTCCCTTCATGGATGCTCTCTTGGCCCACTTAGACTCTGACACTACCTATCAGGCCCCCCTTTTACCTTTCCATGGGCACTAATAATCCATGCAAGGCTACTCTTTCCCATAATTCCCTTCACATGGACACTCTGAATACTGCTCATGCTTTGACTTTCCATATTGGGTCGTCCTTTATCCCATGCTTTCCTCATCCCATCTTCCCTCCACATGGTTGCCCTCCTTAATCTGTTCAGATAAATATATTCCATAATACTCTGCCTCTCTAGGTAGATACCTTTCTCACACTGGCTAGGCTTTAACATCTTGCTGAAGGTTACCATGGCTACCTCTTACTTTCAGCATAAATGACTGGTCAGGAAATAAGGGAAAGAAAAGGGAAATGGAAAATTGTACCCAATGGAATTTATTCCTAATCCCAGTTTCTGCCTCTAGTGCTGATCAGTCTTAGTCCATCTTGCCTGCTCATTGAATCATGTGCCTTGCCAGTTGATCATGATTTCTTACTAATTCCTGCTTGTGGTCTGCTTGGCCCCTATATCTGCTCACTAAATATGTCACAGGCTTAATCTCTTCCAGAGCCATGTCCCTGTCTCCCTCTAGGCTGCAGATAGCAGTTCAGGATCAGATTAGCTTCTTACTCAACCCACTTCTGCAGCAATCACAACTGTTCTCAGAAATAAAATTTAGGATGCACGATATCAAACCAAGAGTCATCTTTGAAGAGTAGCTATTGAAACTACAGCTGTGGAGGGGGTTGAAAATAAGGAAAAAGAAGAGGAAACTAGATAATATCTCAGGAAGGGTACTTATGTGTTTATATTTAGGGAACAGAAAGAGAAAGAAAAAAGAAAGTTAAAGAAGATGTATCTTGGACTAATCTATAGCCTGGAGAAAAATGAAGTAATTGATCTAGGTGACTAATTTTTTGAGAAGAATTTGACTCAGTGCTGTGTCCTTAAATAATTTAAATTGGAAGTGTAGTGGTATTATTATAGACCTGGTGTAAACTAAGAAATATGACATTATAGAATAATTTGTTACAGTAAAAATGACTCAGCAGGTTGAGTCAAACTAAGTGATTCATCTATACAGCTTGTCAGATCATCTGAAAACCATTTTGCCTGACTTAAGAGTTCAGGGTCAGTTACAGAAAGGCTTGCCTTTTCTGTTTTAGTCAACTTTTGTGTGGATAGTTTGTTATGACAATAGCAGTCTTATGAATTCATTATAAAAAGCCTTGTGAAAGAGACTCTTTGGACAGCAGTGCTCTCTCTTAGATTGTGTGGCTGGTTATTTGCCTAAAACACCTTTTTTGCTTAGGTGACCTTGTTTAGATTGGCAAATCCTCTGGAAATGTGGGTAGCATGTATATTCATTTTACTCACCACTGTATCCCTATTACCTAATATACTGCCTGGCATATTGTAGATTTTAAAATAGTACTTGTGAAATTATTGAATGAAAGGAGATGGTTCTACACTTCTTTAAGAAGTCATCATTTGGTGGTAAGAAAAATGATACAACAGTTTTTGAGACAGCTGTGGGAAGGCAGTCATGGCTTAAAAAATTTCCAGGACAACATGGAATCTAAGAAACAAAACATATGAATAAACAAACAAACAAACAAACAAACAAGCAAAAAGAAGAATCAGACCTATGTATAAATACACAGAACAAATTGATGGTTGCCAGAGAGAAAGGGGATGGAGAGAGGGGCAAAATAGGTGAAGGGAAGTGGGAGATACAAACTTCCAGTTATGAAAGAAATAAGTCTTGGGGATGAAAGATACAGCATTAGGATTATAGTCAATGGTATTGTAATAGTGTTGTATGGTGACAGATGGTAGCTACATTTGTGGTGAGCATAGCATAACAAATAGAGATGTTTAATCACTATGTTGCACACCTGAAACTAATGTAACATTGTGTATCAGTTATACTAAAACAAAACAATTAAAAAAATTTTTCTAAGGCAATCCTCAAGGAACATCAATATGGAATAGATTAGAGATTTTATCTGTAGCAATGCAACAAATGCTTTCCCTTTATAGAAGTAGATATAATTTTTATTGTGTTTATAATTTAAACCTTTCCTATTCAAGCTTTGACTCCCTACAGTGGGTCACCTTTCAGTGCAAACGCTTTCCTCATTTCCTCTCCTCTCCACATTGTTGCCCTCACGAAATCATTAAGAAACAGGTAGCTGGATAACATGACATTTTGAAGTCCTTTTTAGAAACAAGTAGTTGCATGCCATCTAGCAAGACAATTATGCTGACTGGATCTTCTTTTGCTACCCCAGCACACACACAGTAAAATTTCAAGTAATTGTGGTCATAAAACCACCCCATTTTTAAGAAAATTATTGCAGTGATTAAGTAGTTTAGTAGTAATATATTTTTCAGATGGCTTAATGAGAGTTACTGTAAGATGATTATTTCCATCATAATTTTGTTTTTACCCCCATTGTTGCATTCATCAGATAATAACCTTTTCAATAGTTTGGGCCTTAACTTTTTAAGAAAATGGCACTTAAACAAGTATTTCCCATATGGGAAGAAGGGGACTAACCTTTATTTAGCTTCTGCTTTATTTCTAGCATATGCTATTTAATCTTAAAAGATTTATCTTTCTGTGACATGAAGCATAGATAATAGTCAGTGCATTTCATTAAAAGAAGTCAGTTATAAAAAACCCTAATAGTCAAAAGCTAGGGTTCAAGAGCAGACAGATCTCATTTAAATTTTGGCTTTTCTCTTTCCTAGCTGGGCTTTTGGGAAGGTTATCTAATGTTTCTTAGCCCAAACTTCCCCATTAAGAAGCTGGATTTAATAATACTGCTTATTTCATTGAGATGTTTGGAGCATTCGGTGAGATAATACTGTAGAGCAGTTACCTTAATATCTGGCACATAATAAGTGCTCAATAAATATTAATAGTCTTTATTATAGAAGGCTGTCTGGGGCACCTGGGTGGCTGATTCGTTAAGCATCTGCCTTTGGCTCAGGTCATGATCCCAGGGTCCTGGGACTGAGCCCTGCATTGGGCTCCCTGCTCAGCAGGGAGCCTGCTTGTCCCTCTCCCATTCCCCCTGCTTGTGTTCCCTCTCTCACTGTGTCTCTCTCTGTCAAATAAATAAATAAAATCTTAAAAAAAAAAAAAGAAGGCTGTCTGGTTTCTCCCACTTATTTTAGTGCTTTCAAGGTTGTTCCATGTCATAGTACATATCAGTATTTAATGTCTTTTTATGACTGGATAATATGCCTTTGTGTGAATATACAACATTTTGTTGATCCATTCATCAGTTGATTGACATTTGGGTGTTTCCACCTTTTGGTGATTGTAAATAGTGCTGCTATGAACATTTGTGTACAGGTTTTTGCCTGAATACCTGTTTTAAGTTCTTTTGGATATATGCCTAGAGGTGGAATTGCTGGCAATTCTATGTTTAATTTTTTTGAAAACTATAAAGTGATTTCTGCAGTGGCTACACCATTTTGCATTCCAATGTAATGTATGAAAGTTCCAAAATTTCCACATCCTCACCAAAACTTATTATTTTCTGTTTTTAAAAATGATGGCCAGCCTAGTGGTCTAAAGTGTTTGTGGCTGTTTACATGTCTCTACTAGTCTATCAGCTTTTCTGGGGGAGGATCTAAATCTTATTTCTTTTTCTCACATGTTCAACAGTAAGTGAATTTTATGTGTTATTATAGCAATCTCAGACTTTAAGGAGCCTGTGATTTCGGGGGAGATATAGGTACATAAAGATGTTTAAAATCTGTGGAAGGAGCCCCATGGGAGGATGTGCAGAGCACAAAATGAGTATAGAGGAACAGGGTAGGATGACTCTCCCTAGGGCACTGTGGGAAGGCTTCACAGAGGGACTAACCAGTGAAATGGGTCTTTGTGAGGAAGGAAGTTCACCAGGTAGAGAACTAGGTCAGTGATATTCCAGGCAGATGGAAAATCATAGGCAAAGGCAGGCAAGGGGGAAGAGCATGTTGCGTGTAGTATTTGAATAGAAGCAAAAGGATGTCTCAACAATGAAAACACTATTTATTATTTGAAGTGTCAACAAAATAAGAAAGAAATCTTATTTTAACTGCTATCAGTTGTATGTGAATTAATAAAAGAAAAAATATACAAATAATACAAATATGTCAAAAAGATATGAAAGAATAATGGTAGTGTGGAGAATGACTACATTTGAGCACTAACCGGCTTTTTGACCTTGGGCAGGCTGATGACTTAGTGAAATAAAAGGTCCAGAATAGATGGATTTTAAGATTTTTTCTAGCCTAACCTTCTATGAAGCAAAACAAACAATCAACCGACTCTACAGTTTCTCTTTTGACTGAGAAGTCTGGTAAAGTTAATCAAATCATTTAGACTGGTTCATGTGTATGGAAGCAAACACAGACGTTTTGCTCATCATTTCCATATGGTCTATTGGTAGCCATCATGAGGCATTTTGCCTGGAAACTTCCCCTCAAAATATTGCAGAGAATAGAGAATTGAAACAGCATGTTGTGATGAAATATTTGTTAGGGTGGTTTTCATTTGTATGTGAAAAATCGGATTTATCATGTTCTCTATTATGTACTCCACCTTCATCCTTCCTTAAAGATGTCAGTATACCTTCACACAAATGAACACTTAGTCACATATATTTTACCCTGCTTGGGTTTGCTTTCTGATATATTTTTTTTTCAGTAGTACAAGAAACAGGTTGACCAAGAGATTCTTTTGAAATTTGGCAGATCTTTACGTATGCCAAATTTCCTAATATCTTAGCTCTTAGCTGCTTCTTTTTCTTTAGCCCTCCTGCAGGGTTTTTGGCATTTTGATTTCATGCTTGCAAACTGGACACAAATTTTCCACTGAGAACATTGGACAAAGGCTGATGGGCTCACTGCTGCCTGTAACAAAAGGTTCTATCTCAAACAGTCATGGTGATAGCTTGAAGAATGCTTTCAGAGGAGTACAGTCTATCATGCAGATCTATATCATTTTTCTTCCACTGAAGCACCTCAAATATATTTTAAAGAAATCACAGAGTTGCTTCTGTTGGGAATAAACAATAGCCTTTTACAGTTATCATTGCAGATCTCATTAGTAAAAGAACACGTCTTTACTGCTGCAAATGAACAGGATGGCTGAGTTTTATGTTTTCCGAATATGTGTAACTCCAGTAAATTGACTACTGTTGGATCTAGGATCATTTAATTTCATCCTGTTTTTAGGTTTCTTTGGTAATTAATGATAGCCATTTAAAATTTTCAGGTGGGTAAGGATGAACTACTTCCCCTCAGCCTTGCTAACATTGCAATGAAATATGTCTTAGACCAAACTGGGCCACAAAAATAGACATTTGGTAAACAAACATTTATTAGCCTACAGGCACAAAATACTTTGTAGATCCTGTGCTGAAGAAATCTCACATTTCTGATCATCGTGGTGCTCTGATACCTCTTGGAAGAATGGCTCTTTCATGGAAGAGACAAGGACATTTTAAAAGCAATATGCTGCTTCTCTTATGGTTGATATTAGGCAATCAAAAATCCTCTAATAAGTGGGCCCACGACCATCTAGAGATCAAACCACAGGCACCGTCCTGAAGATTGAAGCTAAAGATCTCACGAGATTCTTAAACTCTGCTCATTTAAGAGTGGTAAAAGTTTTCAAAATATTTTAACCAATCCACAAAGCTTGAATCCTTTAAATTTATCAAACGAGGATGCATTTCTAACATTTGCTTTGCTAGTGGACAAACCACTGATATCACCTGTAATATTCTATTTTTGAAATGAAGTATGCTAATTAATAAAACATCTGTTGATGATCCCAAAGCTGGAAATGGGAACACTTGTAATACCCTTAAGGGGGTAAGCTAGCTGGCCTCCTCTGGAATACAAATTCCTGATTAGAGCATCTAATTGTACCTGGCTTATAACTGAACTAATGACGTGATACCACACTGTCTATGCTGAAATACTTTTTTTTTTTTTTAAAGATTTTATTTATTCATTTGACACAGAGAGAGAGATTACAAGTAGGTAGAGAGGCAGGCAGAGAGAGAGGAGAGAGGAGGAAGCAGGCTCCCTGCTGAGCAGGGAGCCCAATGTGGGCCTCGATCCCAGGACCCTGGGATCATGACCTGAGCCGAAGGCAGCGGCTTTAACCCACTGAGCCACCCAGGCGCCCCTATGCTGAAATACTTTAAGGAAAATTACAAACAACCACTCAATAATACCTGTGTCTTAGTTTCCTATTGCTATTGTAACAAATTACTTGGAATTTAGTGGCTTAAACAATAGAAATTGATTCTCTTATAGTTCTGGAGGTTAGAAGTCTGAATTTATCTTGTGGAGCTAAATTCAAGGTGTTGGTAAGGCTGCATTCTTTCTGGAGGCTCTAGGGGAGTATCTGTTTCCTTGTCTTTTCCAGCTTCTAGAGGCTGCCCACATTCTTGGCTCATGACACCATTGTTCCATCTTCAAAGCTACAATGGCTGGCGGCGTCTTTCTCATGGTGCATTGTTCTGGTTCTCTGCTTTCATCATATTTCCTTTTCTGACTCTTCTCCCCCCAACCCCCACCTTCCTTATAAGAACCCTTGTGATTTTTGGACCCACCTTGATAATCTAGAATAATCTTCCCATCTCAAGTCCTTTAATCACATCTGCTGAAGTCCCATTCACAAATTCTGTGGATTATGATGTGGACATCTTTGGGGAATCATTATTCTGCTTATCCCCTCCTGCTAATATTCTACGTAATTCCCTTTAAGATAATTTCAATTTAACTTCAATTATGGAGTTCTATGGGGAAAATAGAAAAGATGTGGGCTTTGGACCTGACAGATCATTGTTAAATCTTGGCTTCTTACCCAACAAGCTGTAGGCCATGGGAAAGGAAAATGGCACTATATATAATATAATGTACCTTGCCATGAAGATTAAATACAATAATGGGTAAAAACCTGGCCCAGTGCCTGTTATATAGGAGACACTAAATAAATGCTAGCTAAAGGTAACTATCATGATCACTAGCAGAATTTTAGAGCTGGAAAGAAACTCAGAACCTCATTTCTACTTCTTTCAGCAGTAGAACTACCTTTTTTGGTCTCAAACAAAATCTTTTTTTAAATTGAAGTATAGTTGACACACAACGTTCAAATACAATCTTACGTAGAATTTCATAAAGAGTCTCAATCTACAGCAAACAATAGAAGTAACAGATAGGTCCCTTAGGTGGAATAAGTTCCTTTCACCTTGCCCTCATCATGCCTCTCCTTCTTTTACTTCTACTTTCCCTTTTTCCTTTTCTTCTTCTTTTGGACAGATAATGTTTTGCTGTTGCCAGAGCCCTGGTCTCTAGTCTAAGGATAATAACTTGAAAGCCATGGATTTAGTCTGATCTCTCATTTTGCACTGCAAGATAAAGAGGCAGAGAGAGGTTAAGTGACTTCCAAGGTTGCATAGCTACTCAGTGGAAGGAGCGGAATCAGAATTCAGTACTCTGGATTCTTAGTTCAATGTTCTTTCTCTATATCATGTTGGAGGTAGGTATAGTAGAGTGACCAGAAAGCTATTACAGAAATGAAGAATTTTAGGAAATTTAGTTAAGGCAAAATATCCTAAGTGATGGCAAAGATAAAAGGAGCCTTTCTTCTACCACAAAATCTGGTTTTGTATATTGCAAAAACAGTCCTCAGAAGTAACAGAATTTGGCACTTCATCAGCACCACATAAAAGGAATGTTGTTTGTGAGATGTACTAGATTAGAACCAGCTTCTCTTCAGTGAAACAGTGTTACAATTTTGTTTGAAGCTGGGGTTCTCCACAAAGATTTAGAGTTTTGAATTTAGGTTCCAGAGAGCTGGGGCTCTGATGAAAATCTCAGAACATGCTGGTAGGACAAGGCAAGTGCTACAAAGCAGAGTGTGACTCTATTCTGCTGCCCAACCAGGCTAAGGGAGACCAGATGTCTTCATTTTTCAACTTCCCTTTCAGCTCTGGGTTAGAATTCTCTCTCTGCCAAGTGCTCTGGGGAGTTATAAATGAGACAGAATAAAGTGCCTGCCAAATTTTGCTATGAAACCAGCTTAGTCTAGCCCATTCCTGAAACACAAATGTTCATTTCTTTTGGACTTAAAAATTCAACAGTCCAATGAAACAGTGTAGCCCTTATCCAAAATTAGTGCAGAACTAATAGGTTACTAGTTTTAAAATCAATGTCATTTAACTCTGGAATAAACAATATTTAATTATTTCATGAATGAGCATAAAAGTAAACATTGAATTATATTTTTTCATGTTACACTCAATGTGATATCTTGGTTATACTTTAGATATACAAACAAAAATATGCTGATTGTCTGGACAATAAATTCAGTCCATGGTAAAGTCTCATTCACAATAAAATTGATTAGTGTAGGTTATTTAAAGACACAAATATTATTGATGACTGTTAGAAACTTCAGCAGGAAAGCTAATGAATTAATTTTCTTGCCAAAAGTACTTACTAATTTCATAAAAAACAAAAACACATCATATATCCAAAATCTACCCATTTGATCATTTGAGTCTATTTTTCATTCTGACATTATATTTTTTGTGTCGCTTACGAATTGGCTGGAGAGATGCTTGAGACTTTTTTCTTTTTAACATTTATCAATTTATCAATATTGATTTCTCTTAAGAGGTAGTCTGGCATGGTCATATGATAGCGTGAGCATAGGATTTAGTTAGCTAGGCTTGAGTGAGAGTTCTAGCTTTAGCATTTACTAGCCTTAGCAACCTAACAAGGTTAGGAAAGTTCTATTATCTGCAAGATAATAATATGTGCCTTGCCTGGTTTTTGAGACTATTACCTGGAATACTCATGTAAAAGTGTCTTGTGAGATATTATAGAATGCTAGCTTTTCTGATATATGTCAGATATCTGTTTTAATAGATTTTAGGAAGCTACTGCAATGTATTATTTCCATCTTGGGATAGTAACAGAATATTCCCCCTATTCCTTATGTCTGTGATCTGATTTATGTTTCATGTAGAACTGGCTGTCACCTCTTCTTTGGAAGGTCTAAATTAGTCTTCTGTGTATATCATTTTATTTTTATTATTTTTTTTGTGTATATCATTTTAATCTTACTCAATTATTCCAATGCTACAGAGTTTCTTCACTTATTTGAACGTTAAGCCATGAAAATTTCTACTCACTTGCACCTGGACTCTTGACTTTTGTCTGTTTCCTTGGGATTTTTTTTTTCCTTTTGATTTTCTTTCTTGAGTGATTTAGTGTCACATCCACAGATTAAGGGCTCAGTCCCACAAGACTGTCCCCTAACTCCTAACTTTAGAAACCAGTCACAAGTCCAGGTTGTGCTTCTGACTGAATGGATATAAAATGGAGTTTCCAATGGCCACTTGCCCAAAACTTGGGTTAAATTAATTTGCTAGAGTAGCTTGCAGAACTCAAAGGAGCATTTAATGTATAAGACTATAGGTTTATTTTTGAAAGATATAATTCAAGAACAGCCAATGCAAGAGATGCATAGGACAAGGTATGGGGAAAGGGTGAAGAGCTTCCACGTCTTCTCTGAGTGTACCATTCTCCCCAAATCTCCATGTGTTCATCAACATAGAAGGTCTCTGAACCTTCTCCTTTTGGATATTTATGAAGGCTTTATTATGTAGGCATGGTTGATGAAATCATTGGCCATTAGTGATTGAACTCAATATCCAGCCCCTCTGCCTTCCCTAAAGTTACCTCATTAACATGATAAAAGACACTTGTATTATGTCTTGGAATGATAAAGATATTATCATTCCAAGAGTTTTAGGAGTTCTGTGCCAGAAACATAGACAAAGACCAAATATATTTATATATTTATTATAAACCACAATATCACACTATGTTAGAAAAGAGAGATTTGCTAAAGAGAAAGAAGAGATATCCTATATATAAAGTACATAGGTGGAAATCTACCGTAGAGTTGACATATACTGTTGAAATTATAATTAGGATTAAAAATGAGAATATCATAGAAGAACCGGCCATTTTGAAATTATATTAAGTGATTATCTGAGCAAACAGATAAAAGTGATTAATATGTCTCTAATTCAAAATATAAGATTGATACTAGGTTGGATGTCATAGGAATGCTATAACTGTCAAGACACATGTTGGAAGTCTTCTTTGGCTAAACCAAGAACATGAAGAATGTTTGACTTGTATTGCTGATGGCTTGAAAGTTTTGTTTCCTCAAAGGTATGAGAATTGACCTGGTTAATGAAGTAGTTGTAACCAAAACTGTATGACAAAGTGACCCTGTCATTTCGGTGTCTTTTGGCATCCAGATCTCAGGTTCATAAAATAAATGTTAGCTACAAGAGAATGGAAAGTTTGAAGACACATTAAGTTTGAAGATAATGCATGTAAAACACTTAGTATAAGGTTTTGGATAGATATTAAATTTCTTCTTAGAGTTCCAGTGTATAGCAGTATACATGACAGTATCAACATTTCTAGATATTTGACTATTTTTTTTTGAGATTTTTATTTGCTTGAGAGAGAGTGAGAGTGAGAGAGATCACAGATGGAGAGGGAGAAGCAGACTTGCTGCTGAGCAGGGAGCCGATGTGGGACTCAATCCCAGGACCCTGAGATCATGACCTGAGCTAAAGGCAGACACTTAAATTTTAAGGAAGTAAAAGTATTTGGGGGCACCTGGGTGGCTCAGTCAGTTAAGTGTCTGACTCTTGGTTTTAGCTCAGGTAATGATCTTGTGGTTATGGGATAGAGTCCATGGTGAACTGCATGGAATCTGCTTTGGATTCTATCTCCCTCTCCCTCTCCTTCCCCTTCTGCTCCTTCCCCTGCTCACACTATCTCTCCCTCTCAAAATAAATAAATCATTTAAAATTTTTAAAAAAGAACCAAAGCTAAATGCTCTCCTAATTTGTTAAATATAAAATATTTTGCTTAAATTTAATTTAGTTGATTACTAATAAGGATGAACATCTTTGTATAGGATTATTGGCTCCTTCTTTCTTTCCTTCCATTTCTTTTTCATAAATTTTATATGGTTTTCTATTGCTATATGTATATTCTCTGGTTGAGTTGTAAAGGCTTTATATACAAACCTATGTAATATTTATGAAGATATTAATTTGCAAATATTTGACTGTCATTTTCTTGAAAAATTTTTTATATGGCATTTTATTATGTACAGAGGATTGATTTTTGAGTATGAAATTTACTTTATGATTTCTGCCTTTGGTGCCATGCTTAGCAAGTCCTGCCCCCTACTCATTTTTTGGTGAATATTCACCTACTGAAGTATAATGCTTATAGGTGTTATAGAAAGCAGGATTTCTCAACTATCTTTTTGTTTTTAACATTTTTGTCAAGGAAAGAAAACTTTGGACTGGGCATGTAAAGTGTAAATTAGAGAGAGAAAACAGATTTTCAGGAAGAGTATAGAAGTTGGGTAAGTAACCTGCTTCTTTTGCCTTGATGAATCAGGCCTTAGCGTTCTGGGACAACTAGTGAAAGAAACTGGAAAACCCCCATAATTTTGGTTTTCTTTGAGTAGTTTTGGAAGAACTAGAGCCAATAGAATGGCAATGAGCAAACATTGTTTTGATTTTCAAAAAGAGAAGAAGATTTTGCGGATGTTAGACTAATGAGCTTAGTTCAGGAAAATTTTTAGAATGTGTTGTTAAAAGGATGATTCTTTTGATCACTAGGAACCAGTGTGGGTTCACTAAAAAAGCAGCTCATTTCTGGGTTACATTAATGCTTTCTTTTATTAAAAATTAAAATAGAGAAAATGTGTGTTTCTCACTACATTCTTATAGACATGATGGAGAAATTTGGGTTGGATGTCCAGTTAAATAGATCTGTAACTGTTTGATGGGCTAAACCCAAAGTAATGATTGATATATTAATTTGAGCCTAAGGGAAATAGTGACAAAATTCTTCCACTGGCTTTAAACTGTTCAAATTTTTTCAGTGACCTTAGAATAGGTATTTGATACATATTGAATTAGTATTAGATAAGTAGTAGGAATATATTGTATGAAAGACCGAATATGAAAATATAGGCAAGATATACTAAGATAAAGTTTGAAGAAAATCTAAATTAATTTTTTCACTAAATAAATTGTGCAACTGTTAGATTGAGGACATATGACTAAGATGCTCATCTACAAATTTTTTAGAAGATGTCAGTAACTTCACTGTAAATCAATATATGGTCACCGAGAAAATCAACTCTATTCGTTGTTGCATTAGGAAGATGATCATGTCTAAAATAGGGAAGCAGTAGTTGTTCTTTATTTAATATTGGCCGAATTGCACATGATGTATTGTGGTGTCAACTATTAAACACAAATAAAGAGAGATTGATGCACAATAAGAGATGCATGACCAGCATAGGGGAACTGGAAACCATGCATCAGGATGATGGCGGAAGGAACATGAGAAGAGACTCACAGGAAAGAGAGAATTGCCCTCAAACATTTGAAGATCTATCGTGTGGTGAATGTAGAAAGTCCAGTGGTGGTAGGTTTCAATGCCCCATAATGAAGAATTCTACGGAGTTCTCCTGAATTGGAGAAACAAGTTTTTATTTATTTATTTTTTTTATTTACTTGAGAGTGAGAGAGAGGAGGAGGAGGAGAAGCAGAGGGAGAGGGAGAAGAGAGTCTCAAGCAGACTCCATGCTGCGTGTGGAGCCTGAGGTGAAGCTTGCTCTCAGGACCCAGAGATCACAACCCAAGCTGAAACCAGGACTCACACACTTAATCAGCTGCACCACCCAGCTGCCCTGAGAAGCAAGTTTTAAAGAATGGTCTAAATAATTACTCAGCCAGAGATGCTACAGAAGAATGAATAGTTTGCCCAGCAGACCCTTTAAAATCTGAGATTCCAACTGAATGAAATTTTCATTTTTTCCAACACACAAAAGCATTGAAAAGCATTCTTTAAACCTTCTGCCTTCATCTAATAAGACAGGCTGCATTTACAGCACATGTGACTGGTGACCTTGGGCAAAGGACTCTAAGTAAATTATCCAGAGCAGGTCCCTGGAACCAGCCCATGCTGTCCAGATCTCTGGGTCACAAGATAAATAGCCTTTTGTGGCTAACTACATAATCACATTCATTTGAAAACATTACCAAGACAGCCCAATAGTTAAGTTTGGCAAGTATGGCAAGTATAACAAGTATGGCAAGTTTGGAAAAATAGCTTGAATTAACAAGCCTATATTCTGAAGTGCTTGGATTAACATTAGCCTGAAAAAAATCTTAATTTCTGTTTATGGTTTTGGTCATTACAGCTTTAGTATTTGTGCTCTTCAATCATTTCAGTTACCTTAGTTCCCTGAACAAAACCACATTTTGTTGCTTTAGTTTTAAAAACTGAATTAATAATAACTGAGGAAGATCACTGTTTGTTATATTAGCCTCTTGAGAGCACTGCAGTGGGAAAGGCTGGATGGGATGTGCCTCATTTCTCATGGTTGTTCCCTTTACACAGGACACCACTATTTATGGGGTGGAGGTTGGGACACAAAATGACAACATCACTGTGAATGGGAGAAATAAACAAAAGCTAGGAGTGCGTTTCTTTTCTGTTTTTGTGCGGGGAGGAATAGATAGGAGTCATTACTATTTGAGGGTTGAAGACCACTTGTGAGGACTGAATGAAGTAATATATATAACACAAGACTTAACAAATGCCCGATACACAATAAGCATTCAGTAAAAGTTAGCTATTCTTAAGCTTGTCATTGTCACTAACCAGATGATGTCATGTCACAGCCCCTTAGAATGACCAAACTGACTGGGGGATCAGGGGACCCTTATTCAGAGTGCACAGAGTGGCTGGATTAGGGCTCAGACCTGATCAATTTTCTAAGAAGTGAGAGATAATTCTCCTATCAGGGTTCTCTAGTGTTGATCTGTCCCTCCAGTATAATCTTTGCAGACCCTATCCTTTAAGAGATCATGGACTAGTTTGGAGTTATGTTGCTACGAGCCAAGGACTGCTTCTGACTAGTAGAAGGTGGAAGAGGCAAGGATCATCCCATAGAGCATTCAGAGGGAGCATGGCCCTGCTGACACTTGGATTTCGGATTTCTAGCCTCCAGAATTGTGATATAATAAATTTCTGTTGTGTCAACCTTCCCAGCTTATGACATTTGTTATGGCAGCCCTAAGAAAATAGTACAGGTAGGGAATACAAAAGATCAAGAGAAGGAGGGGAGAGAAATAGAATTTCATCACTAATGAAAATATGATTAGTAGGGTAGAAGGTCTTATTTATTATTTTTTAAGCCAAAAAGGTATTGCTGTGGATGATGGAAGCTTTAAATTTTAGGTAGAATAATAAAACTAATATGACTCATGGCATTTGAATTTTGGATTCTTCTGCATTAGGACAATGTCCCAGGGAGACTAATAACAAGACCTCATGTGCTTCAGAGTGGGACTTTATGATTTCAAGAAATGGTACTCACAAAATTTATTTAATTGCTGTTAACATGAGGATGATGACAAAGCCAAATTCAAATACCTTGCACAAAATTTGGTGGTAGTTAATTAGAATCCTCTTTCACTTGGCAGTGGAAAAACTTCAGATGATGTGTATTGTTTGGGTCCCAAGTAAGTGACATTTTTAAAGGAGATGCGTTTTGATAAATGTTCAAAGTCAGCTTACTCAGATGCAGATCAGAACTAAGCCAGAGCTCAATGTTGACACTCAGTGGTCTGATTTCCCAAAAAGTGTTTTGATGATGGCTTATTGGTATGTGGAAAGGTGTGGATCCTATGAATGAAGGGGGAGGCATGCTCATCAGAATGCTCACCTGTTGTGGTTGATTGGAAAAGAGGCATTGAAATTGGAAAGCAGGAATTGGAGAGCAGGCCTGTCAGCTACAGAGCACTGCCATATTTTATTTCCAGACTCCAGACCCCACATTTCTCACTGCTTATGGTTGGGTAATGGAGCTAAGTCATGGTTTTCGTATGCTTGGGTTGAAATCCAATCACTGCTCTATCTTGCAAATTCTGTTTAATGGCCTAGAATCAGACCTGGATACAACCTGAGAATATATCTAGTTGAATGTCTTAATTTGGCAAATTAGGAAACTGGGTCAAATGCGATGATTTGGCCAAATTTATGTTGTCACAGTGCCATGCTTAGAAGCTGGGTCTTTTAGTTTTCAGTGCAAGTTTTATCCATAATATAGTACTCCTTTTTTTCCATTCATGATTACAAAGTCTTTATATTTCATTAGTTAGCCATATTATCATGTTCAATGGAGGCAAATGTGAAATATTGTCATTATATTCTTTTCTATTTTTAAAGTTTTATTATGTGTAGTATTATGGATTAATTGTTAATTACGATTGAAATTGAAGGTGTGAGAACTAGTTTCAGTTGTACTACTACCTATTTGTGTGCCCTTAGGTATGTTACTTATCTTCTCTTGATTCACATTATTTCTTCCATATTTGAATAAGGTTATGAAGATTTCTCTTTTTAAGCACACATTATCACAAGTAAAGTTACAGATGAAATCACTAAGTATGGTAGTGTTTGGTATCTATTAAGTGATCAGAATATATTGATGAATCTGAAAGTTGTGGTCAAATTTATTATTTGTTTTGCTTTCTTTTTGAAAATGGTAAATTACATAGTATCTATTGAGCTGAGACTTCCCTTCATGATAATAAAGAAACAATAAAATCTATTGAGTGCTTTAGGTGGCACTATATAAACACTTAATGTGTGATACCTCATTTAACACTTATCACAATCTGATGTATAGATAAGGTAAAGACCTATGTTCTAAGAATGATGTAACTGAGGCTTAGAGAAGTTTAATAACTTGCCCAAAATCTTAGAGGTTGTAAGTGATGGATCCAGAATTTGAACCTGTGCTCTACTCTGAGAGTTCTTAATGGTAATCTTTCTATTATTTTGCCTTCCTGTGGATCAAAAGAGTTGTACGAGTTGTACACTAATTTTTTTTTAAAGTTAGCATCAGAATGGCTTTTAAATTAAATTAAATTGCTTACAGATGAGAAGTGACCCTTAGGAATAAGGCAATATGGTTCTTAAATCATTTGAATTCTTGATCCACTTTCTAATAAAGCTATTTTCAAAGATTCTTCTCCTAAGTACATGCACACAAAGCCATGCACATACAGATACACATCCTTCCAAAACAAACTTTAGAACATTTTTATAGGTTCATTATCTTATATTCCTCTATTATAAAATTAAACAACAGCTACACTAAAATGTGTTTTTTTGTACAAAGACATGATGAAAAAGGGTTGACTGTGCCTTTTCACTCATCTTAATGATTGCTATTGCCAACATGATTTAATGATTAGAAACTGGTATTTGTGAAAATCAGGAGAAAAGTTTTGTTTGAAAAAGAGCTTTCTTTGGCGGTATCTACAAATAGGCATGGTCTTTGTGTGTGTGTGCTAGAGCTTTAGAAGGCTTGGACAAATTGTTTTTGGAGTGTCCCACAATATTTCTGAAGTAACCCTTGGAAGAGTAAAACCTGCCAATCTCACTTTATAGTTTTGAACTGAAATCTGACTGCAAGTAAAAGCACTTAATTCCTTGCATTTTTAGTTTCTGGTTTACTATGGTGAACAGCTCTGTGGTTGTTTCATTAAAAACTTGCCTAATTTATCAGGGGAACTTTCCTCTTTTATGTAACTTCCCTTGCACACTTTTTTTTTGATGCTATAATTTTATCCATTTGTTTTAAACTCTTTTCCTTCAATCTGTACTTTCTTTTCTTTTTTTTTTAAAAGATTTTATTTATTTATTTCACAGAGGGAGAGAGATCACAAGGAGGCAGAGAGGCAGGCAGAGAGAGAGAGGGGGAAGCAGACTCCCCGCCCAAGCAGGGAGCCCGATGTGGGCCTTGATCCCAGGACCCTGAGATCATGACCTGAGCCGAAGGCAGAGGCTTTAACCCACTGAGCCACCCAGGCGCCCTCAATCTGTACTTTCATTGTTTACATTTCATGTAAGGAATAGTAGTTCTTTTATTTCTGCCATGTGGTTAAAATTATTTGGATGTATTTTTCATATTCAGAACCACAGAACAGGAGTTCAGGAGAATTGATAATGCTGGAAATGACTGAATAGATACTTAAGTGCAAGCATACTATGCAGCTCAATCATTTATCATTTAGATGCCGTTAAAAGACTATTCAGTTCTGACTGTATTGCTTCTCATTTTTTCCCCAATTTTCCTGAAGATAACCTTTATGCCACATAATTTTTTTCTACTAAATGTCAAGAACTTAATTTGATAATATTATATATGGTGGAAATAAAGTTATTTATTCATTTGTGACTCAATACTCATGTAAATTTAAAAATTTTTATAATTAACATATCCATTTGATAATATAGAAAACTATCAAAGGTTTTAAAATAATATCCTAAAAATAATGATAAGTTATACATTTTTAGAGCTATATATCAAGATCATTCTCTATATAAATCTTGATTTAAACTTAGGCAAGCCTTAGACAAGAATGTGTGTGATGGACAGAAATCGGCTTATTATAGTGAGCTTGAACTTGATATCAATTCAGAAATTGTATGGAGGAAACAGGTCATAAACAAAAAAGTGTTTTTAGGTATTAGGTCTTAGCAGTGAGTTGGGAGCATGAAACCAGAGGATTTGATGGAGCGTGTCTGGTTTTGCATGGGGATAATTTTGACTGGAAGAAAGTTGGATTGACAGATAAAATATAGTACTGCCAATTAAATTTGAAAATTTAAATTTGAAATTAAACTTGAATTTCAGATAAAAAATGAATTTTTAAAAAGTATAAGTATTTCTTGATACTAAATATTATTTGTTTATCTGAAATTCAACTTTACCTGGAGACCTGTGTTTTAGCTAAATCTGGCAGCCCTACAAGGCAGACTTCTCTGAAAGGTGATGTTTGAGCTAAAAATTGGATGATGAGAAGGATCCAAATGTCAAAAGTTGAGTGAGGAAACTAGAGAGAGAGAGAGAGGGAGAGAGAGAGAGAGAGAGAGAGAGAGAGAGCAGGGAGAACTGGTGGGTTGATACTTAACTGACTGCGCCACCTAGGTACCCCAACCTTCTCATTATCTTAAGAATGAGCATAAACTATATGATGGCTAACTGAACATGATTTAAAAAAAGGAAAAAAATAAACTAGGCATTTTCAGGAAAAAAAGATGAGCATAAGATGACCTCAGAGAACACTTCTGTTACTTTAAATGAAGAAATTTAAAAAATCGTATATTTTAATATAAAAATATACAGAGACACTAGACTCAAAAAACATTGATAATACTTTTAAGGTCCTAGGGTGTTAGAAGACATCACTATAATACTTAGCACACTTCAATGACGTGGTTCTTTGAATGTTGGCAGAAACTACTAGATGCCTACCAACAGCTGTTCTACTTCTAGGAACAAGACATAGAGCTACACAGCTACCCTGTGATTTTAGCTTCCCTTCCAGGTTGTGGTTGGGTATGGTCATATAACCATGTTGTCTCCAGGAGGATGTGAGCAGAAGTGAGGCATAATACTTCAAAGCCTGGTCTATACAAACTTTCATATGTGCGCTACTGTGGGCTTTTTCATGGGATCCATGAGATGACAATATCCAAAATGACTGGAAGACTTCTGTTGAAGACAACAGTGCTTTTGGCAGCCTAGGGGAGTGACTGGATGGAAAAGACCTACCACCTTTCAACCTATCAGTCCTGGACTTGAATGAGAAAACAAACAAGAAACAATGACAAAAATTCCACTGTGTCTGAATTATGGTATTCTGGACTTGTTTGCAGTTGGCCTTCTGGAGACTTTTGGTCAAAGTGGTGTTTTATGTTAATTCTTTCAAGTTTACTGATCTGTTGCAAATAACAAAGATAGAGAAAATACGTTTAAAATATTAAAAAAGTCATACTTTGAAACAAAGCAGACAAATGAAAATGGAATGAAATGAAAACTTAGACATGTTCTAAAAAGAAGGGGAATCAACTTTTAGAAATATAATTTCCTTCCATTGAAAAATGTTCTAAAATTTTAATGTTCCCACACTTTGGGTCAATGAACATTATTACCTATGAAAGGTGAAGAAGTCTAAACAGAGGCCAACAACTCATTCAGTGCAAATCCCTTGTCTAAACTTTCCACATGTTTAGTTCATTCTCTGGCTCTAGCAGAAATGAAGTGGCCCCAATTTTTAAAAATTAAATATTACCCAGAATAAATATTGTGCTTTGATCATAGACACAAAACTGAGTATCAGAATACAACCCAAAGACATTGAAGCAGGGATAGATTCATAGATTCATGTTTAGAAAGAGTCACTTGAAAAGTTCTGGAAAAAAACTACTTTCCACTTTCTCCTCCAGGAGTTGGCTGTTAATTTGGGGTCAGGCTATGTTTAAATACGCATATTTATTTTACTAAGTAATTCACTTACAAACTCATATTGAGCACTTACTATATGACAAGTACTGTTAAGAACTGGGCATACAAAGACCACGAGGCCTGGCTCTTTCTCTCCAGGAATAGCAGACCAATGTGGGAGACAGGTAAGTACACATTGCAGAGCACATTGGGAAAGGTCATAAAGAAGCTTGCAATGCAAAGAGGCAAGTGATGTAGGCAAAGAGGCAAAAGCCAAACAAGCTGTTGAATAAATTTACTAGATTAGCTTGATTCTTGTCCTGTTGCTGCTAATTTTCAAACTGATAACTAATAAAGAATACAAAGTGGGCCATGCACAAATGTTTAGGCAGTTGCTTATAGGAATTTCTTTGACTAGCTATTTAGAATCAAAATAAGTTTAAACACCCTCCAATAGAATGCCTGTCAGTAAGACTTCTGAAGATGACAGTTACAAATGGCAAACAGGCATCCTGGGAACAAATTGACCAGCAGTGTGAGCTTCTTTTCCCTTGCTTAACTTAGTCATTGTTTCTAATGTTTTGAGGTCTCAAAGAACCACGTGAGTCAATGAACCACATGTAACCAAGGACAGAAAGTTCTGATTGAAGGCTGTTTATTTATTTATTTATTTTTGGTCTTTCACAATATTAAAACAAAAGATGGAAGGACAGAATCTTAAAGATGAGAGAGAGAGAGAGAGAGAGAGAGAGAGAATTTCTTCATTTAGTTACTAAATGAAGTATCAAGATACTAAAATGTCCTTCCTCTTTCAACTTTTATCTGTTCATAGAAATGCTTTGTTAACATGAAATGTACTTACCCTGCTAAAGGGCTTTTCCAGTTATTTATTGATGTGTAATAAACCATACCAAAAGCTCGTGGTTTAAAACAACACTCTTCATTTTGCTTACGATCTGCAATTTGGGCAGGGCTTGGAAGGGATGATTTTTTTTTTCTTCCCACATGATGTCAATGGGAATAGTTTGACTGTGGCTAGTGGATCCACTTCCAGGACCACTCATTTCATGGCTAATAAGCTGGTGTTAACTGTTGGCTGGTAGCTTAAATGGGAAATAAATCTGGGGGCCTTTTTTCCTTTCCACTTGGGTCTCCTTTGGGATGCTTCAGTTTTCTCAAAACACGGTATCTGAGTGTGAAGAGCAAGAATTTCAAGAGACAGGAAATAGAAATGCCTGTCTATTAGAGTTCTAGCCCAGACATGATCACAGCTTTGTTTCCACAATCTATTGGTCAAAGTTGATACAGACCCTACCCACATTTTAAGGGGAGATAGACCCCGACCTCTCTATTGGGGGACTGTCAGAGTATTTATGGACTTCCCTATTCTTCCATTAATGCCAAAGCTGAGTCCTATTTCTGTCTTTGTTAAATATTATGAGAGTCTTGGGACCAAATGCAGTGAAAGAGAAGTCATACTAATGAATAAATGAGCAAAGAGAATAAATCCAGATACAGTAGGCTTTTGCATCCATAAATGGGTTTTGCTGCAGCTTGATTAATATTGGTCTTCCCAAATGCTATGCTTTTACTGTTGCAGAGAAACAGGGACAGAGATAAGGGGTGAGAGAGATTCCTCTCCATTCAAATTCAGTGAACTCACCTTTCTAGGAGTTTTTACCCTTGTCTTTCTTCCAATGCTTTTATCTTTGGCTAACTCCAGATTCTAATTTTATTCCCTCCTATTTATTGCTTTGTGTTTATTTCTCAAACTCTGATGATTGGCTTTTTCCCTGTGTTTATTTAGTTCATACAACCAACTCTATCTTTCCCACCTTTCTTTTATCTTCCTTCACATCTACTACTATAATTTAAATAAATAGCAAATGTGGTGACAATAGTTGTCTACTTAATCTGATTCTCAGAGAACATATTAAGACAAATGATTGATTTAAAATGCTTTATCATAGGAAAAACCAAAACCAAATGGGAATACCTTAGCATCTTGAGCTAAAAATCATTTCTTATTAGAATCATTTATTTTATGAGGCAACCTAATACTACTGTATACCTAGATGTATTAAATGTACTTTCAATTGTCTATTTGCACCTTGGAGATCCTTGTAAGTTTTGTGTTTATTAGGACCTTAAGGAGTCTTGGTCACTTGCATCACAGCTCTTGCCCTCAGGGGGATCTTAAATTAGTTTAAACATGAAATTAGATTGCTCTTAAATTAATCTAAATATTAAAAACCCTTTAAAAATTTGAATAATTACCTTAAAGCTTTTCATTGATGATATATTCATTTTGGAATTCTTACTTTGGTCTTAATTTACCAAAAATGATGTCAGGGTTCATTTCCAAAGATAAAAAAAGGGAAAGCAACCAACTCAGCCAACTTTATTTGTGAAACAAGGAAATAAAGTCTTACTTCTCTTAAAAAAAAGAAAAAAAAAGTACCTTTCCTTCTGTCTCCATTTTTCCTGTTTTTTCTTAAATAACAAATAATACAAAAGCAAGAAAGATAACAAGGTAACAAGGTTATTTCACATCATTATTTGCTGAAAGTGAAGTCTAGAAGTACCTGTTCCTATCTTCTTGCTACTTATGTTCAAAATGGATTCGAATCTCATAATAGGGCTAAAATCCCTATTAGTTAAAAACATGCTCATATTATTTTCTTCTGGACTGTTTATACTCTGGCAGCACATGAGGCTACACTTGATTGGCTGAGCAGGGGAAAAAATATCCCTTTTTTGATCAAAGATTGGAGCTGGGCCTGGGTCCTAATTAGGCTTATACTGACCACTTGTGATGTAACTTAATGTAATACGCAAAATTAAATATTCTCTTTGGCTAAATAAACTTATGTTAAATCATAGAAGAAAAATTCATGTCTTAAACCATATATCTTTTAAAATACAATGAACGAGATAAGATTTTTTGCTGTGATTGATGAGAGGATCATTCATTCATTCTTTCAGCAGCACACATTTATTACACATCATTTGAGATAGTTTTGAGGCCTCCAGTGGGGACCAGGAAATAGTACCCACCTTCTTTTTTTTTTTTTTTTTAATTTTAT